>CM060950.1:242268525-242826025 GCA_030765055.1 Mantis religiosa | reverse complement strand
TTCAGTAATAAGTCTGGAAAAGCAGTAATCCAACGCTAGATTTTGGAAACGTGCTGCGTCCTCAAACCTAAATAAACTATTTGCATTATTTACGTTATATCGCTGCGATTCGAGCCTAGATCCAATGGCTATTAACCATCGAAGTTACTTTTTATTTTCCCATCAATTTTCATGTTATTCTATAGATGGAGTACTATTTTCGCTCATAACCAGATGACTATTTACTTCAAATAATTTTTAAAAATTAGCATTAATTGCTGGCGCCCTGCATTGGCCATAAACTTTGAAAGTAAAAGAATGGTATTGATTTCCAAGTGTGATCAATTTAAATTTTCTCTAAGTGGTGTACATAGTGCGCAGGTCCCTCGTTATTACGGTTCACCAGTTACGGTTAACTTTTCATTCTTAGCGCTAAAACCGTTTTACAAAAACTGAAGAATGTTCTCCTACAAGCAACTGTAAATGAAGAAATACATTACATATTTCCTTGAATGGGAGATTATTTGGAGTCCTTCAATGTAGTTAATTAAGTATTTAGCAGCATTACCCTACAAGATACATCAACTGTTTTCAGTAATAAGTCTGGAAAAGCAGTAATCCAACGCTAGATTTTGGAAACGTGCTGCATCTGCAAAACTAAATAAACTATTTGCATTATTTACGTTATATCGCTGCGATTCGAACCTAGATCCAATGGCTATTAACCGTCGAAGTTACCTTTTATTTTCCCATGAATTTTCATGTTATTCTATAGATGGAGTACTATTTTTGCTCATAACCAGATGACTATTTACTTCAAATGATTTTTTAAATTAGCATTAAATGTTGGAGCCATGCCTTTGAGAGAGACCGCTACCTCTCCCAACAAAATAAAATTTTTGCGCGACAGGTGGCCTCAATCACCCTGGAGGCTGGAAATCGTCACACATGTGGTGTGGATTTTCGAACCGACCCTGCTGCTCACAGGATGGTGGAAACGATAATTAATGGCTTCTCTTAAAACATGGGAATTCTTCCGTCAGTTTACTCCCATCCTTAAAAAGGACTGGTTGGACGCAAATAGACGTGGGGAAAGCGAGACAGTTTTCCATCATGGTTACAGCTGCAACATAAATGTGTCTCTCTTGACATGAGCCACGGCGCAGTAATTGTCAGATCAGAATTGATGGGACCCATTAATTTTTATAAGAAAGCCTTCAAGTTTCACATGGCTGTTTGCTTGGGGTGCACCCTACCCAAAACCGTTGGAATGCATTTCAGTGTTTTCTCCCGCATAATCTTTGTCGAGTAACATGTGGTCGATCTCATCTCCCCCTTCCATAGACGCCTGATGTCGCGGCGACTCTATCTGGGACATACATATATACAATAATTTATGACTTCCCTTAAAAATCTCTGGGAATGAATTTTTTTGTGTTTTCTCCCACATAATCTTTGTCGACTAACAAATGTTCAATCTCAGGCCCCTTATTTATGAGGGCCATTAAACAATGCTGCATCCTTTCACATAACATCGACGTCGGGTAACAGTTAACAGATGTTCAATCTCAACCCTCCCCAACATATCACAGAAACCTGTCGAGGCATGTCTGTCCCTTCCATACCACATAATCTTTGTCAAGTAACAGGTGGTCGATCTCATCTCCCCCTTCCACAGACGCCAGATGTCTCGACGTCGGTATCTGAAACATACATATATACAATAATTTATGACTTCCCTTGAAAAACCCTGGGAATGCATTTTTGTGTTGATTCCCGCGTAATCTTTGTCGAGTAACAGGTGGTCGATCTCATCTCCCCCTTCCGCAGACGTCAGATGTCGCGACGTCTGTATCTGAAACATACATACACAATAATTTATGGCTTCCCTTAAAAAAACCTCGGAATGCGCGTCGAGACATGTCTGTCCCTTCCATACCACATGTAACATCTTGGGTGGTCCTCACCCCCCCTCCCCTACCCCCTCCCACCGACGTCTAGCGTCGCGACGTTGTATCTAGAAGGAACCTTTAATATCTACTGTTACGAAAGACAAACTTCAAATTGCAGGAAGGTAACAAACAGAGTATTCCAAGGTTCAGAGTTAGTACCTTTGCTACTTCTGATCTATGTACGCGATCTCTCATTTCGTACCAATAAACGATGTAGCAAGTAGAGCTCTCTTCGAAGATGACACTGGTGTCCTAGTGAACAGTAATGTGCAATTTTGTGTCTAATTAAGTCGAATTACTGTCTTGAAGTTTACTTTGTAAATCTAAGAAACTATCTGTGAACGTATACAAAAAAGTTTTTTATATCTCTAAATCGTCGATAGTCACACGCTTCTAAAATAATTGTGATCAATAATGTGTGACTAACAGAGCTCTCGTTTTACATATATACATGTTTCATTCCTTAAATGTTAAACGTAAAAATGTTAGCAATACATTTGTTGGGCATTGTAAGCTACTTCTTACGGAACTTTTATAGTGCAAACATATGAATATTTAAGGGATTAATGCATATTTAAGTAAATTTTGTGCATTTTTGTGCATAGAGTTTACTTTGTCAGCAATGTTCCCTACGTCTATTTCACCAAGATACTTGAAGAAGAGACAAATGTGAGATAATTTCTCTTTTATTGTTCATTTTGTGCAGGAATGCTAGATATCACGTTTCTAAATTCATAAAAGTCGCCGTAAATGAGTTTCTAGCATCCAGCATTGAGCACTTCCTGATATAAAAATATGCCGCTCAATATTGTTCAACAATCATTTGGTAAATATTTAAAATCCGTTGTGGACATTACATCATAAAACTTGACATGCTATGTATTAATGTTACAAACGAAGTCGTCTGTCGTAACAAAATCTCCAAGAATTAAAAGTTGAACCTTTACACTTGTGCTGCTAATTGTAACTCCTGAAATCTGCGTAATAGGAAATTACAATGTCGAAGCAGGAGAACAGTGAATTTCAGTTACTTCGACAGTGGATTGATGAAAATCTTAGTGTTAACAACAGATGGCAATATAGTACTCAGCAAGTGTGTTATCATTAAGGTTTACTTTTGAATTTTCGGAATATTTTAAAAATCAGTGTGATTTTCGGATTGGTAGTTGTTGGTTCTATATCACAACAATACACTCATATTATTTTATACCATTTCTGTATATAACCTACAACAAAAATATTGACTAGGCAACTTATTCAAAACAGCTGCTCATAGAAATGCTAGTCTCCAAGATCTAAAAAACCTTAGCAACAACATTTACTGCAAGTACAAAAGGAAATACCTTCAATTAAGCTAAAATGTATAATTTAAAAATTTACTGTAAGAAATATTACGAACGAAAATTTTCTGGTGAATAAGCATTAAGGAAAAGCCGCCTTGGAAAAGTTAATGAAGAAATAATTTCATGAAATTATTGTATCAAGAACCCCGAGAGCCTTTACAGCAATTTGAGCTTTATAAATGCTTGTCATTTTGTTATAACTTTTATGTTTATTATACAAAAATATTTTCAAATGCAAGCAAAATTTATATGTCCTGTAGTGCAGCTGATTTGATTAAATTGGTTAAAGATCAACAAACTTTTTTCGTTCTGTTCATTTACCTTGCTCCCCACTAAAGGGCGTTCAACATTTTACCAAATAATCTTTACGAATTTTCAATAAAGTAATTCTGTTCAGCTAATACAAGAAATAACAAAAAGTATCAGCGACTCAAACTTATAGTTAGATCGTGTTGGAGAAGTATTGTCAAAATCGTCGTGGATAAGCAACTGAGTTTGGCCCAGTAATACTTCATCTCATTGTCTCGAGGCTACTTACTGGAAATAACAAGCAATTCGGTGATTGCTAGGGTTTTTGTTAAGGCATTATCTTATTTTGTCACCTGCTATATAAAATGAGGAAAACCTCTTGGTGAGGTTACAGATGCAGCAGAACACATGCCTAAAGCTATTAAAGCTTTACACGTATTTCATTGTAAAGCAGTTCTATGATTTCTTTGGTGCATGTCCTTCACCGTTTGGCACCTAAAATCCAAGCGAATTTTCCCGAAGTAAATACCTTAATTTCGTCTATGAATAATGTGTTTGTGAGATCGCTTTCAAGTGTGATATTATTTATTGATATGGCGCAAGATACTCGTCTATCGGAGCAGACAAACCTCGCGAGATGGGGAACATGGATTGAAGCAGTTGTATATTATGTAGTACAATGAAACAGGTACTCGACATGACAGTCAAAAATAAAGAAGCAAGTGCTTGCATTGAGAATAGTCTCCACAGTAAATTAGTGTTTATTAAAGGTCACTTTATAAAAATCCTTGCTGCAATCACATGTTTGGAATAAAAGGGAATGCCCTTATCTTCTGCCCTACAGATATACAAACAGTTGTCGCCAGGACATACCAGGAGAAACAGGAAAGTGTCTTTGTATCTAAATTGAGAAATCTGAAGTCAGGAATCCAAGTTTCATGCTTCTGTGAGATATAAATGGGTTGCTACATAGTGAATCTGAGGAAAAACTTAATACTTATTCTGCAAGTAACAAAGGCTCCTTTCGCAAATGTCATGTGGCTTTTGTGTAGCAGATTGATGTTTCACTTCGTATAAAAACATTTTAAGTGTCAGGAGAAGATCGTTCCTTCCAGAAAATTTTGAAATGTATTTACTGGTTTAGGACAGTAAACACAAATAATGCCAAAGTAGACAGAAAGGAAACTAGTTAATATTAATATATTTGTGACGGTGATTAAGAATCCGATATTCGATTACTTCCAGATTGAGAAGTGTCATAAAGTTAAATTAATGCACTTCAGTTTAAATTTGTATCGCACTCTGATCCGATCCAAGCTGGACTATGGGTGCATCGTTTATGCTTCAGCTCGTCCATCGGCGCTGAAGAAACTAAACACAGTCCATAACTCTGGCCTTCGTCTAGCAACGAGGGGTTTCCCAACTAGCCCTGCCGTTAGCCTTTACGCCGAAGCGGCAGAACCACCTCTGCAGTATCGGCGGGACATTTGGCTGGGTAATTATGTCTGGGGAGTTAATATTTTGCATTTGCATCCGAATTTTGCACCCTTTTTCGACACTGGCTTCGGCGTCCAGTATGAGAACACACGTGTAAAGCATAAGCCTCCGAGTTTTCGCTTCCGCGAGCTTCTTGCGCAGCATGGACTCGTGCTGCCTAGTATGCTCCCTAGAGGCGTAAGGTTGTATCCCCCTTGGTTGCCTGCAGCAGATCAGGTAGATCGTGGTATGTCGCTGCACAGCAAGTCGACGACGCCTATGATTAGTATCCGCAGATTATTTTTAGAATTTTTATACGGGCTATCAGAATTTTAACCTCATTTTTACAGACGGGTCAAAATGCACTGGCGGTGTTGGATGCGCTTTTGTCCATGGGGCCGAACCCTTTACATTCGGTCTCCATGGCAGCACTTCCATTTATACTGCAGAGCTGAATGCAATATATAGAGCTATTTTACATGTTCGCCGCCGACATTTGGGTGACTGCCTTATTTTAAGTGATTCCCTCAGCGCACTCCAGAGCCTTCGTGAGCTGTTTCACCACAATCCTCTCGTACTACGTATCCAGGACGCTCTCCACAGTCTACACGCCTCGGGCGATAGCGTGGTCTGTGCATGGGTTCCTGGTCACGTGGGCTTGCGGGGTAATAAAATGGCGGATGCGGCAGCTAAGGTGGCAATTTTAAAATTATTAATATCTGTAAGGGCCTCTACCACAAATAAACTACTGTAAAAATCTTTACGTAAAACATATCCACTAACTAAAATTTCTAATAATGCCCAAATCATTGATCAATTAAAAGTAAACCAATGCTTTAGAAAAAAGAATAGAATCGAAATTATTTAAAGTTTGGCACAGATACCAGTGTAACCATTTCATCTGTGACCGCGGAAGACTTTCGGCTTGTTATGCGTAGGGTGGCGCTCTCGTGCTGGGGCGATGATTGGTCTGCTCTCCATTACAACAAGCTCCAAACAGTAAAGGCGCTTCCGAATCACTGGCTGACCTCCTGTCGCCTATCGCGGCGGGAAGAAGTTATTTTGGCTCGGTTGCGTATTGGCCATTGTCATTTTAGACGCAGCTTTTTATTAAACCGGACACCGGCTCCACTTTTCCCGCTCTGCGGTGCCCAACTGTCCGTGCGTCATGCATTTTTGGATTGTTTTAGGCTGGCCCGTCTCCGCAGGTCTCTCCAGCTGCCGGCCAGCTTGGCAGAGATACTCTCGGATGACGTGACGGCGGTGGGAAGAGTTTCAGCGTTCGTTTTATCTGCAAATTTTAGGATTTAGACACTAATATTTTGGGAATTTTAACCATTTTATCTCCTCTCTGGTTTTAATGGTTTTAGCGCCTATTTTAGTATTTACCACAACGTTTTCCATGAGTTTTATCTTTGTTTTTATTTGATTTATTGCATTTTAATCTTTTAGGTTTTAGCCATTTAATTGATTTTTAAGCCCATTGGTATTTTAAGGGCGCTGATGACCCAGCAGTTGAGCGCCCTTAAACACCACCACCACATCATCATCATCATCATCATCATCATCATCATCATCATCATCATCATCATCATCATCATCATCATCATCATCATCATCATCATCATCATCATCATCAGCATCAGCATCACCATCATCATCATCAACATCATCATCTTCAGTTTAAATGAATCTTTGTCAGGGTGAGTTACCTGGTTAAGGTTTTTTCCGGGATTTTCCCTTATCCAGCAAGACGAATGTCGGGTAGCTCTATGCTCCATGGACCCCGGATTCATTTGAGCATCATTTCGCCAATTTCATTCACCGTCCGATATGACTTAATGTTGGAGGACGTAAAGTGAAAAAAAAAAGTTTAAATGGATATTTTAAAGTTTTTATTGCATACACGCAAGGATATAATCATACTTTATAGTGCATATAAATCTGAGCTCTAGGTATTAGAACAAATTGACTACATCAAATTTCTCGGACCTCAGGTAGACACACGTAAAGTAATACCTTCCCCAAACTCAGATCTGACTGTCTTGCTGTCGGAACACTGGTAAATGTACGGCCAGACGACATACTAAATTAGAGTTCTAATCATATCTTAACTCTAACCTTGAATATGAAATATTAATATGGGACAACTAAGTAGAAAGCAAACGAGTGTTTCTCATGCAAAAGTAGTTTATAAGAATGATTTCTAAGATATATAACAGGTACTCATGCAGTGTATGCAAGATGGAAATATTAACCCTTCCTTATATGTATATATTCTAGATGTTAAACTCATTTATATGCAATCGAGCTTCAAACAATAAAATTCCTAATATAAACATTAGAAAAATGTCTAATACCCATCATCCGAGCTCAAAGCGTTCTTGTTACCAGCTGACAAAGCCATGAATGAAGATGTCTATGGAGAAGGAATGGTTTATGAGAGAATGCTATATTCTGAAAATTGCTAAAATTTTAGATAAGGTTTCTTTATTTAGTTCAGGGATGTGCATTTTCATTGGGATATATGTTCCAATCGTGAGAACAAAGAAAGGGCA
Source organism: Mantis religiosa (assembly GCA_030765055.1). NCBI lineage: Eukaryota > Metazoa > Arthropoda > Insecta > Mantodea > Mantidae > Mantis > Mantis religiosa. Next base: position 242,818,468 of record CM060950.1, on the reverse strand, counting down.
ACCTGTTTTGTGGATAATCTTGTTGTAATATCCAGAGATAATGACTGGAGCAAACACATTTCTATAAGGAAATTGTCTGTAAATCCTTCTGAAAGTTGTTTGTACATAAGGAGGTTATGAGATCACAAAAATTGCCAACTAATGTTAAACTAAACCACCTACAGTCAGTAATAAGGGGAAACTTATAGTATACCAGATTGCAGCACTAAAATACCAGAGATTAAACAATGCTAGTACATTTAAATGCAGGTATCGTTTAAACAAAACCATTACCTAAAATATTTTAGTTACTGAGCCATTTCCGACATACCATTCTTTTGAATTTTCCAATTATTGAAATCCTAACCCTAAAATCAGATTTTATATCTATTTTTTCTTTGGTTAATGCAAAGACAGCGATTTCTAAACTCACCTTATAACGATCTTCAATGTAATTATTTGACTATCACCTCGAGGTTCCTTTCTTATACCTTTATTGCACGGATATGTAATTAGATATAATCTGAGAGCGAGATATGTTTACCTGGATTCATTGCAATCTCAGGGGAGTAATTTAAGAATTGTCTCTTTAGTGCCCTTCCGGTCCTATTTAACCAGAAGGAAGTTATTAATTAATAAATATTCCTAAGTTTTAAAACAAGAATATATTTGTGGCTACTTTTACATTCGTCTATAAAGCTAAACAGTAATTGTTAGACAAAGTCATTTGAATCTAAAAAATCAAATGTTTAAAGTGAAAGGAAACACGTTTGAGAGAGAAAGCCATATTCAGAAAATAACTATTAGAGAGGGTTTTTCAAGACTTGCTTTATGGATCTGAATTTTAATCGTGGTGCACGCCTCATATGTGAGAATAAAGAACAGGCAACATATCTGATAGAAAGTGTCTAATGAATATCCATGGAAATATTCCAAAGATGTGAGTATAATTGAACAGTTTAGGAAATTTTACAAAGTTCTAACAAAGTTTAAATTAAACCAGTTATCTGCAGTACTAACGGTATATATAGTATGACCTTGTGGGTTCGTAGAATTAAAATCCAGGTTGCAGAAATTCAAAATGGTTTTTATTTCCGTAGAAATACACTTTGGTCAACCCTTACAGTAGCAGAATTCCGTAGAATACACAATTATAATGTTAAAGTCGTTGACCACAAACAGTTGCACGCGGACGATTCTCAACTTGCATTTCCACTCTGTTTGCAACTGCCGTAACGACTGCACACTCAACTCACCGCAGCTCGTTCATTGATATATCCAGACATCCGTGGAATGTTCTATAAGACGGCACCAGAAGAAGCAAGGACTTTATAGTCATCTATCTGTTTCGGCAAGTCTTTTATCTCCGCCTTGCACTATCTGTATCTAATCTCCGCGCTGTACTGTCTTCTTGTGCGCGTCGCCGTCAGTCTCGACAATAGTATAACAGGACGAGGCACGAAGAATACGATTGATTTAGTACAACAGTAGTCATACAGAGCGTGTGAGGTCCTCGTTTTAGTGAATTTCTATTACAGGTCAATCCATTCAAAGATACAAATCTTACTTCACAAATAATTCAGAGCTGTCTAAATGTGTAACACATCCTCCTTTACTCTTCTCAGTTCTCGCAGTATTCCGTAGCACTGCTTTGTATTTTCAAATGCCTGGTACTTTCCTGTAATTTCATATTTTATTTTTACCTTCTCTTCTATATATAGTAAATAGGGCAGATATAGTAATCCGTCCAGATAGTCCATGTCGAGGTGTCAATCGAAATACCCCTTTTGTGGTCTCCTGAATAAAAAGAGCATTTTAGGAAAGGGTCATAAGGATAGGAGTTGTAAATATACTGGCTAAAAATGTATGGCATTGTACTTAATTGGACTGTGAGAGTTCAGTAGAAGAACAAGTTCTGGGTTCGCCTGAAAATACACAAGAACTTTTTTAAAAAGTACTGTGTGTATGAGAGAGTGTCTTAGTGTATGTGTGTGCGTTTCGTTTTTGTTGAGTAAAGCACTTCCTAGATATTCCTTGTTATATGTCTAAGTTTTTAAGTTGGGACAGGAATTCTAATCGTAGTTAATTTCTCTCCATCTTCATCAGCTACACTTTCGGGGGCAATTTGGTGCGGGATTTCCATGTTTGAGATGGGATGCATTTTGAGTTCTCGAAGACCCACGTCGAGAAGCCAGATATAAGAGGGTTAATTCGTTGTATTTTGAGTTGTTAATTGATGGTTCTGTTTGATTAAATAAGACTCATAGGAACTAATTTTCAGGCGCGGTTCGGAATAAAGTTTCGGAAAAGTCAAATTTTGTAACAATTTAATTGTATTATTTGGATTACATTTTACTTGAACTTCCTTTTCCAGTCACTTGCAGGTTACTACCAACATATCTTACTTTGTTATATTTAAACATTTCCAGCTATTACATAAAATTTCTTGATCCTGCACCACTATTCATCACGCTCACGATTACCAAAGCCTCTCTATACTACGCTTACTGATTTTTCTTAACTATCGTTACTCCTATCTTAATTTTGTGACTGACCCATTTAATTCCACGTCAAAAAATTACGTCTTACAATTATTACTACGGCCAATCACAAAATTGCATATACTTTTACTTAATTAAATTATTAAATACACAGTCACTTTTTTTACAAATTTATAAACTTTCATAATTTTTCTAAAGATAACTCGAAACTACTGTTACAAATTATTTGACTTATATATCTTAATCCGAAAATAATATTGAATATTTTTATCTCTGTGCAATAAAACAGAAAGAAATGTTAAATTTGTTGTATACGGACCAGTTTTATATTGATTTGGCGCTCGCTTAAAAGCAGTTGTACTATATTCTCCATGCACATACAAATAATTAGCAATAAGAGATTTATTCATATGTTTATCTAGAGTGTGCTCAAATGGCCAGAGGAATAGCGTTTGTTACAAGAGTAGAGAAACAGGCGTGAGTGAGCACATCCAACTTTCTCTTGTCTACCACATCATAGTAAGTAGAGCAGTCAGTGCACTCCATCCAATAAGTCGATACGAAGCTTCTCTAGAAAGATACATTTTTAGCGTCCATGTATAAGAAAAATGTTTTTAGAAAAAGTTAATTTTTGTTTGTCTGTCTGCAGCATAATTAAAAAATATAACGTCGTTTAATGCTTATGTTTCGTACATAAACTTTTCATAAAGAAGCTAGGCACGGCATGGACATGGTTTCCTCATAAATGTATCTAATGTTTGATTAATAAACTACAGCCCGCCTCGGTAGGGTAGATGGTAGCGTGTCTGCCTCACGTTCAAAAGATCCCGAGTTCGAATATCCGTCAGGGTGAGTTATCTGGACAAGGTTTCTTCCAAGGTTTTCCCTTTCCTTAAAGACGAATGTAGGCTACCTGTAAGCTCCATGGTCCCTGGATACCGTTGAGCATCATTTTACCCATTCCATTCACCGTCCGATACGACATAACGTTTGAGGTAGTAAAATTACAAAAAAAAAAAAAGAATTACAAAAAAAGTGTGGCGGAATGGTAGAATTATGTCGCTGCAGGAAAGGGGTGCAAAATATTCTAAGGCCCTCTGGTACAGGACATCAGCTTATTTGAAGACGAAACAAGCAATCAAGGTGCTTTATTTATTTTTCTAAATAAGGTAGAATTCGGAACTGTTACACCTAAAAAAATAAATTGCCTTCCATAGTTTATTTTCTCTGGCACAAATGCCCAGAGATATACCTAGTTCTAGGCACTCCATTTCCCATACACAATTATATGTCCGTTCAGCATTCTCTCATTATACATTACAGATTCTCTTTACCTGTAAGCCATAAGCTGCAATTAAATCTAAGACATAAAAATAACATAATTATAATTTTATACAAAAGCTTATATGTATTAACAAAGATCCATCAAGCTATAAGATGTTACAAGTGGAGCCACCTATGGCGACAGCGCCTGATAGATCAAAACATTCTACATCTGCCCGGGCAATCCATGTAACTAACAGAGCGCCTGTTTACTATATTTTGATTAACAATGAGCGTATTATAATCATCATACACCCTCAACTCATTTTTCTACAAAGTTTGAAGTACTTTGAAGGGTGCTGCTGCACGGTTATGACATATACTGTTCATGTACACGAAATAATAATAGTAGCAGTATTTCTAAATTCCATTTGTGGCACCAGAGTGTAGCAAAAGGTGCCCTTTAAAAAATTTGGTTGGCTGGCAGCACCTTCTTAGACATCTGTCGTTTTCATAAAAATCGCCAGAATAATATTTGTAAATTCGTGCTATTTCAAAGCTTTTCATTTAGAAAGGAGAGAATGTGCAAGTTTCCTATAGCTGAAATAAGAAGCCAATTATTATGTGTTTCCCTTCTTTGCATTTCATGGGTCAGAGAGCACGTGGGGAATGCCGGAAATGAACGTGCAGATGAGCTTACAGGGAGAGCTGCGACTTCAAGTGTTCCAGAGACTTAGAGTCCATGCCCCATTTCTTATTTGGAGCAAACATTAGAGGAGATTAACATCAACGAGTGGAATAAATACTACCTAAAAAGTGATTGTGGTGCCTTGACCAAGGATTCCTATTCCTCAACAATTTCTGACAGACATAAATATCAATTCGTTAATACTATCTATGTTCGCAATCACTTCTTAACTGTATATGCCGTTTTTCTGTTTTGAAAATATACGAACTTGAATTATTGCTTCAATCCTAAGGTTACACTTTCTCAGAAGTTATTATTATTTCATGGCTTCCTTACACAAAATATTTCTTAAGCTAACGAGTTAAACGATGAAGGATAGGTAAACTCTTACTCAAATAAAACTTTAACTCTTGTTAAAGCACAGTTTTTGCCAAAAACATTTTGAATAGATCTAAATTACCCATATGTGCTTATATTGCAGTCAAATGTGACGCCGCTCTGCAGTTTTATAAACCTCTAGGTCTCCGCTAAATATTAAATATCAAAAGCCAACACATAGTCTACACCTACTAAAGGATTTGACTACCGCATACACCTGCTGCCTTCGTGTCTTCAAGAAAAAATTCGAACCTTTATATTACGAGTCCTCTCTCTATCACCACTTAAAAAGTGCAGAGTGCTTAAATGAAGACAAACCGAAAATAAACACAAAAAGGGTTTGATTATACGTCATCTCTACTACTATAAATACACGGTACCCTGTAATAATAATTTGTTGAAGTAAGAACAGAGTGTCATGGAGTGAAATTCAAAGCATTTTCAAAAGAGCGACACTGACCAGGTAGTGAAGCTTGTATAAGTGGATATTATATCACAAAAATATTGAGAAAATAATCCGTGACAAATGACATTTGATATCATCTTCATCTCAATGAACCAAAACAGTTTCTTAGTTTAAATATATTTGACAGCACCGAGACAATGCACTGGGTAGATCAGGAACACTCAGTCGATAATAACTATGTCACTATATCATATTATCGCTTATTTTACCAAAATAACTATTCAACACACATTGAAGAATATGGCAATATAACCGCTCACTGATTTTCTCTGCCACAAATGCCCAGAAATATACTTAGTTTTAGGCACTTCCTTTCCCATACACAATTATTTGGCCGTTCAGTATTCTCTCATTATGCATTACAGATTGTCTGTACCTTCACGTCACAAGGTACAATTAAATTAAAACATACAAAATAAACATAGTTACAATTTGATGCTAAATCTTATATATAACTACAAATCTATATCCACGCTATGAGATATTACAGGTAGAGCCTTCTATTGGCAACAGCGCCTGATAGATGAAAACATTGTGCCTCCGAACGGACAATCCATATAACTAGTTCAACCTCTGCTTTCTATATTTTGACTGATATTGAGTGTATTATATTCATCATTCAAGCTCAACTCACTTTTCTACAAAGGTTTAATTACTCTGGCGGGTGCTGCTGCACCGTCAAGAGATAAGCCATTCATGTACACGAAAACACCCAAGTAGCAGTTTTTTTAAATTCCTTTGGTGGCATCATAGTGTCTCAAATGGTGCACTTTCGAAGATATGGTTGCGTAAAAGTACCTTCTTAGACATCTGTCATTTCGCAAAAACATGAGAAGAATATTTGTAAATTCATATTAATGCAAAACTGTTCAATTAGTAGGGAGAGAATGTGGAATATTCCTTATTTAAAATAGCTGTAAAATGCTGTAGTTGGGTACCATTTTTGCAATTTAAACAATATTGTTTTACAATTTAGCTGCGATGGGCAGGTTCTTCGGGACATGGCATTTGCGTTACCATGGTTCTTCCCACTACGACGTCCAGAGGCGAAGTCGAACTCTTGCAGCCTCTGAACCCATCGTGCTGTCTGCCCCTCCAGGTTTCTAAAGCTCAGTAGCCAGGCTAGGGCGAAGTGGTCAGTCCTCAGGTGGAATGGCTGACCGTAAAGGTACTTGGGGAAGTGCATCAAGGCCTTTACTACCACCAGTAGCTCTCGCCGGGTAACACCGTATTTCTTCCCTTCCTTGACTGAAGACGCGCTGGTATAATCTCAGCAGTTGTCGAGCCTTCCCGAGATGTTCTGTGGTCAGGTGATCGGTCGCCCTCTCCTGTAAGCCTTCCAGCTGGGACCCCAGGTGTTGCGTTGGCACCGGCTTCTCTGTCTTGTCGATTGCGGTCACGATGACAACGGGCTCCCACGTTCCCATCGCCTTTCCGGCCTGGAAGTCGTGATCGATGTACGCTGGGTTAAGCAGCCTCACTGGCCTCTCTCGGCACGCCAACGATGTTCATTCGCTGTCCTTCTAGTCGCGGCGTCACCACCACCTACTTTCTCGCGGAGACCCACGTCTTCCTTCAAGATGACCCTGCAGATTCCAAGGCGTTGTTCGGGTTGCCGGAATTTCACCTATTCTCCATCTAGCCACACGATTTTCCTGCCGTCGTCGACCGTCGCCTTGTGGCTTCTGAGTGCATCCAGTCGCAGTATCACCTTATCAGCCACCTCCGCGACGAGCACTCACTGACGCAGGGCACTCCGTCCGAAGGTCAACTGCAGCAGGGCCTCCCTCTCCACGGGCAAAGGTGCTCCCGATGCCGTCACTAGCTGGAATGATAGTCTTGGTTTCCTCGACTGCAAACCGTTGGCCACGTCACGTCAGATCATCGCCACGGCTGTCCAGATGTCTACGGGTACGTGGCACGGCTTCCCTGTGACTCAGCCGTTCGTGATGGGGCTGTCATCCATACTTCGGCAGATGGCGCGCAGTGTCACTCGAGGGGATGGTGGTGATGGCGCAAGAGTGCTCCGCGTCACGCCGGTCCTTACTCGTTCCTCCGGCTGCTGTTCCAGGTGTCGTTCATCTTAGTGGTCATCGTCGCGGCCAAGTTCCTATTTGCAGCTTCCGTCTTCGTTGTTAATTCGATTTTCATTTCTTACATCTTCTCGATGATGGTGTCGTCGTCGTGCTTCCTGACAACAATAGTGACTTTGTGGGTTCGTAGAAATAAAAGGCCGAGTTGCAGAAATTAAAAATCGCCTTTATTTTCGTAGAGATACTCTTATAGATTACAGCAGCATTACGTTACGTACACCATCAGTCTACCAAGGTCGATGACAATAACAGTGACAGAAGATTACAACATTAGCTCTCGTTACAATAACACTTCCAGCTGTCTCAAGTTTCACAACACAGTTTCACTACTTGCAACTAACTCTGTTTACCACTGCCGGCTGGCGTACCTCAATCGCTTATATATCTCCTGATAATTTCTGAATTCTGAATGGTTTCTGGTTCTGGATTCGGTTTCTGGTTCATTCTGAAATGAACCAGAAACCGAATTATCTCTATCGGTCCATAAGGAGCTAGAAATGTCCATTTATCTCAGTTTGTTTGTTTTGGCAGACCTTTATCAGCACGTTATCTTTTCTGCCGGCACTTGGGTTTCACACTGCCCGTCTATCAGCTCCCTTTGTGTCAACAAGCTGCGTGACCTTAGATCCGGGTTTGCGACATTATTTATTTGGATTCAAAATCAAATCCACATCTCATTGTATATTTGGCAATAATCTTCAAGGTGTCCCACACATTTTTCTTGATTGCCCGCTTTTCGGTTTTGAAAGAAACTTGAATTACTGCTTCAAACCTTAGGCTACACTTTCTCTAAACCACTTACACGTATTCTGATGAATTACAAAACTTCTCAATAGTTCATCGCTTTCTTGAACAAAATATTTCCTAAGCTAAATTATTCATCTGATGTTTCATGTTTGTCAGCTTGATATCTAATTCTGCTATATTTTTACAAATTGTATTATTTTCATAAATTTGTCAGTTATATTCCTAATATTCCTTTGGGCAAATTTGGAATCGAAGAAATTTGAAAATAAATAAATAAGCTGCTAATCCACTTGTAGATTTGTCACGATTTGCCAGATAGAATTTGAACAGGCATTTAGAAGGAAGCGAACTCCATAGTCTGTCGCCAGGAAATTCCAGTTATATTTTTCGTTTATCATGTACTGCATTTAAATCAAACCTTTAACGGATATTTGAAGAAAAATCAATTACCAAAGTTAGATGTTTCATTAATATGATGTAGCTTTTGGAGTTTGGCTAGTAGACTTTCTCAACGACAGTGAACTCGTATAACCACCACTTATTATTTTTCGAATCCTTGGTTATGTGTCATTTTGTCCGCAGGTTACGACGTATCAAAATATAACTCATGTAAATAATATATTTGGCATTAGATTGGCATTAGAACTTTATTTTCAATCACGTTTCGTTGCCAAACATGATTAAAGTTCTCCTACTTCCCATACCAAAATATCATTTCCATGGACACTTAATATGCCTTTTGTATTCCGTTTACATCCCGCTTGTAACTACAATGGTCAAAGCGGCTTCCGTTCTGCTTTGGACTATTTTGAAGTGCTTAACTCGTATACGTTGGGTTCAATCATTAGAAGACGCATACATTCTCACACTCATTCATACTTACAGACTCGGAAAGATGAGCACTCACGTTGCTCGGAGAAATATTAACACCCCCATGGCCGGGAATCGAAACCGAGGCCCCTAGCACACTAGGCATTTATACTTCTTTAAGCACTCAATAATCTCCTGATTTTAGTCACCCACATAACCACTATGCGTCACTGTAATTCCTGTATGTTACGTAAAGGTACCACCAGCACTGCTTTGGGACGGTCTATAACTATGGGGATGAAAATAAGCATTTTTTCAACAGGAATTTCCAGATCAGTTCAATGTGATTTTCTGGTGAACCGCTTAATCCTGTTTGTGTACTGCAAATTGGCATATCAGTGACTCTTTCACGAAATACATAACGAATAGTTGGCTTACGTTGAGTGTCAGTAATTAAACTGTAAGTTATTAAACATTTAACTATTAAAATCAAATGTAATATGCGCAATTACATCATAGCCGGGTGTTCCGGAAGCCTTATCGCTCCAAAACCCTTGCGTCGTTTCTTACCTCAAAGTAAATTCAAATATATAAATTATATCGTCAGAAACACAAAACAGTCGTTTTAATACTCTTTTAGCGTCAATGCTAACCTCTTATTGTCATTATTACATTTCACCAAAAACTTTCACAACAATTTCAATGAAAGTACAGAATTTCAGGACCCTGCACCGATAAGGAAAGACCTTCAGAGAAAGATCAGGGAATGTAATTGAACAGAAAAACCCAAAGTCGTTGCTGAAATTGCAAACTTTGTACGTAAGTTCAGCAGGTTTCAACGATTCGACAAGTTTCCCTCTAGAGAATCTGTACACAGTCAATAGAACAATTCGTATCGGTTTTATTTGATCAAGTATTACGAAATTGTTTTATTAAACTAGCTGATTTTAACAAAGGTATTTTATTTTACCCAATATGTACGACATCGTTTGATACGCGGAAATCCATTTGGAGACAATGTGGTGTCACAGAAAGAATTTACTTGTGTGTTTATGTATGCAACGGCGTATATTTAAAGAGAGTTAAAAATGCCAAATATTGTACATACCTCCAGCAACAATTAAGCTTTGAACGAGATAAGCGGTGAAGGGTGACTTAACTCTTAATCAACAAAAACTTTCGCTCTTGTTAAAACACAGTTTTTGTCAAAAAGAATTTGAAAAGATGTAAATTACCCATATGTACTTATGTTGCAGTCAAATGTGACGCCGCACCTCAGTTTTATATACTACTAGATCTCCAATGAATATTAAATATCAAAGCTAACACATAGTCTACACCTACTAAAGGAATTCATTACCTTATGCACCTGCTCCATCGTGTCTTCAAGAACATTTACGAACTGTGAAATAACCAGTCCTCTCCCTCTCACCACTTAAAAGTTACAGAATTCCTAAATGAATACAAAGCGAAAATAAAGACCAAAAAGCGTTTACTTATGCCTTATCTCTACCACTATAAGTACACGTTACCCTGTAATAATAATTTGTTGGAGTAAAAACAGAGTGTCATGCAATGAAATTCAGAGCATTTTTAAAAGAAAGACACTGAGCAGGCAGTGAAGCTTGTATAAGTGGATATTAAATCTCAAAGGTGATGAGTAAATAAACGCTGGCAAATGAAATTTCGAAATCTTCATCTCAAAGAGAAAGAAGAGTTCCTTAGTTTTAACATAATTGACAGCAGTAAGACAATGCACTGAGTAGAGGAAGAACACTCAGTCGACAATAACAATGTCACTGTACCTTATAATTACTTGTGATACCAAAATAACGTCAACAACTCTTTCACAAAAGAGGGTCGATCATTCAACCGCTCAATGATTTTCTCTGGCACAAATACCCAGAAATATACTTAGCTGCAGGCACTCCCTGTCCCATACACAGTTATTTGTCCATTCAGTATTCTCTTATTATATATTACTGATGGCGTTTACCTTCACGCAAAAAGCTGAAAATAAATATAAGACATAAAAAATAACATATTTACAATTTGATACAAAATCTTATGTATAACTACAAATGTTTATCCAAGCTAAAGAATCTTACAGGTAGAGCCATCTGTGGCAACAGCGCCTGATAAAAGAGAATATTGTATATCCGACCGGGCATTGCATATAACTAACAGAGCGTCTGCTCTCTATATTTTGACTGACATTGAGTGTATTGTATTCCTCATATATTCTCAACTCACTTTTCTACAAAGGTTTAATTACTCTGAAGGGTGCCTTGCGCGGTTATGAGATACACTGTTCATGTACGCGATAACACATATGTAGCAGCTTTTTTTAAATTCCTTTGTCTGGCACGATACAACTGCTTTCGAAAGCAGTTTATTTGAGCAGACTTATTTGAGCATTATTTCACCCAATTCATCACCGACCGATATGACTTAACGTTGGAGGACGCAGATTACAAAAAAGGCACATTCTCTGTACCCGCGTAGTTGTTTACATTATAAATGAAGTATACAGACCTGAGTCTGTAGAGCCCAGTGTTAATTACTTTTTAAGGGTAACCATGACGCACCGAAGCTTGTTAATTGTGTAATTTCCTAGGAAATATCAAATTGGAAGAATATAGGTACATCAGTTTATTGGAATGCACGTGTCCCGTAGCTATACTTCCGCTGCTAGGCGTTATCATTAATATTGGAATTTGACTTCACATATTCACCAAATACTGGCCTTGAGCCCGCTACACATCAAAGGAAAGATTTATAGAAAAATGTCAGGGAGTGCAAGTGTGCAGCAAAATGAAAAAACAATGTTGCTAAAATTGTAGAATTGGTACCCAGGTACAGCATTTTCCAGTGACTTTAAGGAAGGAGACCGTCACATTCTCTCCTTAGTAAATTAAAAGCTTTGAAATAATATGAATTTGCAAATATTCTTCACACGATTATTATGAAAATGCCAGATGTCTAAGAAGGTACCATCACTCAACCAGATTTTCGAAAGGGCACCTTAGAGACACTCTGATGTCACCAAAAAATTTACAGAAACCGCTACATTTGTGTTTTCGTGTACATGAACGGTATATCTAATAACCGTGCAGCAGAACCCGTCAGAGTAGTTAAACCTTTGTAGATAAGTGAGTTGAGAATGTATTATTAGTATAATACACTCAATGTCAGATAAAATACAGAGTTCAGTTATATGGCTTGCCCGGTGGGATGTACAATGGTTTCCGCTATCAGGCGCTGTCGACCATAGATGGCTCTACCTGTAATATATTATAGCTTGGATTAATATTTGTTGTTATACATAAGATTTTGTATCAAAGCAGTAAATTCTTTTGGGGGCAACACAGTGGCCCAAAAGGTTCCCTATCGAAAACCTGGTTGGATAACAGTACCTTCTAGAACATCTTTCATTTACTAAAGCATGAGATGCATATTTGTAAAACCAAATTATTGCAAAGCTTTTCATTTAGTAAGGAGAAATTGCGCAAGATTCATTCTTTTAAATAGCTGGAAAGTGTTGTTCTTCGCTACCATTTCTGCAATTTAAACAATATTGGTTTCCAATTTTGATCCTCTGAGCAGGTTCTTCGGGACATGGCGTTTGCGTTACCGTGGCTTTTCCCACTACGATGTCCAGAGGCAAAGTCGTACTCCTGCAGTCTCTGAAGCCAACGTGCTGTCTGGCCCTCCAGGATTCTAAAGCTAAGTAGCCCGGTTAGGGAGGAGTGGTGAGTTCTCAGTTGGAACGGCTGACTGTACAGGTACTTGTTGTAGGGCTCCAAGGCCTTTACTACCGCCAGTAACTCTCGCCGTGTGACACGGTATTTCCTTCCTCCCTTGACTGAAGTCGCGCTGGTAAATTCTCAGTGGTTGTCGAACCTTCTCGAGCTGTTCTGCGGTCAGGTGATCGGTCGCCCTCTCCTGTAAGCCCTCCAGCTGTGACCCCAGGTGTTGCTTTGGCACCGGCTCGTGTGTCTTGTCGTTTGCGGTCACGATGACCACGGGCTTGCGCGTCCCCATCTCCGTTCCGGCCTGGACGTCGTGATCGATGTAGGCTGGGTGATGCAGCCTCACTGACTTCTCTCGGCACGGCAATAATGTTCTTCATTCGCTGTCCTTCCAGTCGCGCCGTCACAACCACCTACTTCTCGCGGAGACCTACGTTTTACTTTAAGATAACCATGCACATTCCAAGACAATCTTTGGGTTGCCGGAGTATAACCTCTTCTCCTTCGAGCCGCAGGAAATTCCTGCCGTCATCGAAGGTCGCCTCGTGGCTTCTGAGTGCATTCAGTCCTAGTATAACCTCTTCAGCCATCTCCGCGTCGAACACGCACTGACGCACGGCACTCCGTCCCAAGGTCAACTGCAAGAGGCCCTCCCGCTCACCGGGCATGGTGTCGCAAGATGCCGTCTTTAGCGGGAATGATAGGCTTGGTTTCTTCGCCAGCAAACCCTTTGCCACGTCACGTCTGATCATGGTCAGGGCTGCCCCGATGTCTAAGAGTACGCGGCACCGAATCCCTCTGACCAAACCGTCCGCGATGAGGCTGCCATCAATTCGTCGGATGATGGCGCGCAATATCACTCGAGGGATTGGTGGTGATGGCGCCGACGTGCTCCTCGCCACGCCAGTCCTTACTCGTTCCTCCGGCTGTTCCTCGTGGTGCCGGCCATCTTCGTGGTCATCGTCGCGGCCAAGTTCCTATTTTCAGCTTCCGCATTCGTTGATAATTCGATCTTCATTTCCTACATCTTCTCGGTGACGGTGTCGTCGTCGCGCTTTCTGAGACCAATGTTGAATTTGTGGGTTCGTAGAAATAAAAGGCCGAGTTGCAGAAATTATAAATCGCCTTTATTTTCGTAGAGATACTCTTATAGATTACAGCAGCATTACGTTACGTACACCATCAGTCTACCAAGGTCTATGATAATAACAGTGACAGCTGATTACATTAGCTCTCGTTACAATAACACTTCGTGCTGTCCCTCGTTTCACAACACAGTTTCACTACTTGCAACTAACTCTGTTTGCAACCGCCGGCTGGCGTGTATCAATGGCTTATATAGCTCCTGATAGTTTCCAGATCATTCTAAAATAAACCATAAACCGAATTATCTCTATTAGTCCAGAAGTAACTAGATATTTCCATATATCTCAGTTTGGTTGTTTCGACATGGCATTATAAGCATATTATCTTGTCTGCCGGCACTTGGGTTTCACACTGCACGCCTATCAGCACTCTCTGTGTCATCAAGCCGCGCAACCGTAGTTCCGGGTTTACGACATTATTTATTTCGATTCAAAATCAAATCCACATCTCACTGTATTTGTGGTAATCACCTTCAAGATGTCTCTCACATATTATTTGACTGAATGCTTTCCTGTAATGAACCATACGAACTTGAATTATTGCTTCAATCCTTAGGTTACACATTCTGAAAACCACTGACACCAAATCTGATGAATTAAAAAACCTATTAATATAACATCGCAATTTTAAACAAAATATGCCTTAAGTTAAATGATTCATTTTGATGTTTACTGTTTCTCAGCTTGATATGGAATTTTGTAATATATTTGTAAATTGTATTATATTCATAAATTTGTATATTATATTCCTAATATACCCTTGGGTAAATAGGAATCATAAAAGAAATTGGATGATAAATAAATGAACTACTAATCCACTTGTAGATATGTCATGGTTTGACAGTTAAAAGTTTTATATGTGTGGGATATATAGGGCGGCCTGTTGGGTCAATGCCAGTTTCCTGAGGAAGGCCACAGAGTGAAGACGGCCGAAAGCTCGAGTTTTATAGATTTGACACGGCTGATAACCCGTGAAGCCTTAATTAGCTATAAGTTTTGAACAACCGTTCAAAATGAAGCGGAATTCACAGTCTATCGCCAGGAAATTGTAGTTATAATTTTCGTTCGTCGTGTACATATTAAAGTACTGCATTTTGATTAAATTTTTAACGATATTTGAGGAAAAAACAATTAACAACTTAAACAGTTTCATTAAGATGATATAGTTTTTGGAGTTCGGCTAGTAGACTTCCTCAACGACAGTGAACACATATGACCGCTATTTACCACTTGGTTATGAGTCATATTGTCCGCAGGCAACAGCGAATCGAAATAGAATCTTCTAAATACCATTTTTGTCATTAGATGGGTACTAGATCTTTTTTCGGATACACTTTCGTAGGCAAATCTGATTAAAGTTCTCCTACAGATCCTCCTTACCAAAATATCGTTCTAATGGACACTTAATACTCCGTTTGTATTCCGTTTATACCCTCCAATAACTCCAATGGTCAAAGCGGCTGTCGTTCTCCTTTGGAATATTTCGAAGATTTAACTAGTATTCGTTAGGTTCAATCATTAGATCACGCATGCATTCGCCCTATCATTCTTATTTCCAAACTCGGGAAGATGAGGATTTACCTTGGTCGGAGAAAAGACCACATTCCCACGGCCGGGAATCGAAAACGAGACGCCTAGCACTCTACGTATATATATATATATACTTCTTTAAGCATTCAATAATCTCCTTATTTTAGTCACCCACTCTACCACTATGAGTCACTGTAATTCCTGTATGCTCTGTGAAGGTACCACCAGCACTGCTTTACGACGGTCTATAACTATGGGGATGAGAATAAGAATTTGTTTCACAGGAATTTCCATATCTGTTCAATGTGACCTACTTGTGGTAGGCTTAATCCTGTTTGTGTACAGCAAATTGTCATCTCTGTGAGTCTTTCAGGAAATACATAACGAATACTTGGCTTACTTTGAGTGTCAGTAATGAAACTGTAAATTACTAAACATTTAAGTATTAAAATCCAATGTTATATGCGCAATTACATCACAGCCGGGTGTTGCCGAAGGCTAATCGCTGCAAAAGCCTTGCGATGTTTCTTATCTCACGGTAAATACAGATATATAAATTGGATCGTCAGAAAGACAAACCAGTCGTTTAAATCCTCTTTTAGTATCAATGCTAACCCCTTATGGCCGGTATTACATTCCACCAAAAACTTTGACCACAAAAGTGCAAAGTATGAGGACCCTGCGCCAAGAAGGAAAGAAATTCAGAGAAAGGTCAGGGAATCTAAATGAACAGACAAACCCAAAGGTGGCGTTGCTGAAGTTGCAAACTTTGTATTAAAGTTCAGCATGTTGCAGCTATTCGAAATGTTGCTCTCTAGAGCATTCTCGACACAAAAATAAAACAGATCATTACGGTTTTGTTTTATAAAATATTAATAAAAGATTTTATTGCAGTAGCTGATTTTAACAAAGGTATTATATGCTACTCATTAGGTTGGAAATCGTTTGATAAGCGGAAATTCGTTTGGAGACAGTATGGTGTCAAAAAAATCTGCAGATTAAGATACTTGTTTGTTTATATATGGAACCGTGAAATTACATGTTCTCTCCCTGTGATCACTTGAAAGATGCACAATGCTTAAATGAATACGAACAAAAAATAAAGACAAAAAAGGGTTTGCGTATAAGTTAAATCTACTACTATAGGTTCACGGTACCCTGAATAATAGTTTGTTGAAGTAAGAACAGAGTGTTATGCGTTTGAAATTCAGAACAGTTTTGAAAGAACGACACTGAGCAGGTAGCGAAGCTTGTATCAGTGGATATTAAATCTCAGAAGTGATGAGTAAATAAACCGAGGCAAACGACCTTTCGAAAACATGTTCACCTCAATGTACGAGTAGGATTTCTTAGCTTTAATATATTTTACAGCACTAAGAATAAGTATGTCGCAGATTCGTATTGTTAGCTACTTATACAAAATAACTGTTTAGTAATCTTCTGAAAAAACACTTGGATTTAAATGGCCAATGATTTTCTGTGGGACAAATGCCCAGAAATATACTTAGTTTTAGGCACTTCCTTTCCCATACACAATTATTTGTCCGTACAGTATTGTCTCATTAAACATTAAACATGGTCTGCACCTTCACGGCACAAGCTGCAATTAAATCTAAAACATAAGGAATAACGTAATTGCAATTTGATACAAAATCTTATGTATGACTACATATAAGATATTACAGGTAGAGCCATCTATTGGCAACTGCACCTGATAGATGAAAGCATTGTGCCTCCGACCGGGCAATTCATATAACTAGTTGAGCGTCTGCTTTCTGTATTTTGACTGACATTGGGTGTATTATGTTCATAATACTTACATACTCAGCTCACGTTTCTACATAGGTTTAATTACTTTGACGGAAGCTGCATGAGATAAACGATTCATGTACTCGAAAAAAAGTACATGTAGCAGTTTCAGTTAATTCCTTTGGGGGCATCAAGGTGTTTCAAAAGTTGCCCTATTGAATATCTGGTGGGGTAACAGTACCTTCTCAGACATCTGTCATTTCCTAAAATCATAAGAAGAATATTTGTAAATTCATATAATGCTAAGCTTTTCATTTAGTAAGTAGAGAATGTGCAAGATTCCTTCTTTTAAATAGTTGTAAAATTCTCTACTTCGGTACTATTTCTGCAATTTAAACAAAATTGTTTTTCAATTTTGCTCCTCTGGGCAGGTTCTTCGGGACATGGCGTTTGCGTTACCGTGGTTCTTCCCACTAAGATGTCCAGAAGTGAAGTCGAAATCCTGCAGCCTCTGAACCCCACGTGCTGTCGGGCCCTCCAGGTTTCTAAAGCTTAGTAAACAGGTTAGGGCGGAGTAGCCTGTCCTCAGATGGAATGCCTGACCTTAGAGGTACTTGTGGAAGTGATCCATGGCCTTTACTAGCGCCAGTAGCTCCCGCCGGGTGACACAGTATTTCTTCCCTCCCTTGACTGAAGACGCGCTGATATGTTCTCAGCAGTTGTCGAACCTTCTCGAGCTGTTTTTCGGTCAGGTAATCGGCCGCCCTCTCTTATATGCCTTCCAGCTGGGACCCCGGGTGCTGCGTTGGCACCGGTTCCCGTGTCTTGTTCATTGCGGTCACGATGAACTCGGGCTAACACGTCCCAATCTCCGTTCCGGCCTGGACGTCGTGACCGATGTATGCTTGGTTAAGCAGCCGCACTGAACTCTCCCGGCACGGCAACAATGTTCTTCATTCGCTGTCCTTCCAGCCACGCCGTCACCAACACCTACTTTTTCGCGGTGATCCACGTTTTCCTTCAAGATGACCCTGCAGATTCTAAGGCGTTCTTCCGGTTGCTGGAGTATAACCTCTTCTCCATTGAGCCGCAGGACCTTGCTGCTGTCATGTACCGTCGCCTCTTGGGTTCTGAGGGCATACAGTCCCAGTATAAGCCTTTCAGTCACCTCCGCGACGAAAACACACTGACGCACGACACTCCGTCCCAAGGTAAACTGCAGCTGGGCCTCCCTCGCCTCGGGCATGGTGTCGCAAGATGCCGTCAATGATCGGCTTGGCTTCCTGGACGGCATACCCTTGGCCACGTCACGCCTGATCGTGGTCACCGCTGCCCCGACGTCTACGAGTACGCGGCGCGGCTTCCCTCTGGCCTAACCATCCGCGATGGGATTGTCATCCATTCGTTGGCTGATGGTGCGCAGTGTTACTCGAGGGGATGTTGGTGATTGCGCCGAAGTGCTCCTTGCGACGCCGTTCCTTATTGGTTCCTCCGGCTGTTCTTCCTGGTGTCGGCAATCTTCGTGGTCATCGTCGCGGCCAAGTTGCTACAAAAAATAAAATAATTCATAACGGTTTTATTTTATAAAATATTACTAAATAAATTCATTAAAATAGCTTATTTTAACAAAGGTACTGAATTCTACCGAATATGTTCGAAATCGTTTGATATGCGGAAATCCGTTTGGAGACAATGAGGTGCCACAAAAAGAATTTACAAATACAGATGCTTGTTTTTTATATATGGAACCGCGATATTACGAGTTCTCTCCCTGTCACCACTTAAAAGATGAACGATGCCTAAATGTATAGGAACCGAAAATAATGACAAAAGAGTGTTTGCTTATACGTTATCTCTACTGCTATAAGTACACGCTACCCTGAATAATAAATGTTTGAATATGAACAGAGTGTCATGCGATGAAATTCAGAATATTTTTAAGAGACCGACACTGAGCATGTAGGGAAGTTGAATAAGTGGATATTAAATCTCAAAAGTGATGGGTACATAAACCGTGACAAATAACATTTCGAAATCATGTTCATCTCAATGAATGAGAAGAGCTTCTTTGTTTTAATATATTTTACAGCACAAAGACAAAGCGCTGAATTAAGGACGAACACTCACTAGACAAAAATATGTCGCTCTACTTGATTGTAAGCTATTTTTTCTCTGTGCCAAATGCCCACAGATATACTTAGTTTTAGGCATTTTCTTTCTCATACACAATTATTTGTCCTCTCAGTATTTTCTCTTTATACATTAAAATGGTCTGTAACTTCACGTCACAAGCTACAATTAAAACTAAAACATAAAAAATAACAAAATTACAATTTGATACTAAATCTTAATTATCACTACAGATATTTATCCAAGCTATAAGATATTACAGGTAGGGCCATCTATTGGCAACAGCGCCTGATAGATGAAAATATGGTGCCTCATACCGGGCAATTCATATAAATAGTTGAGCGTCTGCTTTCTATATTTTGACTGACATTGACTGTATTATGTTCATAATACATACTCAACTCCCTTTTCTACAAAGGTTTAATAACTCTGACGGATGCTGATGCACGCTTATGAGATAAACGGTTCATGTGCACGAAAACATACATTTAGCAGTTCTGGTGAATTCCTTTGTTGGCATCAGAGTGGCTCAAAAGTTGCCCTATCGAAAATCTGGTTGTGTAGCAGTACCTCATTAGACGTCTGTCATTTCCTAAACACATGAGAAGAATATTTGAAAATTCATATTATTGCAAAGATTTTCATTTAGTAAGCATATAATGAGCAAAATTCCTTCCTTTAAATAACTGGAAATTTATGTCTTTGGGTATCATTTCTGAAATTTAAACAATTTTGTTTTTCAAGTTTGCTCCTCTGGGCATGGTCTTCTTGATATGGCGTTTGCGTTACCGTGGTTCTTCTCACTACGACATCCAGAGATGAGGTCATACTCCTGCAGCCTCTGAACCCAACATGCTGCCTCGCCCTCCAGGTTTCTAAAGCTCAGTAGCCAAGTTAGGGCGAAGTGGTCGGTCTTCAGGTGGAATGGCTGACCGTACAGGTAATTTTGGAAGTGCTCCAAGGCCTTTATTACCGCCAGAAACTCTCGCCGTAAGACACCGTATTTCTTCCCTCCCTTGACTGAAGACGCGCTGGTATATTCTCAGCAGTTGTCGAAACTTCTCGAGCTCAGGTCAGGTCAGGTGATCGGTCGCTATCTCCTATTACCCTTCCAGCTGGTGCCCTAGGTGTTGCGTTGGCAGCGGCTCCTCTGTCTTGTCGTTTGCGGTCCCGATGATGACGGGCTCGCACGTCCCCATCTCCGTTTCGGCCTGGACGTCGTGATCGATGTACGCTGTGTTAAGCAGCCTCACTGGCCTCTCTCGGCACGGCAAAAATGTTCTTCATTCGCTGTCCTTCCAGTCGCACTGTCACCACCACCTACTTTTTCGCGCGGACTCACGCCTTCCTTCAAGATAACCCTGCAGATTCCAAGGCGTTCTTCCTGTTGCCGGAGTATAAGCGCTTCTCCATTTAGCCGCTGCCTTTCTGCCGTCGTCGACCGTCGCCTCGTGGCTTCCGAGGGCATTCAGTCCCAGTATCACATCTTCGGCCACCTCCGCGACGAACACCACTATCGCACGGCACTACGTCCCAAGGTCAACTGTAGCAGAGCCTCCCTCTACGAGGTCTAGGTGTCGCTCGATGCCGTCACTAGCTGGCACGATCGGCGTTTTTTCCCGGACGGCAAAACCTTGGCCACGTCACATCTGATCATAGTCACGGTTACCCCGCTGTCTGCGAGTACGCTGCACGGCTTCTTTCTGACCCAACAGTCCGCGATGAAGCTATCATCCACACGTCGGCTGATGGCGCGCAGTGTCCCTTGAGGGGAAGTTGGTCTTGGCGCCGATGTGCTCCTCGCCACGCCGGTCCTTACAGGTTCCTGTGACTGATCTTCCTGGTGTGGGTCCTCTTCGTGGTCATCGTCGCGGCCAAGTTGCTATTTGCAGCTTCCGTCTTCGTTGTTAATCCGGTCTTCATTTCTTACATCGCCTCGGTGATGGTGTCGTCGTCCCGCTTCCTAACACCAATTGTGATTTTGTGGGTTGGTATATTTAAAAGGCCGAGTTGCAGAATTTACAAATCACCTTTAATTTCGAAGAGATACTCTTATAGATTACAGCAGCATTACGTTACGTACAACATCAGTCTACCAAGGTCGATGAAAATAACAGTGACAGCAGATTACATCATTAGCTCTCGTTACAATAACACCTCCAGCTGTCCCTCGTTTCACAACACAGTTTCACTACTTGCTACTAACTCTGTTTACAACTGCCGGCTGGCATGTCTCAATCGCTTATATATCTCCTGATAACTTCTAGATCATTCTAAACTAAAACAGAAAACGAATTATCTCTATCATTCCAGAAGTAACTAGGAATTTCTATTTATCTCAGGTTTCGGCAGATCTTTGTCTGCATGTTATCTTGTCTCCCGGCACTTGGGTTTCACACTGCCCGCCTATGAGCTCCCTTTGTGTAAACAAGCCGCGCGACCGTTGATCCAGGTTTGCGACATTATTTGTTTCGATTCAAAATCAAATCCACGTCTCACTGTATTTGTGGCAATCATCTCTAAGATGTCCCTCACATTTTATTTGATTGCTGCAATCCTTAGGTTACACTTTCTCAAAACCACTTACACATATTCTGATGAATTAGAAAACCTATCAATATAACATCGCATTCTTAAACAAAATATTTCTTAAGCTAAATGATTTATCTTAACGTTTACTCTTTGTCAGCTTGATATGGAACTTTATTATATTTTTTTAAATTGTATTATATAAATAAATTTGTAATTTATATTCATAATATACCTTTGTGTTAAGTAAGAACAAAAAAAAAAAAAAAAAGAAGTTGGATAATAAATAAATGAACTACTAATCCACTTGTAGATATATCATGGTTTGCTCGTTATATACGTTGAACAACCATTCAGAATGAAGCGGAATCCACAGTCTATCGCCAGGAAATTGCAGTTATATTAATTGTTTGTCGTGTACATATTAAAGTATTGCATTTTGATTAAATGTTTAAGGGATACTTCAGGAAAAAGCAAATACCAACTTTAACTTTTGCATTATTTAAAATATAGTATTTGGAGTTTGGCTAGTAGAGTTTCTCAGCGACAGTGAACACATATGACCGCTATTTAGTATATATTCGAAACTTTGGTTATGAATCAGAGTGTCCGCAGGCAGCAACGCATCAAAATAGAACCTTCTAAACACTATTTTGTGCATTAGATGGGCACTAGAACTTTATTTCCTATATACCTTCGTAATCAAATCAGATTAAAGTTTTCCTACAAATCCGCCATAACAAAATATTGTTTTAATGGACACTTAATACTCCTTTTTGTATTCCGTTAATACCCCACCTTTAATTCCAATGGTCAAAGCGGCTGCCGTTCTCCTTTGGAATATTTCGAAGTGTTTAACTCGTATTCGTTGCGGTTAATCTTTAGGTCACGCATACATGCGCACTCTCATTCTTACTTCCAGACTCGAGAAGATGAGGATTTACCTTGGTCGGAGAAAAATCCACATTCCCACGGCGGGGAATCGAAACCGAGACGCCTAGCACGCTAGACATTTATACTTCTTTAAGCACACAATAATCTCCTTATTTTAGTCACCCAGATTACCACTATGAGTCACTGTAATTCTTGTATGCTCTGTAAGGGCACCACCAGCACTGCTTTGGATCGGTGTGTAAGTATGGGGATGAAACTAAGGAATTTTTGCAACAGGAATTTCCATATCTGATCAATGTGATCTTCTTGTGGTTAGCTTAATCCTCTTTGTGTACTGCAAATTGTCATCTTGGTGAGTATTTCAGGAAATACATAACGAATACTTGCCTTACGTTGAGTGTCAGTAATTACGCTGTAAATTATTAAACATTCCACTATTAAAATGCAATGTGATATCCGCAATTGGATCATAGCCTGGTGTTGCGGAAGGCTTATCGCTGCAAAACCCTTGCGAAGCTTCTTATCTCAAAGTAAATACACATACTTAAATTATATATTCTAAAACACAAACCAGTCGTTTAAATCCTGTTTTGGTATCAATGCTAACCACTTATGGTCAATATTGCATTTCACCAAAAACTTTATCCTCAATTTCAATAAAAGTGCGAAGTTTTGGGAACCTGCACCAAGATGGAAAGACATTCAGAGAAAGGTCAGGGAATCTAATTGAACAGAAAATCCAAAGAAGGCGTTGCTGAAATTGCAAACATTGTACGTAAGTTCAGCATGTTGTAACGATTCGACAAGTCGCTTTCTAGAGCTTTCTCTTAAAAAAAAAAAAAAAAAAAAAAAAAAAATAAAACAATTCGTAACGGTTTTATTTTATAGCTGATTTTAACAAAGGTACTGAATTCTACCGAATATGTTCGAAATTGTTTGATAAGCGGAAATCCGTTTGGAGACAATGTGGTGTCACAAAAAGAATTTAAAGATACAGATACTTGTGTGTTTATATATGCAACATAATAGCTCTAAACAGTGTTAAAATACAAAAGATTGTACACAACTACTGCAGCAATCAAGCTTCGACGAGTTAAGCGATGTAGTATATATAAAATGTTACTCAAATAAAATTTTATCTTTCGTTAAAGCACAGCTTTTGTCAAAAACATTTTGAATAGGTGTAAATTACCCGTATGTACTTATATTGCAGTCAAATATACTACCACTCCAGTCACAATACGTATGCTATAACTTATAAATATCCAACAAACATATGAAACAATTGAAAAAAAATTTGCTTTAAGTGTTACTTGTAATGTAATCATAATATTTCCTCTGCTAAATGCATTGGACCACGTATCCACGGTACGATATGGTAAAGTCTGTCTACCACAAACTTCCAATAATTCTGCATGACATTGTCGAGCATTAATAACCCTTATAACCTCAATTTTAATGAAGCATCTTTGTTCGTATTTACTAAACATATTTAGAGCACTGAAGGTAACAGCCTACAGTTAAACATAGTCAAAATGGCCTATAATGTACAGACGCAGTTAGCAAATATCAAGTGTTCTTAATTTTCATTGTTACGAGCTTACATGAGTAACCGCTGATAGCGCCAAAGGCAGACAACATTGTCACTAAATTTTGATTGACTCATGATTATGTTTCATACAACACGACTAAATGTTTAAAAATGAAAATCGCGTAACAACTAAAATATTCCTTAAAAGTTTTAATAAATTGTATAGCTTGTGCAAATTGACAATAACACTACCTTATTCTCTTGAAATTGTCGTTGAGCTGACTAAATGCTAAAAAATTAAGAACCTTAAGCAAACGTACGTCAGAGCGAGATAGGAGAGAAGAATACTCTGCGAAAGTTGAGCTCATTGTACTTATTGGCTGAGGTAAGTGTAGGATATATTAAAACAAATTTTAAACTTAGACACACGATTACCTGATACATGACTATAACAACATACATGATACGTCACTCGCTCGTTTTGTAAATATACTCACACTATTATAATCTCGTCGGGGACAGTGGATTTGCTACAGATTTAATATATGGGAAGTAAGTTTCTGTTAAGGGATATGAATTGGCGCCAACGACATGTTTGGCTAAGAATTTGTATTTATGTTAAGTTGGTAGTACAATAAATGGACTAGAACTTAGTGCCGTGATTTGTTTCAGTAGTAGACACGTCGAGTGGGAGAGATAGAGTAGTGAACAGTAAAGGTTGTCATGGAAGTAGTCGAAAGGAGCAGCAACCTAAGAGAGGACTTGCTTGTATATAAGTTCAAGTTTCGTAAGGCGTACAGATACAATAGATGGACGTTTATGTTGGGGTTGTCCTAACAAAACAATAACGTTAACTGTAGGCAGCCATAATCACGACTGCCGTAGGTGCGTCGTGTGCCATTGAACCAGACATTGTAATAAGTGCAACATGGAATGAAACTCCAGAGACTTGTGCTAGAGTCTTACATTTCAGTGACGTTAAACTATTACGAGAACGACGTCACCATATACCGAAATACCTATAAACATACTTGAAGTTCACGACGCTGTAAGTAAAGCACAACCAATGTCCTCTACTGACGAAGGTCTTGTGCTACTCAATGATCACGAAAAAACTAGGATTATTTTTGTATGGGCAAATTATTTGCAATGTTTCTGTAAAGTACAAACGCTTTACATAGATGGGACTATTATTATGGGTGCCTTATAAGTTGGTGATTGACAGTTGAAGGAGTGGGGAAGGAGAGGGGATAGCACCGTTGCCACTTTACTGTTCCTCTCCACGTGCTAGGCAACGAATTTGGAGGCTACATGCGAGAAGGAAATTCGATTGCGGTAATGCAGACGCACATACTCCTAGAAATTTGCGTACTGCAGTGTTAATCGTAAAACTGCCGTAAGACTGTCTTCATGTTTAAGTGAACAGTTACCTAATTACAGCATACGAAACCTTCGGAATGAAACAATAATAAATGACTAGCTACAGTTAAGATTTAGAGAAACAAAAGTGCTATACCTGCACAGAATTGTGCATTCTATTTATTTTTCATATGCGTCGGTATTCATTCTATTCCAACGGAAATATGCCGCTTATTTCAGAGTCGTTGCTCTCATTGGTACTGCTTTTATGATCGTCGTCGCTGCTGCCGTCGCCACCGTCGTCGTGAAAGCTACTGCAATCTCCCACGGAAATTATCAGTTCTTCCACATTCTTCCAAAATGCCTTCGTTTTCCCAAGCTGCCACTATAACTTTTTTGTGTGACAAACAGCATCTTCCCAAATTTTAGCACTTATTTTTGTTATTGCTTCTCTTGTTAGTTTTATAACATATGTTATTGTGAAATCTGTATTGTTGCGCGCTACATATCCCTTTATTTGGGCCCAAATCAACTCTATTGCATTAAATTGGCAATGGCAGGGAGGAATTTAATAATTTTGTGGCATTTGTCTGCAGCAATTTCATTAATGGTATATTTTGGGAATTGCGGTTTGCTTTTACCAGTTCAAGCAATTCGTACTTTTTCAAATGGTCTTCAACACGTAGATATAATTTCCCTTACTTGTCCTTTAATAGGGATTCCGTACCTAAAAACATTTTTGTGATTTTCACAGATAATTTCTTTCTGTTTCTATAGTACAAGAGTTTGTGACAGCCGTTAGTAACGATAATTGCCTAAATATTAATGTTACACTGAAACACGGAAGCTGATCACTGAAACACACGAATTATGCTGCGAAAACTTAAAGCAGCATTTGTGAAACAACCACTACTTGAAGCACTACACTCTTAGTTTGGCAGTGATGACAGGGAGAAATACCCTAAGTACCGTAAGGGTTATTCATGTTAGAACTGGACCTCACAAAGGCAGGTAAGGAGGGTT
Source organism: Mantis religiosa (assembly GCA_030765055.1). NCBI lineage: Eukaryota > Metazoa > Arthropoda > Insecta > Mantodea > Mantidae > Mantis > Mantis religiosa. Next base: position 242,791,901 of record CM060950.1, on the reverse strand, counting down.
GGTCATGAAACTGAAAAGGTTGGCCATTCACCCAGAAAGCCTCACAAGATATTCCTTGAAACTAAATCCACACCTGTTCCCTTCCAGCAACGCATACCGTCTCATACTAAAGGGCAACGAAGGACGACGGTATTGTAATACCGCTGACTCATAAGCGAAGCAACAATAGTAGCAATGTCTGCTTATTACAAACCTCAACATGCCGATAGACTAGCATCATGCATAAAGCACGTGGTGTCGTGCGATAGTGTTCGCAACGTAGCATAAGCGTGCCCTGTTACTATGGCAACAGTTTTCTTTGATTGGTGGATTTTTGGTTGCTAGGCGACCGCCATGACGTGTCAGTGACGTGTTTATTCCCTCTCCTTATTTTCGTAGCTGAATAGCACGTGGAGGCAAACCGCAAATACCCAACTTACGATGCGACAATTAGAGATGCAGTACAAAATACTTTACGCAGTTATTTACATTGCATTTCCTTCATAATGGACGTTACATTCCATCAGTATTTTGTTTACTGCCAAATTAAAACATAGACATGTATTCCTTGGTACTTCGTTCCATAGTTGAAGAGTACGAACATTTAGGGCTGAAGCTTCAACTAAGACAATAGTTGCAGATTTCGAGGTTTCTATACATGAGGTAATTAAGTCAACATTGAGTGACTCAACTCAACTTTTGGGTTGTAGGTTCCATCTCGGGCAGGCCTGGTGACGTCAACTACAAAGCATTGGACGAGCAAGTGTGTTCTAGGACAATTCGTCAGAAGTCGGTTTTGTTTTGTCTTATTTACCTCCACATGAAGTAGGTGATTGTTTTGTATTTGATATGACTGATAACAAGCCGTTATATCAAACGATAGAACAATTTAGTGACTACCTTGTTGATTATTATATAACTGATGAGGCCATGTTTAATCGTCGAGAATGGGCCGAGCTCTCGTCTGAAGGTACTCACACTACAAACATATGTAAGGCATTTCACCACTTGTTTTACAGGTCACATCCAGGCATATACAAATTCAATTAAGTTTTAAACCGGATTCAGATGGGAATATATCTGAAAATTAGCGGCATTTACCTGCAAACCACTAACAGAAACAAAGTACAGAGCTAGGTATAGAAAATAGAAAGTCAGATAAAGTAATTCAGAGAAAGCAACTATCACGTATCGCTCATGTAACATTAATTTTCAATTTGAATGTAGCGTCCGCGTGACAAAATGAAAGCAGAAATTATAATCACGAAGTTTTGGCAGTATTAATCATTTTGGCAAATATACCCACGTAAGTCCGCAGTCTACAAATGGGAGGGAAAATTGTTTCGTTTAAGATTTTAAGTATTTCAATCGTAAAATAAGCCTCACCAAGTTATCGTGGTGTTAACTTAAGAAAAATACACATACTAGTTTCGAATTATTGATGCTAACGCTTTATCCATACACAGCGATATAATGTGCAGCAAATCTCGTCACTTAACAACAAGGTTAAAGTGGTGATGTGTTTTTGTTCCAAATATTACTGTCATTTAGTTATCTCTTTAGACTACTTAAATATTGACTTAAACTTTTTGCAATTATTTGCTTAACCTAAAGCACACGCTAAATTTGACCAAAAGCGTTTAATTCTTTCCCCATAACAAATTAATATGAATTCACGATTTTATGTAGATGTACTACATTTCTAGTTGGTGTATTTAAACTAAGCTAAACGGGAGATATAATAAAATAAATAATTTATTTAGTGAGCTGCTGTCAATTGTGATGAACACATCAATCTACCGGTGTTCTGCAAATTTGTCCCTCAGCGGCTCATTTACATATCAGGAAATACAAAAGTGGCTCTCGCCAATAAGTACATTTAAGGTCATGAAACTGTGTCACCGTTTAAACTATAAATGTATGAGACATACTTGGCACGCTCAACGTTTTCTAATGTTTTCATTAATCTATATACTTGAAATATACGACAGAATGTAAGTGTTATATTCTCTACTACGTACATACAGCAAGTAGAGGTAGCAGTTACATTTCATTCGATATCGAGAAATGATCAAAATTACAAGTGGGAAACATTTCTCGTGTGTTTATGTATCAAGAACATAACTTAAAATGCTAAGATCAGTTAAATGTCAAACTTGATATTTTAGTTTTTAGAAAATTCTCATGCTACACTTTACATGTAAGGTTTTTCTAAAACATTTTCCCAAAAATTGCTAAACATTTTTATTTAAATAAATTACATTTACTGCATTTTTATATATTGTGGTGCACTAAAAATTCCTGGAATTATTCCAGAAGTCCCCTTAATACTTAATAACCTTTGTATAAGTGTAAGAGATAGACAAAAGATTACTACAAAAATGCAGCTCTTGCTAAAATATAGGAACAATTTATGCCAAAACACTTTTGTGAAATTAATCATTTGTAAAATGTGACCTGTTATTGAGGTCAATACTAAAATACTTGTCTCAAAGCGGAAGGCTTTAACCTACAAAGGGAACTGAACTACAAAGACGTCATCTAGGCAACCAGTTTTAAAACATTTGGCTATCACCTAAAGTCTACTGTATTCGCATATTTTCTAGTACATTCTTTTCTTATGTGTTGGGCACACAAGGAGAACCAAAGCAACCCGGCTTTGATCCCAGGCTACTGCATGTGAGACTTGTGATGAATTAAACGGCGTCGGGGCGGGTTACCTCCGGGTACTGCGGTTTCCCAAGCAATCTCATGAGTTTCATCGCCTTCGGTGCCGCAATTTAGTAAACGCGGGCGCTAAATACTAGGAAATAAAATCCCCAAGTGCTGTTACGTAAACCTTGCACTGGCGCTGTAGTCTATTATATTAAACCTCGTTGGTAGTTTGTCTCTTGTGCTTTTGAAGTACCATTGTAGAAAAATACCGGATCAATCACTGTTTGCTGTTGAGAATTGAGATATTGAAACGATCTTCTGGTTTCAGTAATTATGAGAGTGAAATAAGTATTAATGGGCACAGGTATATTCAACATAAAATGGACCCTAAATTTTATGTCAACGTTCGGTATTACATACGAATAAATTCTTGAAATTAAAAATACAAGTAAAAGTAGGAAGGGTCTAATGCTACGAAGTTCTACTGCCAAATCTATTGTATACCAAACCAAATACTCAATGCAAGTAACTTTTCTGATGCACGGCATCTCGTTTGGAATGACCTGGGTTAATTCATAAATAATGGTGGTTGCTGAACTCGATTTATATCACTGTTAAAAATACTTATAGCCCGCTATAGTTATCCATATAAATAATTTATGAGACACTTAGGTGAATAAATATATGAAGAGGAACACTTGAATTTGTTATACTTATTCAACTCTCTGTGGACTTTTGTTCCAAATCACAATATTACATTTTCGACTGTAGTGATATTTCCATGTCATACAGCTCCCAATTACTATTATTCACAGTTATGATGTGTTTTACACTAAAGGAAAACAAAACAGTTCTAATATTTGCTAAAGTAAATTAATAACTAAGGCATATTTTAACATACTTCAAGAACATAGCCTGAGCGCCATCTGTACTTTCATACATGTACTTCGTGTTGCATGTGACTTCCACTGCGTATCGCTGTGTTCGCAGTCAGGAAACATGCGGGATATTTGAACTGCAGGTTATTACAACTTGCTTTCGCAGGGCTTTATTTTAGCGTTAAAACGAAACTTTCCATATTATGAAGATACATAGTAGATAAAGAAGTAGTTGTATTCTATCCATGAAGTAATTGCCAAAATTTCACCGCGAATATATATATATATATATATGTGTGTGTGTGTGTGTGTTTGGAAAACCTGAATATAAGAAACGTTTCTCATCCAAATTCAAAATGTGAAAAGCACTTAAATACCAAAATTGCATATAAGTTGCGCATCTTCAAGTACGCCGGGCAAGACTTTCAAGTACGCCGGGCAAATTTTTGTGTTTCTTACTTTAGGGGCTTTTATAATGTTTGCACATATTATTCTACTGCTCAGAACGTCACCATGGCTTTATCTTTGTTAGTACAAACATCTCAGATAACGCAGTGATTATTCCTGTCAGACTGAGGGAGGAGTACCTCCACGCTTCCAGAACGACTGCTAACCTCCAAGGAACGCATCACTTCAGTCAATGGAATGCGCACGAATCACAAATGACGTATAGACGTTATGTCCACGTGGACTAATTTTTTAGTTATCTGTGAGGCTTCTGCTAATAAAGATAAAGCCAGGGTATCGGTTTTATCTGCAGGATAAAACCTAAGTTCAACTAAAACCGATGTGCTCATATTGATAAACTAGTTCTAAAAACACAGTGTCAAGCATAGATATAAATGGCATATTACCGAACCAGTAATACATATTATATGTTTAAGGATCACCTGCATCTAAAACAAAAAGAGACTTCTCAGCAAAACTCAAAACTGGAAAATCGGTTAAATACCGATCTTGTACAGCATCTTCCGCGCTAAGAAGTTGAACATAACACCACAAAACTGCACTGCCAATTAACTGTAAAAAATTCTTACAATTTTATCAAATTAGCTCTAATACTTTAGTTGAAGTGATATATTATTGAAATATGTTTATTCCAAAGGAAATCGATATGCTAAAATTGCAGGGAATGTCCTCAGAAGAACTTTTCAGTCTGAATCACTTTGAACAACTGTAAATTGTAAGTCATAAACAAATTCGTCTTACCCATTTGACGTAGATCCTGTTATAAAACACTATTTATGTCCGATAGAGTTTAATTTGTGGAGTAAATCATGTCAGATTTACTTTTGGTTATATTTAACAATGTTCCAATAGTTTATATTTTTCTAAACCGACAAGTCGTTTTTTCTTTCTATTACGTACTTCCTCGAGTTACTACGTATTTCAGTACAGTCCAAAAATTCAATACCGAGGTTTCAGTACCAGCACACGTTTTTAAGTCCCTAGAACTAATAGGTATTTATAAATATGGCCCATTCGTGCACGAAATATAGAGGGCAATTTCGTTCTCAATTAGTAACGAGAAAGATATATGAATGGAAGGATGAGATCTTTTACTTTCTGTTGTAGATAAAAAGAAAAGGGGATTTAAAAGTCATCTCCTACATAAGTACCTTTAAAACATTTGACTGTCACTTAAAGTCGACTGTCTTTTTCATCATCAGGACTTTATAGAGAGTAATGTTACTGCAATATATCTAAAGTTTGTATATTGATATTAAGTATCCATTTGTTAACAAACTTTATGCTGTTTAATGTCTGCATTATTGTTAGGTAAATCCTGTAGAGGTGCTCCTGTCAGCTACATTAAACCTATCTAAAAGTCCTGCTATTCCACTTCTCTTTCCTTGTGGAACATTATAGAAAGTACTAGAAGAATAAGAAGTAGTTACTGTAAATAAAAATATTGCGAAAAGTTTCTAACCTTAATTATTTAGTTGTAGGAATAATTGTCGCGAGTAGACATTCGGCCTCAAACTGAACATTGTTCCACCATGAAGGTGTGCGCAGTGTTCTTTAAATTCCTTTTATTTGACTAACATTTAGATGTACTGTTATTTGTCTTCGAACAGACTACGCAGGGAGACTACTTGAGACTTCCTCTTGCAAGTTGCTTTGTGAACGGTCGTTTCTACCTATTACCATTTCTCTGTTGATTTGTCTTATTACCAGCATATAGTGCTCCTTCACTTGAAGTTTCCTTTTTTGTCTGGCATCATTTTGGTTCAAGATATTACAAGTTAGGTTTTCAGCAATGGGTAGCTCAACCCCTGATTCAACGGTAATTCGAAAATATTCAAATGAAGATGGTAGAGAATACAGCATAATAAGGACCAATCAGTCTTCATTTATCACGACGTTCATTTCTTTTAGTTTGTCAAAGATATCTAAGAATGTGTAGAGATGATCACGTATATTATCTGTGCTGTGCTTTTTCGGTACAATTAAATGTTGGAGAAGCGTAGCTTCCCAAGCAGGGTCTGAGAATTTACGTTTTTTGAGGTTAAATAATGTTTTATTTGTTTTAATTCTGTGTGTGAAATCATAAGAATAAGTTCTGACTTTGCATATGAATCACCTTGTCTTCCTCTTTGACGTTATTTGGTGTCTTTGTTTTTTCTCCGGTCACAAAGCCAGAAAGTCCAATGCTAGTGACAACGGTTTGTATTTGTATTGTTCACGTATCGCAGATGTCTTTCCTTTGAGGTTCCATACGACAAACACTGGTATTTGTAGCAATTTCTTATAAACCTTTTACTTTGGACGTACTATTTTTGCAAAGCAAAAATAGCGGATACTTTCTGAACAGAAGCTACGAATTTTACCTCATAATGTTCTATATTGCTTATTTTGCTCATATTTTACACTTTATACAAACTGGGAACTATCTGAACCACTAAGCTGTTTTATTTATTTAGTAATTAATTGTATATTATTCTCAATAACACATATAAAAATATCCCAATGTCATTATGAGGTGAAGCCAACAATTTTAGTATATACAACTTAATAATATTAAAATCCTTTCAATTATTCACAAAAAACAGGTTACACAATATCGACAACCTGATTCCTTGAGTGTGCACAATGTATTTAATTGACAAGAAGTTCTCTCCGTAGCGCAATAAACAATGGATAATTAACCTAACGTTCTTTTAGGATAGAATTGATTTTAAATACATTTGCAGTCCAGAAACAAGCTTTGATATAACTCAGCTTTAACAATTTTGTTTGTTATTTGATTTCAAACCTAGACATGGAAATATTGACAATTTTTGTTCATTAAAAGCATGAAATGTGTCCCTGCAGAGTATCCCGAAATACTTTTTTGTAATTTCGGTATTCGGTGTCCGAAATTACACATAAACCTAAATTTTTTGACTACATTTTGAATGCGATCTCTAAAAGTTTTATCAAATTTCAAACAGGACTGGTAAAACGAATGTATGACGCGGTCTTAAAACACATATTGTCTGTATAGCTGTGATTTAATTAAATTTTACAGGTATAACCAAACATAAATTACTTGTCTTCAAATTTATGTCAATGTTCGGTACTAAACACAAATGGCAAAAAGGGGTCCCAAATAGATCTAAATGGATATAAATTTTGTGTCTTTCTTATTTCGTACGTGCTAGCTTAGTTCGTATTGTTGGTTGTAGTTTAATTGTATTTTATCACAACATACTATAATTATTCAGAAAAATAAAAAGCAATCGGGACATGGATATAAAGATGCAAAGAAGATCTTGATTTTTTGCAGTTGTACAACTTTGTGTAGGCTTTTGTTGCGAAGGTCAATAGTTCCAGTTGCTTTATATTGACTTATATAACAGCTCCCAATTGCTATTTTTCACATTATACACATCTTATACGTCAAAACATGTATCACCCTTTCGTATGTTTTGGAAAACTTTTGTGATAACTATGATACTTTGATACACAAATAGTTATTACAGCTTGCGCGATTTCTACTAACGTCTACGTGTACCTAATGTTTCATAGCTCATCCACCATGTGCCGTTGTGATCGCGGTCACTCTGTAAACAGGCAGAACATTTGAACTGCAGGTGAATATCTGATAGTTTTGTCTAGTTTTGCTTTTTGGTTTTAAATGAATAACTTCTGTATCACAAACATATATATTTGGTAAGGAGGGGATTGCATTCTGACAAAAAAATAAATGCTGAGGTTCCTTTGTAAAATATATTGCGGTAGAATCTGAATATAAGAAGGAATAAAGGAGATTTTGAACCAAAAGTCAATAATGAAATTCGGCTAAACATCAAACTGTGCTTACGTTCAACATTTTCAGGCTGACACTCAAAACTTTTCAAGAAACTCCCATAATAAGTCACTACTACATAAATCCGCTTTTATGTTGTTATGATTAATTGAGTTGTTAGTTCAAGAGTTCAATTTTGAAGCAAAGTCCTCAGAAGTCCTCTTCATTCTCAGTGACTTTTTATAGCTGGTAAACTGTAAGAGAAATAATGTTACAATTCCTAAAAGTTTAAAGATTAAGGAACAAGTTAAAATATGAAGGAAGGCTAAAACCCAAAACGGAATTAACATTATTTAAGTTAGAGATTAAAGATATAGAAAGCTAGAATTAGTAAAAGTTTTACTTAATCAAATTAATAAATGCAGTCTAAAATCTAATAATGAATTTATGTTGGAGTTACTATAGCCGTAGCTAATCTCAGTACTATCTCCGCTAATAAAACAAGTAACGAAATTAAAAATTTATTACACATTCTAAATTAAGCAATCTAAATAATATGTTACAATATTCACTCAATAGCTACATCTGCTACTTGACTTAATATTCCGACATTATAAGGTTTTACATTCTGATAACGGTAACTAAGCAATTACGTGCAACATCTCCTTATATGAAACATAAAGACAAATATCTCATGAACTAACACTACAAATTAATACAGAACTAACATATTTAAAGCTAATCACTGTAATATTAATCAAAAATACTCACGACAATAAGCTACAGATAAATAAGCAGTTGAGGTGTCGACGTTAAAATACTAATGTCAACTCCTGACAGTCCAATAGACAATTCGTATCCTACAAATTACAATTATACAGCAAACTTATATGACACAATACAAAATAATTTATCTCTAAGTTTTATGATTATAATATAATTCAATTTTATCTATTTTAACCTTAATTACAGCAGTTAAAATTATTAATATTTAGAAAAATAAACTAATATGTAAACCCTTAAGTAAAGCGCAACTTTTAACTGAAACCTCAGACAACTTCTTATATTTTATGTCCGTCAATTATTAACTACTGCGACTATATTCGTTATGAATAATCGTAAAGCTATAAACAATAAACTTATGTCTCGAAATATCATAATGAAGGGATTAAAATTCCGAATTAACTAATCAGTTAAAAATCTTTAAATTAAAATTTTTAATTGGAAATAAAAGTAATTTGGTGCATAAAATGCATGCAAATAACACAAAAGTAAAGTAATTCAAATGAGATCTTAGAAAAGTAACACATATTAAGTTTCTTATAAATCAAATCCCGTAATATTCACTTAAAATAAATCAAAACCTCCCCTTTGATACTCTGTGTTGAATATCAAAACCAATTCTATAAAAAAATTGACTCGAATTGGCTCAGTATAAACCAGATATACCTTGGACACAAAAATGAAAATGTATGTGTAAATAAGTATCTTGTAATTAAAACATAAAAAGGACGATAACATTAACTCTACAACTTAAAATGCCTAAGAAGTCACAGTTAAATCAAAGAGTGCATATCAAAAAGAATATACCGTTAAATTAAAAGTAAATAAGCATCTAATATAACTTATTCATATTCTTAAAGCTAAATATCAAAAATAAAAATATAAGGATGTACATATTACAAAAATAATAATTGAAACTAGTATTTATACGTACAGCACAATCTTAAAAGGCACGTATTGTCACTCCAGAGATGAGTTAATTAAATTTTACATCAACGTTCATCAAGAGCAATTCCCCAAAATTCACGTAGTGTCAAAATGCATGTGAATGTTCAGTACTGTATACTAAAAGACGCAGATTCAAAAAAGGGTAAACGAATGGGAAGGAATATATACACGAAATTCATTCATTCATTCAAGCAGCTGGCGGCTGCCTGAGTGTCAGCACGATGTGTGTCATTCGTGTACCTGTCCTACACGGACTTAACCACTTAATGACAGGAAATGTGGGGTTTTGCAGGTTGGTGGTTTACGATTAGGTAGATGAAAAGAAGGGAGGTAGCCGTAGCTCCTCATGGTAGCCAACTCGGCTGCAACGCTATGTGAGCACCGCTGGTGTGATAATTTTAGGAAGATTTTAATTTAGAAAGTCTATTAATTTGAAACCGTAATAATTTTAAGGTTGTAATAAGAATTTTATTGTTACCGGCTGTGCCCGCATGCCATGCGGGGAAGCCGGTAGAGCTTGTAGCGTCTTTCGGAGGTTCTATAGTTCCCTAGAGACCTAACCAGGGCGCTCTGATGTCGAGGCAAACTCGCGTAGTATTTTGTGGCCCGGCGTCTAATGACACCTTCCACATAGTGGAGAGATGAGGCTTCATGAAGGTATCTCACGGGACCCTCCAGCAAACAGAATAGATGGCCCTAAGACATCTATTTTGTAAACGCTGAATTTGTCGCAGATTGGATCCTGCGGCCATGCCCCAGATCTCACAAGCATAAAACATGATTGGAAGAATTAAACCCTGAAAAAGGCGCAGCTTAAGGGGTGTCGACATTCCTGAACGTATCATGGGGTATAACGAAGCCGAAGCTCCGGTCGCCCGATGAGCTCCCTCCTGGATGTGACCCCGAAAAGTTAGGCCCTTTTCCAGCTTTACACCTTTAGAGAGTTTGTCCACTCTATCCTTCTGCCAGAATAGTTAAAGGCGGGGAGGTTGGCGGGAAAGTGACGCTTAGTGAAGAGTATGGCTTGGCTTTTCTCTGGGTTGATAGACAATCGCAAAAGCCTACACCAATCATGAATGAGGCTTAGGTGTCTCTGTATTGGGTTGAAGGCTCTGCGTGCGTTTCTATCTGTGTTTTATAGTAGCACGTCGTCTGCATATTGGGCTATGTTGACGTGTAGCTCCGTGGGGAGATCCGCCACATACACGCTAAAGAGTGTAGGGGATAAGACAGAGCCTTCTGGGACGCCTCCTCTGATGGGTCGTCTGGTAGATAACTTTCCCGCCACAGTAACCGTGAAATGTCTGTGTTTAAGAAATGAGTGTATAATGTGTATCATATGTGCAGGAAGCCTCAGGGCGATTAGTTTATGTAGGAGGCCTGCATGCCAGGTGGTAGAGAAGGCCTTCTCGACATCCAGAGATACCGCTGCAGTGAATGCCCTATCCTGGAAACCCAGGGCAGCGGAAGGGTAATGTTTCATACAACACGATTAAATGCTTAAAAATGAAAATCGCGTAACAATTAAAACATTCTTTAAAAGTTTTAATAAATTGTCTAGCTTGTGCAAATTGCCAATAACACTACCATATTCTCTTGAAATTGTCATTGAGCTGACTAAATGCTAAAAAATTAAGAACCCTAGGAAAACGTACGTTAGAGCAAGATAGGAGAGAAGAATACTCTGCGAAAGTTGAGGTCATTGTACTTATTGGCTCAGGTAAGTGTAGGATATATTAAAACAAATTTTAACTTTAGACACACGGTAAACTGATACTTGAATATAATAAGGTACTTAATACGTCACTCGCTCGTTTTGTAAATATACTCACACCATTATAATCTCGTCGAGGACAGTGGATTTGCTACAGATTTAATATATGGGAAGTACGTTTCTCTTAAGAGATATGAATTTGCGCCAACGACATGTTTGGCTAAGAATTTGTATTTAGGTTAAGTTGGTAGTACAATAAATGGACTAGAACTTAGTGCCGTGTTTTTTTTTTCAGTAGTAGACACGTCGAGTGGGAGAGATATAGTAGTGAACAGTAAAGGTTGTCATGGACGTAGTCGAAAGGGGCAGCAACCTAAGAGAGGACTTGCTTGTATATACAGTTCAAGTGTCGTAAGGCGTACACATACAATAGATGGACGTATATGTTGGTGTTGTCCTGACAAAACAATAACGTTAACTGTACGCAGTCATAATCACGACTGTCGTACGTGCGTCCTGTGCCAGTGAACCAGAGATTGTAATATGTGCAACATGGAATGAAACTCCAGAGACTTGTGCTAGTGTCTTACATTTCACTGACGTTAAACTGTTACGAGAACGACGTGACCATATACCGAAATACCTACAAACATACTTGAAGTTCACGACGCCTAAGTAAAGTACAACCAATGTCCTCTACTGACGAAGATCTTGTGCAACTCAATGATCACGAAAAAACGAGGATTATTTTAGAATGGGCAAATGATTTGCAATGTTTCTGTGAAGTACAAACGCTTTACATAGATGGGACTATTATTATGGGTGCATTAAAAGTTGGAGATAGTTGAAGGAGTGGGGAAGGTGAGGGGATAGCACCGTTGCCACTTTACCGCTCCTCTCCACGTGCTAGCCAACGAAGCTGGAGGCTACAGGTGAGGAGGAAATTCGGTTGCGGTAATGCACACGCACAGAGTCCTAGAAATTTGCATACTGCAGTGTTAATCGTAAGACTGCCGTAAGACCGTCTACATGTTTAAGTGAACAGTTACCTAATTACAGCATACGAAACCTTCGGAATGAAAAAATAATAAATGGTTAGCTACAGTTTAAGATTAAGAGAAACAAAGGTGTCATACCTGCACAGAATTGTGCATTCTAACTTGTTTCATATGGGTCGGTATTCATTCTATTCCAATGGAAATATGCCGCTTATTTCACAGTCGCTGCTCTCATTGGTACTGCTTTTCTGATCGTCGTAGCTGCCGCCATTGCCACCGTCGTCGTCAAAGCTACTGCAATCTCCCACGGAAATTATCAGTTCTTCCACATTCCTCCAAAACGCCTTCGTTTTCCCATGCTGCCACTATAACTTTTTTGTATGACAAACAGCATCTTCTCAAATTTTAGCACTTATTTTTGTTATTGCTTCTTCTGTTAGTTTTATAATATATGTTATAGTGAAATCTGTATTGTTGCGCGCTACATATCCCTTTATTTGGGCCCAAATCAACTCTATTGAATTAAATTGGCAATGGCAGGGAGGAACTTAATAATTTTGTGGCCTTTTCCTGCAGCAATTTCATTAATTATATATTTTGGGAATTGCGGTTTGCTTTTACCAGTTCAAGCAATTCGTACTTTTTTAAACGGTCTTGATCACGCAGATATAATTTCCCATACTTGTCCTTTAATATGGATTCCGTACCCAAAACATTTTTGTGATCTTCACAGATGATTTCTTTCTTTCTGTTTCTGTAATACAAGTGTTTGTGACAGCCATTAGTGTCGATAATTGCCTAAATATTAAAGTTACACTGAAACGCTGAAGCTGATCACTGAAACACACGAATTATGTTGCAAAAATTTAAAGCAGCACTTGTGAAACATTTACTGCTTGAAGCAATAAACTCTTAGTTTGGCAGTGACCACAGAGAGAAATACCCTATGTAACGTAAGGGTTATACATGTTAGAACTGGACCTGACAAAGGCAGGTAAGGAGGGTTGGTCATGAAAGTGAAAATGTGGGCCGGTCACCCAGAAAACCTCACAAGATATTCCTTGAAACTAAATCCACACCTGTTCCCTTCCAACAACGCATACCTTCGCCTACAAAAGGGCAAAGAACGACGACGGTATTGTAATATCGCTGATTCATAAGCGAAGCAACAATAGTAGCAATGTCTGCTTATTACAAACCTCAACATGCCGATAGACTAGCATTATGCATAAAGCACGTGGTGTAGTGCGATAGTGTTCGCAACTTACATAAGCATGCCCGGTTGCTATGGCAACAGTTTTCTTTTGATTGGTGAATTTTTGGTTGCTAGGCGACCGCTATGACGTGTCAGTGACGTGTTTATTCCCTCTCCTTATTTTCGCAGCTGAATAGCACGTGGAGGCAAAACGCACATACCCAACTTATGATGCGACAATTATAGATGCAGTACAAAATACTTTACGCAGTTATTTACATTGCATTTCCTAAATAATGGACGTTACATTCCATCAGCTTTTGTTTACTGTCAAATTAAAACATAGACTTGTATTCCTTGGTACTTCGTTCCATAGTTGAAGACTACGAACATTTAGGGCTGAAGCTTCAACATAAGACAATAGTTGCAGATTTCGAGGTTTCTATACATGAAGTAATTAAGTCAACATGGAGTGACTCAACTCAACTTTTGGGTTGTAAGTTCCATCTCGGGCAGGCCTGGTGACGACAACTACAAAGCATTGGACGAGCAAGTGTGTTAAAGGACAATGCGTCTGAAGTCGGTAAGTGGCTTAAACACTGTTTTGGTTTGTCTTGTTTACCTCCACATGAAGTAGGTGATTGTTTTGTATTTGATATGACTGATAACAAGCCGGTATGTCAAACGATAGAACAATTTAGTGACTACCTTGTTGATTATTATATAACTGATGAGGCCATGTTTAATCGTCGAGAATGGGCCGAGCTCTCGTCTGAAGGTACTCACACTACAGACATATGTGAGGCATTTCACCACTTGTTTTACAGGTCACATCCAGACATATATAAATTCAATGAAGTTTTAAACCGGATTCAGATGTTAATATATCTGAAAATTAGCGGCATTTACCTGCAAACCACTAACCGAAACAAAGTACAGAGCGAGGTATAGAAAATAGAAGGTCAGATAAAGTAATACAGTACAGTACATTTAAGGTCATGAAACTGTGTCACCGACTAAACTATAAAAGTATGAGACATACTTGGCACGCCCAACGTTTTCTAATGTTTTCATTAATCTATATACTTGAAATATACGACAGAATGTAAGTGTTATATTCCCTACTACGTGCATACAGCAAGTAGAGGAAGCAGCTACATCCCATTCGATAACGAGAAATGATCAAAATTACAAGTGGGAAACATTTCTCGTGTGTTTATGTATCAAGAACATAACTTAAAATGCTAAGATCAGTGAAATATCAAACTTGATATTTTAGTTTAAGAAAATTCTCATGCTACACTTTAAATGTAAGGTTCCTCTAAAACATTTTCTCAAAAATTGCTAACCATTTTTATTTAAATAAATTTCATTTACTGCATTTTTATATATTGCGGTGCACTTGAATTTCGTGGAATTATTCCAGAAGTCCCCTTAATGCTTAATAACTTTTGTATAACTGTAAGAAATAGACTACACAAAAATGCAGCTCTTGCTAAAATATAGGAACAATTTATGCCAAAACAATTTTGTGAAATAAATCACTTGTAAAATATGACCTGTTATTGAGGTCAATAATAAAATACCTGTCTCAAAGCGGAAGGCTTTAACCTACAAAGGGAACGGAACTTCAAAGACGTCATCTAGACAACCAGTTTTAAAGCATTTGGCTATCACTTAATTCCTGCTGTATTCGCATATTTTCTAGTACATTCTTTTCTTATGACTTGGACACACAAGCAGAACCAAAGCAACCAGTCTTTTATCCCAGGCTACTGCATGTGAGACTTGTGATGAATAAAACGGCATCAAGGCGGGTTACTTCCGGGTAGTGCGGTTTCCCAAACCATCTCATGAGTTTCATCGCCTTCGGTGCCGCAATTTAGTAAACGCGGGCGCTAAATACTAGGAAATAAAATCCCCAAGTGCTATTACGTAAATATTGTACCTTTTGGAACGTTATAGAAGGTACTAGAAGAATAAAGAATGGTTACTGTTAATATAAATATTGCGAAAAATTTATAACCTTTATTATTTAGTTGTAGGAATAACTGTCGCGAGTAGACATTCGGTCTCAAACTGAACATTGTTCCACAATGAAGGTGTGCTCAGCGTTCTTTAAATGTGAATCTTTCCACAAAATGCATCTTCTACTGTTCAGCTGCCTTCAAATTAATATTTGTCCTGTCATGTTTTAGACGTACAGCAATAGTTCCTATCCAACTGTGCCCCACAGACCGATATGTGGATATCTAATTTTTGGTTGGAATGCAACATTTGCTCCACTTACATTAGTAGATATTAGACCACCAAAGACTATTCATACACTATGTAGCATTTGCAGAACGTGCAGTGCGTCAGGGAGAAGATAAGGAAGTCCATCCTCGCCGCATGTGCCTTACTTTTATTACAAGCGGCGTCCAGAAAAAGGTTGTGTTTCAATTTATCTCTACTGCAGGCCTGCGATGGCAGTTCCTCACATGCGCGGTAGACGCTCTGTATCAAGGAGAAAAAACTGCACCATTGTGAGATCGCTGTCGGCCAAGTACACTTTATTGTGCTTGTTTACAATGTCGATGTAGATTGAAAATCCCTCCGCTTGTGAAAACAGAACTGTGATTCGTTTTCTGAATTCCATGAAAGAAAAAAAATATTGAAATTTATCAGCATATTTGCGATCTCAAAAAGTTTGGCGTTTCTAATCAACAGCGCACGACCACACACTGCAAATGAGACGAAAAACATCCTACAGGGATTTGGCTGGGACTTCTTTTCCACCCCGCGTACAGCCCATACCTCGCTCCTAGCGACTTTCATCTGTTTTTGCATCTCAAATCATTCCCTGGCGGTCAACACTTCAACATTGACAAGGAGCTGAAAGAAAATGTTTCCAACTGGTTGAAGACACAGGCGGAAAACTTCTATGAATAAGTTATACAAAAATGTTTGCCGCGTTATGACGAATGCCTGCAAAATTTCGGCAGTTATGTGGAAAATTAGTTTAAGAGTTGTAGAATTTTGAGCAATAAATCAATTTTGTGTATCTGTACACAATTTAATTGTATTAACTAACAGAACTTACTTTCTGGACGTACCTCGTATTATCAGCCAGTTGTTAGGAATCGCCGCGACTACGCGAAATTGCAAATTTGAGATCATCATCCACAGCAAATACTTTGTGACAACATTGTACAGCAATTTTTCCAAGTAAGGAGGTTAAATTAATTACTTGCTTTGTGAAATATCTATATGAGAGAAAAAAGAAAGTGGAAATGAACACTCATATCAGTTATCAAAAGGAAACATCAAATTGTAAAATAATAGTAGATGGAGTACTACAAAGTTCAGCGGCAGGGCATTTACTATTTCTCATCTATATGCACGACACATCACTTTCTATAAAGGATATCGCAGGTATATCTTTATCTGCTGATGAAACTAGTATCCTGGAGGTAAGTAAACATTGAAATTAGTGTGTAATTTATTATAATTATGTTTAAAATTGTGTCATATAGGTTTTTGTTTAAAGCTAATAAATTATATGAGAAGTTAGACAAAACAAAGCTTGTTACACTTACAACTCATGATACTTCACGCTCTGCGATAGAAACTGGGATTATTAATGTGTTATTTAAAGAAATTGAATGTCTCATATTTCTGGGCTTTCAATTAGAAAGATATATCTACAGATTGGCAAGTTCACATAAACTATCTTACACAAAATCAGCTTTGTTGGTTGTCCTACCCGAGCACTAGTGAATAAATATTCTATAGATACACTTATATTAGCACACTGTTCATTTTGTAACTCTAGTTTGGAAGATGATATACTATTATGGGTCAACTCAATAGAACTTGACTGGAATGCACTGGACTGAACTACTTTACGGAGGGGAATCGGCACGGAGAGTTAGTTGCGAGTTCTTATGCCTATACCCCTAATTGGGAGCACCACCGGGAGGAAGGATGTAGCGAGAGGAGGCAAAGGGCAGCCAAGGCAAGGAGACAGGACATTTCAGAGGGAACATTTTAGTACATTTTACTACATAGAAGTTCTCTGGCAGGCCAGGAGAAGGTATATCCCACCTTTCTGCCATTCGGATAGAGCCCCACCACAAGACTGAGATCGTAAGAGCGGTAAACGTCTACCAAGGGAGGAATTTTCGCAGAGCATATCATCCTGCCATGCACCACCAAGACAACCACCGGACAGCAGTTGAGATGACATGAAATGATGTGTTCTGGTGCCAAGCAGGAGAAATGCGTTTTGAAGGAAATTATGTCCTCTCGAATATTTCAAAATTGACTAAACCATTACTTGTTTTGCCACATGGAAATGCGATGTGGACGGAATGTATACCATAATGACTGACATTAGATCTAAAAAAAGGAAGTAACTGAACACTGACCCCCTAATGGTAAAATTTGGCATTCAGAACAAAGGGAATTGCTGGATCTCATACCCATTAAGTGATGAAGTTGTAAATAAATTTGGAAAATCTATGTGTAATTTGTCAAAAAGTGCTAAAGTGACAGTGAAATCTTCGGACAGTGACGACTCTTAAACTACTTTAGGCATCCAGTGCAGATTTCCTACACTGATTTGTAGTGAGAGCTAATAATTTATTATGTATATTAACAGCCTCATTAAACAATAAGAGGACCATCATAATCACTAATGATTCCTTCATCTTGTCATCTCGAAGAGAAGGGTTTGTGGTTACTTTTTATATTTTTGTCGCGGAATTTTGCTCTACATGTAACTAGATTCTATTTAATTGAGTTGGCAACACTGAACCGTATGCCAGGTCAAGTTTCTCTATTCGAATGTGAAAATACGTGTTACTAGATAGGTATAAGTTCCAACAGGATATTATTGATGGAGGAGTACTGAGAATGATGCTATACACAGAATCAAGAAGGCCGCCCTTTTATAGTACCATGCGCAGCCATTTCTGCACTAACACTGCGGTTTTCAATCCAAATATGCCGCGTTTTAATCCCGAATGACTACAGTATTACCTGCGTTTCTATTATAGGATATTTCTCACTTTCTTTGTAGATATCACAAACAAACGCTCTTTCATTGTTATTAATAACATTGTAACAATTAGAAGAGCATAGGTATATATCAGCGAAGATGCTGCCATCTAGCCTGTAGAGCTTGCATAGCAAGACTGGATGTAGCCAGTGCTATCTGTTGACCACATATTTAAGGACGGCGCCATGTGATAAATACATAGACTTTTAAAAGCGCAAATTACTGGGATTATCTGAGAAATATAAACTCCATAAAAATGTATTTAACATAAATTGCGTGTTATAAGGAGGTGTAATCATTTTGGGCAGTAATATTTTGTATATCCCTTATTTCCTGCCTGTTGTGGAACTGTTAGCCA
Source organism: Mantis religiosa (assembly GCA_030765055.1). Classification (NCBI taxonomy): domain Eukaryota; kingdom Metazoa; phylum Arthropoda; class Insecta; order Mantodea; family Mantidae; genus Mantis; species Mantis religiosa. The sequence continues at coordinate 242,773,121 of CM060950.1, read as the reverse complement.
GAACGAAGGTGACTTGTGAGGACGTTCCCAGAAAATTCAAGATATACATTTCGGTTGACATAAAAATATCTTTAAGTTTTGTTACTTTAATAAAAAGCATTGGAGCTAGCTTTGAGGAATTAGAATTTTTTCAAAAATGTTCCATTTACATAAATAAATCTGATGTACCTCAACTTCGATTTCAATTGTCAGGATTGTATCAGCACTGTCACTTAAAACAGACAGTGAGCACAGGATTTGAACCCACATCCATGAGATGAATGGCCGAACGCCTAACTAACTGAGCTACCCGGACAGATATGTCAATAACCAATTTTTGGTTAGAATGCAATACTTGCTCTACTTACGAAGGTAGATAATAGACCACATAAAGGCAATTTACACGCTCTATGGCGTTTTCAGAAGTTGGAAGGAGTCAGGGAGAGGTTAAGGATATCCATACTTGTTCCACATCCTTTTGTGTCAATATTATTTATATTTGTAGTCAGGAATATCCGGGGCATTACGAAATACACATATAAGGTGAGATCGGCTATGCGTGGAAGGTAAATTAAATACTTGGACTGTATCACATCTAGATGAAAGAAAACGAAATCTTAAAGTAAACAGTGATATCGGTTACGAAAGACAAACTTCAAATTGCAGGAAGGCAACATAGAGAGTATTCCAAGGTTCAGTGTTAGTACCTTTGCTACTTCTGATCTATATACGCGATCTCTCACTTCGTACCAATAAACGATGTAGCAAGTAGAGTTCTATTCGAAGATGACACTGGGGTCCTAGTGAACAGTAATGTGTAATTTTTGTCTAATTAAGTCGAATTACTTTCTTGAAGTTTACTTTGAGTTAAATCTAAGAAACTATCTGTGAACGTATACAAAAAGGGTTGTTATATCTCTAAGTCGTCGATTGTCACACGCTTCTAAAATAATTGTGATTAACAGAGCCCTCATTTTACACATATACATGTTTCATTCCTTAAATGTTAAAAGTATAAATGTTAGCAATACATTTGTTCCACGTTGTAAGCTACTTCTTACGGAAGTTCTATAGTGCATATATATATATGAATATTTAAGGGATTAATGCATATTTAAGTAAATTTTGTGGATAATTGTGCATAGAGTTTATTTGTCAGCAATGTTCCCTACGTCTATTTCACCCAGATACTTGAAGAATAGAAAAACGTGAGATAATTTCTCTTTTATTGTTCATTTTGTGCAGGAATGCTATATATCACGTTTGTAAATTCATAAAAGTCGCCGTAAATGTGTTTGTAGCATCCAACATTGAGCACTTCCTGATATAAAAAATGCTGCTCAATATTGTTCAACAATTATTTGGTAAATATTTAAAGTCCGTTTTGGCCGTGTGTATCTAATCTAAAATGTTCTGTAAGACGGCACCAGAAGAAACACGGATTTTCTAGTCATCTATCTGTTTCGGAAGTCTTTTATCTCCGCCCTGCACTATCTGTATCTTATCTCCGCGCTGCACTGTCTCCTTGTGCGCGTCGCCGTCAATCTCGACAATAGTATAACAGGACGAGGCACGAAGAATACGATTGATTTAGTAAAACAGTAGTCAGACAGAGCGTGTGAGGTTCTCGTTTTAGTAAATTTCTATTACAGATAAATCTATTCAAATATACAAGTCTTACTTCACAAATAATTCAGAGCTCTCTAAATGTGTAACACATCTTCCTTAAACATTATCAGTTCTCATAGTATTCCGTAGCAATGGTTTGTATATTTAAATGCATGGTACTTTCCTATAATTTCATATTTTATTTTTACCCTCCCTACTATGTATAGTAAATAGGGGAGATATAGCAATCCGTCCAAATAGTCCATGTCGAAATGTCAATTGAAATACACCTTGTGTGGTCTCATGAATAAAAAGAGCAGTTTAAGAAAGGGTCATAAGGATAGGAGTATTAAATATACTGGCTAAAAGTATGACATTGTACTTAATTCGATTGTGAGAGTTCAGTCGAAGTACAAGTTCTGGATTCGCCTGAAAATACACAAGAATTTATAAAAAAGTACTGTGTGTGTATGAGAGTGTTTCTTAGTGTATGTGTGTGCGTCTCCTTTTTGTTGAGTAAAGCACTTCCTAGATATTCCTTGTTATATGTTTAAGTTTTTAAGTTGTGGCAGGAATTCTATTCTCAGTTAATTTCTCTCCATCTTCATCAGCTACACGTTCGGGGGCAATTTGGTGCGGGATTTCTATGTCTGAGATGGGATGCACGTTGACTTTTCGAAGACTTACGTCGAGAAGCCAGATATAACAGGGTTAATTCATTGTATTTTGAGTTGTCTATTGATGATTGTGTTTCATTAAATAAGAGTCATGAGAATCTAATTTTCAGCCGTGGTTCGGAATAAAGTTTCGGAGAAGTCAAATCTTCCAACAATTTAATTGTATTATTTGGATTACATTTTATTTCTCTTCCAGTCACTTGCAGGTTACTTCCAACATATCGATAAATTCTTACTTTGTTATATTTAAACAGTTCCAACTATTACATAAAAGTTCTTGAACCTGCACCATTATTCATCACACTCACGATTACAAAACATCTCTACCCAGATTATGGATTTTTCGTAACTAAGATTATCGTTACTCCTATCTTAATTTATTGATTAGCCAGTTTAATTCCACGTCACAACATTACATCATACAAATATTGCTACGGCCAATCACAAAATTACATATATTTTTACTTATTTAAGTTACACAATCACCTTTTTACAAATTTATAAATTTTTCATAACTTTTCTGAATATAACTCGAAACTACTGTTACAAAGTCTTTGACTTATACCTCTTAATACGAAAATAATATTGAATATTTTTGTCTCTGTGCAATAAAAGAGAAAGAAATGTTAAATTTGTTGTATAGGGACCAGTTTTATATTGATTCGGCTCTCGCTTAAAAGCAGCTTTACTATATTCCCCTTGCACATACAAATAATTAGCAATAAGAGATATATTCAAATCTTTATCTCGAGTGTGCTCAAATGGACAGAGGAATAGCGTTTGTTACAAGAGTAGAGAAACAGGCCTGAGTGAGCACATCCAAATTTCTCTTGTCTACCACATTATAGTAGGAGGAGGAGTCAGTGCACTCCATCCAATAAGTCGATATGAAGCTTCTCTGGAAAGATACCTTTTTAGCGTCCATGTATAAGAAAAATGTTTTTAGAAAATGTTAATGTTTTGCTTGTCTGTCTGCAGCAAAATTGAAAAATATAACGTCGTTTAATGCTTCTGCTTCATATATAAACTTTTCATAAAAATGCTAGGCTTGGCCTGGACTTGGTTTCCACAGAAATGTATCTAATGTTTGATTAATAAACTGCAGCCTGCCTCGGTAGCGTAGATGGTAGTGTGTCTGCCTCACGTTCAAAAGATCCCGAGTTCGAATATCCGTCAGGGTGAGTTATCTGGAAAAGGTTCTTTCCAGGGTTTTCCCTTATCCTTAAAGACAAATGTCGGGTAACTATAAGCTCCATGGACCCTGGATATCATTGAGCATAATTTTACCCATTCCATTCACCGTCCGATATGACTTAACGTTTGAGGAAGTAAAATTAAAAAAAGTGCCTCTTGTGATTGCCTCTTCTACTACTGTCTGCTTTTGCTCACAAGAAACCAACATCAGGACCATGGATAATGGGCTGTTAGCGATGGTGCTGCCTGAGTTTCTAATCAACACTTGTGCCGCTAGGAGCGTTGCAGTAAGAAAGTTAGTCCACCGCATAATAGATGGCGGAATGGTAGAATTATGTCGCTGCAGGAAAGGGGTGCAAAATATTCTAAGGCCCTCTGGTACATGATATCAGCTTATATGAGGACGAAGCAAACTATCAAGCTACTATATTTATTTTTCTAAATAAGGTATAATTCGGAACTGTTACACCTAAAAAAAAATAAATTGCCTTCCATAGTTTATTTTCTCTGTCACAAATGCCCAGAGGTATACTTAGTTCTGGGCACTTCCTTTCCCATACATAATTATTTGTCCGAAAAGTATTCTCTCATTATATATTACAGACTCTCTTTACCTTTAAGCCACAAGCTGCAATTAAGTATAAGACATAAAAAATAATATAATTATAATTTGATACAAGATCTTAGATGTAAAGATAAAGATCCATCAAGATATAAGATATTACAAGTGTAGCCACCTATTGCAACAGCGCCTGATAGATCAAAACATTCTACATCTGACCGGGCATTCCATGTAACTAACAGAGCGCCTGCTGTCTATATTTTGATTAGCATTGAGTGAATTATATTCATCATACACCCTCAAATCATTTTCTACAAAGGTTTAAGTACTCTGAAGGGTGCTGCTGCACGGTTATGAGATATACTGTTCATGTACATGAAAACACATAAGTGGCGGTTTTTTTAAATTCCATTTGTGGCATCAGAGTGTAGCAAAAGTTGCCCTTACGAAAATATCGTTGGCTGACAGCACCTTCTTAGACATCTGTCGTTTTCATAAAAATCGCGAGAAGAGTATTTGTAAATTCATGCTATTTCTAAGCTGTTCATTTAGAAAGGAGAGAATGTGCAAGTTTCCTATAGCTGAAACAAGAAGGCAATTAATATGTGGTTCTCTTCTTTGTCTTTCATGGGTCAGAGCGCACGGGGGGAATTCCGGAAATGAACGTGCAGATGAGCTTGCAGAGAGAGCTGCGACTTCAAGTATTCCAGAGACTTACAGTCCATGCCCCATTTCTTATTTGAGGCAAACATTAGAGGAGATTAACATCAACCAGTGGAATAAATACTACCTAAAAAGAGATTGTGGTGCCTGGACTAAGGATATATATTTCTCAACAACTTCTGACAGACATAAATATAAATCCGTTAATCCTATCTATGTTCTCAATCACTTCTTAACTGAATATGGCAAATTTTCACCTAACATACTACCATACAAAATAAAGTCCACATCTCATTGCATTTGTTTCAGTCATTTTCCAGATGCCCTCACATTGTATTTGATTGCCCGTTTTTCTGTTTTGAAATATACGAACTTTAATTATTGCTTCAATCCTAAGATTACACTTTCTCAGAACCACTTACACATATTTTGATGAATTACAAAACTTATTAATATTTCATGGCTTCCTTAAACAAAATATCTCTTGAGCTAAATGATTCATCTTGATGTTTACTGTTTCTCAGCTTGATATAGAATTTTGTAATATATTTGAAAATTGTATTATATTAATAAATTTGCAAATTATATTCCAAATATACCTTTGGGTAAAATAGGAATCAAAAACGAGATTGGATAATAAATAAATGAATTGCTAATCCACTTGTAGCTGTGTCATGGTTTGCCAGCTATAAATTTAAACAACCATTGATAATGAAGTGGAAACCACAGTCTATCGCCAGGAAATTGCAGTTATATTTTGCGTTTATCGTTTACATATTTAAGTACTGCATTTTGATTAAATGTTTAAGGGATATTTCAGGAAAAACCAATTACAAACTTTAACTGTTACATTAAGATGGTATAGTTTTTGGAATTGGCTGGTAGACTTCCTCAACGACAGTGAACCAATATGACCGCTATTTAGTATTTATTCGAAACCTTGGTTATGAGTCATATTGTCCGCAGGCAACAACACATCAAAAAATAATCTTCTAAATATTATTTTTGGCATTAGATGGGCACTACAACTTTATTTCGTAACATTTTCGCAGCCAAATCTAATTAAAGTTTTCCTACAACTTCAACAAATTAGCGTTTTAATGGGCTCTTTATACTCCGTTAGTATTCCGTTTATACCCCGCCTGTAATTCCAATGATCAAAGCGGCTGCCGTTCTCCTTTGGAATATTTCGAAGTATTTAACTCGTATTCGTTGGATTCAATCATTAGATCACACATCCATTCGCACTCTCATTTATACTTCCAGACTCGATAATTTACCTTGGTCGGAGAAAAATCCAAATCCCCAAGGCCGGGAATCGAAAACGAGACGCCTAGCACGCTAGGCATTTATACTTCTTTAAGCACTCAATAATCTCCTGAGCTTAGTCACCCACACTACCACTATGAGTCACTGTAATTCTGTATGTTCTGTAAAGGAAGCACCAGCACTGCTTTGGGACGGTCTATAACTATGGGTATGAAAATAAGAATTTGTTCAACAGGAATCTCCAGATGATTAATAACAACTAAACACTAGTAGCACAACTTCACTTATCTTATATAAATCCTGGGGACCGGTTTCAAAGCAAACATCTGCTTTATCTTCAGCCACTCAGCTTGACATCCACCCACAAACTGACTGACTGACCTTGACCACTACCGGAGTTTGAAGGATAGCTCCTATCTAACTGCCATCTACCGGGGACAACACAAACTTATTGATGATGTCTATAGGAGGGATATCAACATTCATTACGCGATCCTTATTTTTCAAAATAAATATCTTCTCCCAAACCATTAAATCTATCGGTTCCTTCAATTGTTTCAATAATTTAACTTCTGGATTTACTTCATGGTTATATGACCAAAAATGATCAGCCACTGCCGATTTCTCGGTCTGTTTATATTTAATATTTCTAAAATGTTCTTTCGCTCTGGTTTCTAAATTACGCTTGGTTCTACCAATATAGATCTTATCGCATTCTAAACAGTTAACTTGATAAATACCAGATTTTTTGTTGTCTGGAATTTTGTCTTTTTTAGAAAACTGTAGCAAATTCTTTATACTGTAATTATTATGAGGTGCTAGTATTATACCCACTTCTTTGAAAATTTTTTGGAACTTTTTATTTGCCCACGGATGATAAGTAAATTTTTTGAAATTATAATCCTCTTTTACTTTTTTAAGAGTGGAAACATCATTAACACTTTTTTTATATTTAAATTTTTCCATTCTTCTGATTATAAAATCTTTATTAAAGCCGTTAATTAAAGCAGTGTTTATAATATGTTTATATTCCGCATTAAATTCTTCTTCATTTAGAGGTATGTTTATCAATCTGTAAATCAAACTATTAAAAACAGCAAATTTGTGTGACATAGGGTTAAAACTTTTATTTTTGATATACTTATCAGTGTGAGTTGACTTTCTATAGATGCCAAAACTTAATTTATTGTTATTTTTCATTATTTTTAGATCTAGAAAGGGGATGTAGCCATTGCTTTCAATTTCTATTGTGAACTTGATAGCTTTATCCTGTGAATTTAGAATATTTAAAGCCTCATCTATATATCTTTCAGGAACTATGGCAAAAATGTCATCTACGTATCTATACCATATTATAAAAATTGAAGGAAAAGCTATAGTGACTTCTATTTCAAAAAAAACTCATAAATAGATCAGCAAGAAAGGGTGAAAGGGGACTACCCATGGCTACTCCTGAAATTTGTTGAAAAACATTTCCATTGAAAGTAAAGAAATTTTGATCTAAACACAGATTAGTAAGTTTCATAAAATCTTCTATTGACTCCTTATCCAAATCATTAGAACTCAACCATTTTCTTAAAAACGTTAGAAGTTTTTCCTTGGGAATACTGGGAAATAGGGCAGTTACGTCAAAGGAAACAAGCCTATCATTTTTTGACAATACTATATTGCTGATCTTGTTTACTAACTCAAAAGAGTTTTTTATACTTAAGCTGTTAAATCTATCAAAAGTATTAAACCTTTTGTTTAGCCATTTTGCCAAATTATACGTGGGTGAATTTATAAAATTTACAATCGGTCCCATTTTATTGCCAGGTTTATGTATCTTCGGCAAGGCATACATCCTCGGTAACACTGGATTACTGACTTTAACCATATGCTGTTCTTTTTTAGGTATGACTTTAACCTCATTAAGTGTTTTATTTACATTTATAATGCACGATTTTAAAGGGTCATTCTTAATGCTTATGTAATCTTCTCCTTGCAGTAAAAGTTCCACTCTGTTGTTGTACTCGTGTTTGTCTAATATTACAACTTTGTTCCCTTTATCAGCTTTAGTAAATATAACATCTTTTTCTTTTAATGATTTAATGATATGTTTATTGTAATGTTCTTTAGGGTGGTAATCTTCAATATTTTTTGAAAAACCTACACACGTTTTTATGCCTTTGTTTAGAAAGTTAGTTTCTTTTTCATTAAGATTACAATTTGAGAGATTAATCACATTATCCTTTTTATTATTATTTTTTGTCGTTACTTTTATTTCTTTTTGCTTTTCGCACAATCTTTTTAATTTATCCTTTAATCTTTTTGTTTTATTCTTCATACTGAAATTAAGATTTTCCAATAATTTATATTGAAATTAAGCCAACCTACGTTTCCTAAAACCTTCATTAATTTTAGATGTAAGTTATATAATTTCAATTCAATATTCTTTAAATTTTTGAAATGTAAATTCCTTTCTGTTTGAATAACTTTTCTATCTGCCGCCATTTGCTGAACACTATAATTTTGAAATTTAACGGTTTTTCTAACAAGCACAGGTGTAACTCTACGTTTCAAACACATATTTAAAAAACGAATATCCGCAAAAGTGTGCCTTTTCTTTACTTGGAGTTTACAGAACTGTTTAATTTCATATTTAACATTATTAAAATTTAAATTGAACGAGTGAATACTCTTCTTCGAGCTATCCATAATCACCCCTACAAAGTGACCAATACAATGCTTCAACCAAATCACAATTTGTTATGTTATGAAATGTAGCAAAATCTTGCAAAATTTAAATAAAAACCACCCTACAGAACATTACAATAAACATATCATTAAATCATTAAAAGAAAAAGATGTTATATTTACTAAAGCTGATAAAGGGAACAAAGTTGTAATATTAGACAAACACGAGTACAACAACAGAGTGGAACTTTTACTGCAAGGAGAAGATTACATAAGCATTAAGAATGACCCTTTAAAATCGTGCATTATAAATGTAAATAAAACACTTAATGAGGTTAAAGTCATACCTAAAAAAGAACAGCATATGGTTAAAGTCAGTAATCCAGTGTTACCGAGGATGTATGCCTTGCCGAAGATACATAAACCTGGCAATAAAATGAGACCGATTGTAAATTTTATAATTTCACCCACGTATAATTTGGCAAAATGGCTAAACAAAAGGTTTAATACTTTTGATAGATTTAACAGCTTAAGTATAAAAAACTCTTTTGAGTTAGTAAACAAGATCAGCAATATAGTATTGTCAAAAAATGATAGGCTTGTTTCCTTTGACGTAACTGCCCTATTTCCCAGTATTCCCAAGGAAAAACTTCTAACGTTTTTAAGAAAATGGTTGAGTTCTAATGATTTGGATAAGGAGTCAATAGAAGATTTTATGAAACTTACTAATCTGTGTTTAGATCAAAATTTCTTTACTTTCAATGGAAATGTTTTTCAACAAATTTCAGGAGTAGCCATGGGTAGTCCCCTTTCACCCTTTCTTGCTGATCTATTTATGAGTTTTTTTGAAATAGAAGTCACTAAAGCTTTTCCTTCAATTTTTAAAATATGGTATAGATACGTAGATGACATTTTTGCCATAGTTCCTTAAAGATATATAGATGAGGCTTTAAATATTCTAAATTCACAGGATAAAGCTATCAAGTTCACAATAGAAATTGAAAACAATGGCTACATCCCCTTTCTAGATCTAAAAATAATGAAAAATAACAATAAATTAAGTTTTGGCATCTATAGAAAGTCAACTCACACTGATAATTATATCAAAAATAAAAGTTTTAACCCTATGTCACACAAATTTGCTGTTTTTAATAGTTTGATTTACAGATTGATAAACATACCTCTAAATGAAGAAGAATTTAATGCGGAATATAAACATATTATAAACACTGCTTTAACTAACGGCTTTAATAAAGATTTTATAATCAGAAGAATGGAAAAATTTAAATATAAAAAAAAATGTTAATGATGTTTCCACTCTTAAAAAAGTAAAAGAGGATTATAATTTCAAAAAATTTACTTATCATCCGTGGGCAAATAAAAAGTTCCAAAAAATTTTCAAAGAAGTGGGTATAATACTAGCACCTCATAATAATTACAGTATAAAGAATTTGCTACAGTTTTCTAAAAAAGACAAAATTTCAGACAACAAAAAATCTGGTATTTATCAAGTTAACTGTTTAGAATGCGATAAGATCTATATTGGTAGAACCAAGCGTAATTTAGAAACCAGAGCGAAAGAACATTTTAGAAATATTAAATATAAACAGACCGAGAAATCGGCAGTGGCTGATCATTTTTGGTCATATAACCATGAAGTAAATCCAGAAGTTAAATTATTGAAACAATTGAAGGAACCGATAGATTTAATGGTTCGGGAGAAGATATTTATTTTGAAAAATAAGGATCGCGTAATGAATTTTGATATCCCTCCTATAGACATCATCAATAAGTTTGAGTTGTCCCCGGTAGATGGCAGTTAGATAGGAGCTATCCTTCAAACTCCGGTAGTGGTCAAGGTCAGTCAGTCAGTTAGTGGGTGGATGTCAAGCTGAGTGGCTGAAGATAAAGCAGATGTTTGCTTTGAAACCGGTCCGCAGGATTTATATAAGATAAGTGAAGTTGTGTTACTAGTGTTTAGTTGTTATTAATAACCTAGTTTACTTCACTGTCAGCAGCTTCAGTTTTTTACATAACAAATCTCCAGATGAGTTCAATGTGATCTTCTGGTGAACCGCTTAAACCTGTTTGTGTACTGCAAATTGTCATCTCGACGAGTCTTTCACGAAATGCATAATGAATACTTGGCTTATGTTCAGTGTCAGTAGTTAAACTGTAAATTATTAAACATTTAAGCATTAAAACCCAATTATATGCGCAATTACATCATAGCCGGGTGTTGCTGAAGGCTTATCGCTGCAAACCTCTTGCGACGTTTCTTATCTCAAGGTAAATACAAATATATAAATTAGATCGTCAGAAAGACATACCAGTCGTTTTAATCCTTTTTAGTATCAATGCTAACCACTTATGATCAGTATTACATTTAAACAAAAATGTCACCACAATTTCCATAAAAGTGCAGAGTTTTAGGACCCTGCACCAAGAAGGAAAGGCCTTCAGAGAAAGGTCAGGGAATCTAATTGAACAGAAAAACCCAAAGAGGGCGTTGCTGAAATTGCAAACATTGTACGTAAGTTCAGCATGCTGCAAAGATTCGACAAGTAGCTTTCTAGAGCATTTTCTACACAAAAAATAAAAAAATTGTAACATTTTTATTTTATAATATAGTCCTTAATAATTTTATTAAAATAGCAGATTTTATAATTAGCTATTGAATTCTAGGCATAACGTTGGACATCGTTTCAAAACCGGAAATCCGTTTGGAGACAAAGTAGTGTCACAAAAAGAATTTACGGATACAGATACTTGTATGTTTATATATGCAACAAAATATCTCTAAAGACTGTTAAAATACCAAATTTTGAACACACCTACTGCAACAATCAAGCTTTGGACGAGTTAAGCGATCAAAGATAGGTAAACTCTTACTCAAATAAAACGGTAACTCTTGTTAAAGCATAGTTTTTGTCAAAAACATTTTGAATAGATGTAAATTACCCATATGTACTACTATTGCAGTCAAATGTGACGCCGATCTGCAGTTTTATAAACTTCTAGGTCTCCAATGAACATTAAATATCAAAGCCAACACATAGTCTACACCAACTAGGAGGTATGTATGTATGTATGTATGTATGTATGTATGTATGTATGTATGTATGTATGTATGTATGTATGTATGTATGTATGTATGTATGTATGTATGTATGTATGTATGTATGTATGTATGTATGTATGTATGTATGTATGTATGTATGTATGTATGTATGTATGTATGTATGTATGTATGTATGTATGTATGTATGTATGTATGTATGTATGTATGTATGTATGTATGTATGTATGTATGTATGTATGTATGTATGTATGTATGTATGTATGTATGTATGTATGTATGTATGTATGTATGTATGTATGTATGTATGTATGTATGTATGTATGTATGTATGTATGTATGTATGTATGTATGTATGTATGTATGTATGTATGTATGTATGTATGTATGTATGTATGTATGTATGTATGTATGTATGTATGTATGTATGTATGTATGTATGTATGTATGTATGTATGTATGTATGTATGTATGTATGTATGTATGTATGTATGTATGTATGTATGTATGTATGTATGTATGTATGTATGTATGTATGTATGTATGTATGTATGTATGTATGTATGTATGTATGTATGTATGTATGTATGTATGTATGTATGTATGTATGTATGTATGTATGTATGTATGTATGTATGTATGTATGTATGTATGTATGTATGTATGTATGTATGTATGTATGTATGTATGTATGTATGTATGTATGTATGTATGTATGTATGTATGTATGTATGTATGTATGTATGTATGTATGTATGTATGTATGTATGTATGTATGTATGTATGTATGTATGTATGTATGTATGTATGTATGTATGTATGTATGTATGTATGTATGTATGTATGTATGTATGTATGTATGTATGTATGTATGTATGTATGTATGTATGTATGTATGTATGTATGTATGTATGTATGTATGTATGTATGTATGTATGTATGTATGTATGTATGTATGTATGTATGTATGTATGTATGTATGTATGTATGTATGTATGTATGTATGTATGTATGTATGTATGTATGTATGTATGTATGTATGTATGTATGTATGTATGTATGTATGTATGTATGTATGTATGTATGTATGTATGTATGTATGTATGTATGTATGTATGTATGTATGTATGTATGTATGTATGTATGTATGTATGTATGTATGTATGTATGTATGTATGTATGTATGTATGTATGTATGTATGTATGTATGTATGTATGTATGTATGTATGTATGTATGTATGTATGTATGTATGTATGTATGTATGTATGTATGTATGTATGTATGTATGTATGTATGTATGTATGTATGTATGTATGTATGTATGTATGTATGTATGTATGTATGTATGTATGTATGTATGTATGTATGTATGTATGTATGTATGTATGTATGTATGTATGTATGTATGTATGTATGTATGTATGTATGTATGTATGTATGTATGTATGTATGTATGTATGTATGTATGTATGTATGTATGTATGTATGTATGTATGTATGTATGTATGTATGTATGTATGTATGTATGTATGTATGTGGATGTATGTCAAGGACAGCGTATATGCGACAAAAGTAGCGACTATTCGCCAACTGCGTGAGCGCATTTGGAATGCTATTGCAACCATCACGCTTGGAAAACTTCAGCGCACATGGGTGGAGCTCGACCAAGTGACTGACCTTGTGACTGGTGAGGCACATGTGGAAGTGATAGGACTTCCTTGATTTTTGTATACAAACTTGATGGACCATATACACGAGGCGTGTCCGTAAAATAAGGTCCTCAATTATATTTAATATAGAAAATATGTTTATTGTCAATTAATGTTACATTGAAGGATAGGATTTGACTACCGTTTACACCTGCTGCCAGCATGTCTTCAAGAGAATATACGAACCTTGATATTAAGAGTCCTCTCTCTATCACCACTTAAAAACTGCAGAATACTTAAATGAACACAAACTGAAAATAAACACATAAAAGGATTTGCTTATACGTCATCTCTACTACTATATGTACAGGGTACTCTGTAATAATAATTTATAGAAATAAGAACAGAGTGCCATGCAATAAAATTCAGAGCATTTTTAAAAGAGCGACACTCAAAATCTCAAAAGTATTGAGAAAATGAACCGTGACAAATGACATTTGATGTCATCTTCATCTCAATGAACCAAAAGGGTTTCTTAGTTTAAATATATTTGACAGCACTGAGACAATGCGCTGGGAAGATCAGGAACACTCAGTCGACAATAACTATGTCCCTATATCATATTATTGCTTATTTTACCAAAATAACTGTTCAAAACAAATTGAAGAATATGGTAATATAACCGCTCAATGATTTCCTCTGCCACAAATGCCCAGAGATACACTTAGTTGTAGGCATTTTCTTTCCCATACACAATTATTTGTCCGTTAAGTATTCTCTCATTATGTATTACAGATGGTCTGTACCTTCACGTCACAAGCTGCAATTAAGACATACAAAATAATCATAGTTACAATTTGATGCAAAATCTTATATATAACTACAAATCTATATCCAAGCTATAAGATATTACAGGTAGAGCCATCTATTGGCAACAGCGCCTCATAAATGAAAACATTGTGCCTCCGACCGGGCAATCCATATAACTAGTTCAACCTCTACTTTCTATATTGTGACTTTGTGGGTTCGTGAAATAAAAAGTCCAATTACACAACTCAACAATGTTCTTTATTTCCACCGACTTACAGTTACACTCTTGCCAATTGCACAGAATTACGTAATGCACACAATTACGATTCACCAGTTCGTTCGTTACAATTTCACTTGCACTCGCAATCACGTACAATCTTCCGATGCTCTCACACAGTCTTCTCGTCGTAGACTAGCACTGCCTTCTTACACCAAGAACTCTGACTGACTGCCCCTCGCACGACGTGTTGCTTATATAGGGTCCGCTTGCCGATCTAGAAAGTTCTCGATTAGATTGAATGTCCCGAATTTCCAGAACCTAGGAGAAGGGTAAAGAGACGGCTCAGGGGCCTGACATCCCTCACCTAACCATCCCTTCTTAACGCTATAAGACAAACGAGGGGGCGGGGCGAACGCCGACCCGTCTCCTGTCGCCCACTCTATAGGGTGTTCCGATACTCGCGTGACACTGCTCCCTCCTCAAAGCTGGTCGTCCCGAAAACCACCATCGTAGCGTGCCAGGCGGTACAGGTGTACCACCAGCATCTGCTCGGATTCTCAGCCAGAAGTAGCGCTGCCGACGTTTGTCAATCGTTCGGTTCGCTCCCAGGTGTCCTCCCGCAGTACCGGCGTGCACGTCCTCCAAGACTTTCGGGACCTTACTCAGGGGAAGTACCAACTGTTCTCTCTGCGTCTTCCCATCTGGTGACTCCCATACGCGGAACAGCACGCCCTCTCTGGTCTTCAACGAGTCCCATTGGGCCCAGTACGACTTGTAGGTGGCGCTCCTCGGTGCGATGTCCTCCCAGGTTGGTCTCGTCCCTGCGTCCACTTCCCTCAAGAGTGGCCCCAAGTCTGCGTCCGCCAGCTGCTCCCTCCTCAGGCCTGCGCTATCCCAGCCTTCAGCAGGCACTGCCACAATTACTCGGACTGCTGCGGCACGCTCCTTCTCTTCCACTCTTGTGCACTAGCCGCACTCTACTGGACAGGGTCTTCGGGACATGGCGTCTGCGTTACCGTGGCTCTTCCCTCTACGATGTTCCGAGGTGAAGTCGTACTCCTGCAGCCTCTGGACCCAACGTGCCGTCTGGCCTTCCAGGTTCTTAAAGCTCAATAGCCAGGTTAGGGCGGAATGGTCAGTCTTCAGGTGGAATGGCTGACCGTACAGGTGCTTCTGGAAGTACTCCACGGACTTTACTACCGCCAGTAATTCTCGTCGGGTGACGCAGTAGTTCTTCTCTGCCTTGGATAGCGTCTTGCTGTAGTAGGCTATCACCCGCTCATGGCCGTCCTGGATCTGTGATAGGACACCTCCAATGCAATGGTCGCTGGCGTCGGTGTCCACAATGAAGGCGCCACCCGGTTGTGGGAAACCCAAAATTGGAGCACTCCACAGGGTCTCCTTTAGGTGCTGGAAAGCGTTTTCGGTGTCCACTCTCCACACATAAGGCCGGTGTTCCTCCGTCAGGCGGGTGAGGGGTTTTGCGATGTTGTCGGCCTTTTCCTCTAAATCATTAAGGCGGTCGTCTACTTGACCCATCCGCTTGACCAGATTCGTGACATCATCCCTCACGCCGGCCAACCGTTCTTCAAACTTGGCGGCGAGGACCTCGTTCGCCTCCTTCATTTCCGTGGCCAGACTGTCGTTCGCTGCCCTCATTTCTGTGGTCAGTTCGCTCTTTATTTCTTCCATCTTCTCGGTGATGTTGTCGTTGGCCGTCTTCATTTGTTTCAGTTCCGCGGCCAGGTTGTCATTTATAGTCTCCAGCTTCGCGGCCAGGCTGTTATTTGCCGCTTCTGTTTTTTGCAGCGAGGTTTTCAGTTGCCGTCTTCCTTTCTTTCAGTTCCGCTAAAATCTTTTCTAATGCTGCCTCCATTGTGTTATGTCGCACTCCTGACACCAATTGTGACTTTGTGGGTTCGTGAAATGAAAGGTCCAATTACACAACTCAACAATGTTCTTTATTTCCACCGACTTACAGTTACACTCTTGCCAATTACACAGAATTACGTGCTGCACACAATTACAATTCACCAGTTCGTCCGTTACAATTTCACTTGCACTCGTAATCACGTATAATCTTCCGATGCTCTCACACAGTCTTCTCGTCGTACACTAGCACTGCCTTCTTACACCAAGAACTCTGACTGACTGCCCCTCGCACGACGTGTTGCTTATATAGGGTCCGCATGCCGATCTAGAGGGTTCTCGATTAGATTGAATGTCCCGAATTTCCAGAACCTAGGAGAAGGGTAAAGAGACGGCTCAGGGGCCTGACATCCCTCCCCTAACCATCCCTTCTTAACGCTATAAGACAAACGAGGGGGCGGGGCGAACGCCGACCCGTCTCCTGTCGCCCACTCTATAGGGTGTTCCGATGCTCGCGTGACAATATTTTGACTGACGTTGAGTGTATTATATTCATCGTTCAATCTCAACTCACTTTTCTACAGAGGTTTAATTACTCTGACCGGTGCTGTTGAGCGGTTTTGAGATAAGCGGTTCATTTACACAAAAACACCCAAGTAGCAGTTTTTGTAAATTCCTTTGGTGGCATCATAGTGTCTCAAAGGGTGCACTTTCGAAGATTTGGTTGCGTAAAAGTACCTTCTTAGTCGCCTGTCATTTCGTAAAAACATGAGAAGAATATTTGTAAATACATATTAATGCAAAGCTTTTCATTTAGTAAGGAGAGAATATGCAAGATTCCTTTTTTTAAAATAGCTGGAAAATGCTGTAGTTGGGTATCATTTCTGCAATTTAAACAATATTTTTGTACAATTTAGCTGTTCTAAACAGGTTCTTTGGGACATGGCGTTTGCGTTACCGTGATTCTTCCCACTACAATGTCCAGAGGCGAAGTGGAACTCTTGCAGCCTCTGAACCCATTGTGCTGTCTGTCCCTCCAGGTTTCTAAAGCTCAGTAGCCAGGTTAGGGCGAAGTGATCAGTTCTCAGGTAGAATGGCTGACCGTACAGGTACATGTGGAAGGGCACCAAGGCCTTTACTACCGCCGAGAACTCTCGCCGGGTAACACCGTATTTCCTCCCTCCCTTGACTGAAGACGCGCTGGTATGTTCTCAGCAGTTGTCGAACCTTCCCGAGATGTTCTGCGGTCAGGTGATCGGTCGCCCTCTCCTATAAGCCTTCCAGCTGGGACCCCAGGTGTTGCGTTGGCACCGGCTCCTGTGTCTTGTCGATTGCGGTCACGATTACCACGGGCTCGCACGTTCCCATCGCCGTTCCGGCCTAGACGTCGTGATCGATGTACGGTGGGTTAAGCAGCCTCACTAGCCTCTCTCGGTACGCCAAAAATGTTCTTCATTCGCTGTCCTTCTAGTCGCGGCGTCACCACTACCTACTTTCTCGCGGAGACCCACGTCTTCCTTCAAGATAGCCCTGCAGATTCCAAGGCGCTCTTCGGGTTGCCGGAATATAAGCTCTTCTCCATCTAGCCACAGGACCTTCCTGCCGTGGTCGACCGTCACCTTGTGGCTTCTGAGTGCATCTACTCGCAGTATCACCTCTTCAGCCACCTCCGCGACGAGCACTCACTGACGCTGAGCACTCCGTCCCGAAGTTCAACTGCAGCAGGGCCTCCGTCTCCACGGGCAAATGTGCTCCCGATGCCGTCACTAGCTGGAATGATAGGCTTGGTTTCCTCGACTGCAAACCGTTGGCCACGTCACCTCAGATCATCGCCATGGCTGCCCCGATGTCTACGAGTACGCGGCACGGCTTCCCTGTGACTCAACCGTCCGTGAAGTGATTGTCATCCATACTTCGGCAGATGGCGCGCAGTGTCACACGAGGAGATGGTGGTGATGGCGCCGACGTGCTCCTCCTCACGCCAGTCCTTACTCGTTCCTCCGGCTGCTGTTCCTGGTGTCAGTTATCTTAGTGGTCATCTTCGCGGCCAGGTTCCTATTTGCAGCTTCCGTCTTCGTTGTTAATTCGATCTTCATTTCTTACATCTTCTCGGTGATGGTGTCGTCGTCGCGCTTCCTGACACCAATTGTGGCTTTGTGGATTCGTAGAAATAAAAGGCCGATTTGCAGAATTTAAGAATCGCCTTTATTTTCGTAGAGATACTCTTATAGATTACAACAGCATTACGTTACACACATCATCAGTCTACCAAGGCCGATGACAATAACAGTGACCGAAGATTACATCATTAGCTCACGTTAAAATAACACTTCCAGCTATCTCTCGCTTCACAACACATTTTCACTTCTTGCAAATAACTCTGTTTACCACTGCCGGCTGGCGTGTATCAATGGCTTATATATCTCCTGATAATTTCTATATCATTCTGAAATAAACGAGAAAGAGAATTACCTCTATCAGTCCAGAAGGAACCAGAAATTTCCATTTATCTCAGTTTGTTTGTTTTGGCAGACCTTTATCTGCATGTTATCTTGTCTGCCGGCAATTGGTTTTCACACTGCCCGCCTATCAGCTCCCTTTGTGTCAACAAGCCACGTGACCGCAGATCCGGGTGTGCGACATTATTTATTTCGATTCAAAATCAAATCCCCATCTCGTTGTATTTGTGGCAATAATCTTCAAGGTGTCCCACACATTTTTCTTGATTGCCCGCTTTTCGGTTCTGAAAGATACAAACTTGAATTACTGCTTCAATCCTTAGGCTACACTTTCTCTAAACCACTTACACGTATTCTGATGAATTACAAAACTTCTCAATGGTTCATACCGTTCTTAAACAAAATATTTCCTAAGCTAAATTATTCATCTTGGTGTTTCACGTTTGTCAGCTTGATATGGAATTCTTCTATATCTTTACAAATTGTATTATTTCCATAAATTTGTCAGTTATATTCCTAATATTCCTTTGGGCAAATTAGGATTCGAAGAAATTCGATAATAAATAAATAAACTGCTAATCCACTTGTAGATGTGTTACGATTTGCCAGATATAGAATTTGAACAGGCGCTCAGAAGGAAGCAGACTCCATAGACTGATGCCACGAAATTCCAGTAATATCTTTCGTTTGTCATGTACTGCATTTTAATCAAACCTTTAACGGATATTTGAAGAAAAAGCAATTACCAAATTTAGCTCTTTCATTAATATGGTATAGCTTTTGGAGTTCGGCTATTAGACTTTCTCAACGACAGTGAACCCGTGTACCCGCCATTTATTTTTCGAAACCTTGGTTATGTGTTATATTGTCCGCAGGTAACAACGTATCAAAATAGAACTCATCTAAATAAAATTTTTGGCATTAGGTTGGCATTAGAACTTTATTTTCAATCACGTTTCGTAGCCAAACCTGATTAAAGTTCTCCTACAGCTACCTATACAAAAAATATCATTTTCATGTACACTTAATATGCTTTTTGTATTCCGTTTACATCCCGCTTGTAACTCCAATGGTCAAAGCGGCTTCCGTTTTGCTTTGGACTATTTTTAAGTGTTTAACTCGTATACGTTGGGTTTAATCATTAAATCACACATACATTCTCACACTCATTCATACTTACAGACTCGGGAAGATGGGCACTGAAGTTGGTCGGAGAAAAATTAACACACCCACGGCCGGGAAACGAAACCGAGACCCCTAGCACACTAGGCATCTCTACTTCTTTAGGCACTCAATAATCTCCTGATTTTAGTCACCCACATTACCACTATGAGTCACTGTAATTCCTGTATGTTCTGTAAAAGTAGTACCAGCACTGCATTGGGACGGTCTATAACTATGGGGATAAAATAGGAATTATTCAACAGCAAGTTCCATATCTGTTCAATGTGATCTTCTTGTGGTCAGCTTAATTCTGTTTATGTACTGCATATGGTTATCTCGGCGACCTTTTCACAAAATACATAACGAATACGTGGCTTAGGTTGAGTGTCAGTAATTAAACTCTAAATTATTAAACATTTAACTATTAAAATCAAATGTAATATCCGCAATTACATCATAGCCGGGTGTTGCGGAAGGCCTATCGTTCCAAAATCCTTGCGTCGTTTCTTATCTCAAAGTAAATTCAAATATATAAATTAGATTTTCAGAAACACAAACCAGTCGTTTTAATCCTCTTTTAGTGTCAATGCTAACCACTTATGGTCATTATTACCTTTCATTAAAAACCTTCACCACAATTTCAATGAAAGTACAGAGTTTCAGTATCCTGCACCAAGAAGGAGAGTTCTTCAGTTAAAGATCAGGACATGTCATTGAACAGAAAAACCCAAAGGCGTTGCTGAAATTCCAAACTTTGTACGTAAGTTCAGCTTGTTTCAACGATTCGACAAGTTGCCTTCTGGAGCATTTTGTACACAAACCATAAAACAATTCGTAACGGTTTAATTTTTTCAAATATTACTAAATGATTCTATTAAAATAGCTGACTTTAACAAAGGTATTGTCTTTTAACAAATATGTGCGACATCGTTTGATACGCGGAAATCCATTTGGAGACAATGTGTTGTCACAAAGAGAATTTACAGATACAGATACTGGTGTGTTTATGTATGCAACGGCATATATTTGAAAATGCCAAATATTGTACATACCTCCAGCAACAAATAAGCTTTGAACGAGATAAGCGGTGAAAGGTAACGTAACTCTTAATCGACAAAATCTTTCGCTCTTGTTTAAACACAGTTTTTGTCAACAACACTTTGGACGGATGTAAATTACCCATATGTACTTATATTGCAGTCAAATGTGACGCTGCACCTCAGTTTTATAAACTTCTAGATCTCCAATGAATATTAAATGTCAAAGCCAACACATAGTCTACACCTACTAAAGGAATTGACTACCTTATGCACCTGCTGCCATCGTGTCTTCAAGAAAATTTACGAACTGTGAAATTACGAGTTATCTCCCGGACAACACTTAAAACATGCTGAATGCCTAAATGAATACAAACCGAAAATAAAGACAAAAAACGAGTTTGCTTATACATTATCTCTACTACTATAAGTACCAGTTATCCTGTGATAATAATTTGTTGGAGCAAGAACAGAGTGTCATGCGGATGAAATTCAGAACATTTTTAAAAGAACGACACTGAGCAGACAGTGAAGCTTGTATAAGTGGATATTAAATCTCAAAAGTGATGAGTAAATAAACCGTGGCAAATGACATTTCGAAATCTTCTTCATCTCAAAGAGAAAGTAGAGTTCCTTAGTTTTAACATAACTGACAGCATTAAGACAATGCACTGAATAGACGAGGAACACTCAGTCGACAATAACAATGTCGCTGTACTTTATAATTACTTATGATACCAAAATAACGTCAACAACTCTTTCACAAAAGAAGGTAGATCATTCAACCGCTCAACGATTTTCTCTGGCACAACTATTCAGAAATATACTTAGCTGTAGGCACTTCCTTTCCCGTACACAATTATTTGTCCGTTCAGTATTCTCTCATTATACATTACTGATGGTCTTTACCTACACACCAAATCTGAAAATAAATCTAAGACATAAAAAATAACATAATTACAATTTGATACAAAATCTTATGGATAACTAGTTTATCCAAGCTATAGGATCTTAGAGGTAGAGCCATGTGTGCCAACAGTGCCTGATAGAGGAGAACTTTGTATATCCGACCGGGCAAAGCATGTAACTAACAGAGCGTCTGCTTTCTATATTTCACCTGGATTGAGTGTATTATATTCATCATATATTCTCAACTCGCGTTTCTGCAAAGGTTTAATTACTCTGAAGGGTGCTGCTGTACGGTTGTGAGATATACTGTTCATGTACGCGAAAACACATATGTAGCAAATTTTTTAAATTTCCTTTTGTGTCATCAGCATGTCTCATAAGGTGCCCTTTCGAAAATTTGGTTCGCTGACAGCACTTTCTTAGACATCTGCCATTTTCATAAAAATCGCGAGAAGAATATTTGTAAATACATACTATTGCAAAGCTTTTCATTTAGTAAGGAGAGAATGTGCAAGTTTCCTATAGCTGAAATAAGAAGGCAATTATTATGTGGTTCTCATCTTTGCATTTCATGGGTACGAGGGCACTTGGGGAATGCCGGAAATGAACGTGCAGCTGAGCTCGCAAAGAGAGCTGCGACTTCTAGTGTTCCAGAGCCTTACACTCCATGCCTCATTTCTTTTTTGAGGCAAAAATTAAAGGAGATTATCATAAACGAGTGCAATCGATACTGGTTAAAAGTAATTGTGGTGCTTTGACTACGGATTTATGCTTCTCAACAGTTTCTGACAGACGCAATTATAAATTCGTTAATCCTATGTTCTCAATCAATTCTTAACTGGATATGGCAAATTTTCTTCTTGCTTACTACAATTGAAAATAAAATCCACATCTCATTGTAGTAGTTGCAATCATTTTCAAGATGCCCTCACATAGTATTTGATTGCCCGTTTCTCTGTTTCGAAAGATATGAACTTGAATTATCCCTTCAATCGTAAGGTTACACTTTCTCAAAACCAGTTACAAATATTCTGATGAATTACAAAACATTAATATGTCTTGGCTTCCTTAAACAAAATATTTCTTACGATAAATGACTCATATTGATGTTTACTGTTTCTCAGATTGATATGGAACGTTCCTATATATCTGTAAATTGTATTATATTCACAAATTTGTAAATATACCTTTGGGTAAAATGGGAATCAAATAAGAAATTGGATAATAAATAAATGAACTACTAATCCACTTGTAGATGTGTCATGGTTTGCCAGGTATAAATTTGAACAACCATTCAGAATGAAGCGTAAACCACAGTCTATCGCCAGGAAATTGCAGTTATATATTTCGTTTGTCGTATACATACGAAGGTACCGCATTTTGGTTAAATCTTTAAGGGATATTTCAGGAAGCGCAATTACCAACTTAAACTCTTTCATTAAGATTATATAGTTTTTGGAGTTTGGCTAGTAGACTTTCTCAACGACAGTGAACCGATATGACTGCTATTTAGTATTTATTCGAAACCTTGGTTATGAGTCATATTGTCCGCAGGCAACAACGTATCCAAATAGAACTCTTCTAAATACAATTTTTGGCATTAGATGGCCATTAGAACTTCATTTTCAATCACGCTTCGTGGGCAAATCAGATCAAAGCTCTCCTACAACTACCCCTAACAAAATATAATTTTCATGGACACTTAATATTCGTTTTGTATTCCGTTTACATACCGCTTGTAACAGCTTTGGTCAAAGCGGCTTGCGTTCTGCTTTGGAATATTTTGAAGTGTTTAACTCGTATACGTTGGATTTAATCATTAGATCACGCATACTTTCCCACTCTCATTCATACTTCAGGACTCTGGAGAATATGATGATTTACCTTGGTCGGAGAAATGTCCATATCCCCACGGCCGGGAATCTAAATAGAGACCCCTAGCACGCTGAGCATATATGCTTCTTTAAGCTCTCAATAATTTCCTAATTTTAGTCATCCACAACGTCACTATGAGTCACTGTAATTCCTGTATTTTCTGTAAAAGTAGTACCAGCACTGCTTTGGCACGGTCTATAAACATGGGGATAAAAATAGGAATTTTTTCAACAGCAAGTTCCATATCTGTTCAATATGATCTTCTTGTGGTCACCTTAATTCTGTTTGTGTACTGCATATGGTTATCTCGGTGACCCTTTCACGAAATACATAACGAATACGTGGCTTACGTTGAGTGTCAGTAATTAAACTGTAAATTATTAAACATTTAACTATTAAAATCGAGTATTAAATCCGCAATTACATCATAGCCGGGTGTTGCTGAAGGCCTATCGCTCCAAAAACATTCGGACGTTTCTTGTCTCATAGTAAACACAAATATATAAATTAGACTTTCAGAAACACAAACCAGTCGTTTAAAGCCTCTTTTGGTATCAATGCTAACCACTTATGGCCACTATTACTTTTCACCAAAAATTTTCACCACAATTTGAATAAAAATGCAGAGTTTCAAGCCCCTGCACCAATACGGAAAACCTTCAGAGAAAGGTCAGGACATGTAATTGAACAGAAAAACCCAAAGAAGGCGTTGCTGAATTTGCAAACTTTGTATGTAAGTTCAGCATGTTGCAACGATTCGACAGGTTGCCTGCTAGAGCATTTTGTACACAAACAATAAAACAATTCGTAATGATTTTATTTTATAAAATATTACTAAACAATTTTATCAAAATAGCTGACTTTAACAAAGGTATTGCCTTCTACCCAATATGTTCGACATCGTTTGATACTCGGAAATCCACTTGGAGACAATGTGGTGTCACAAAAAGAATTTACAGATACTTGTGTGTTTATATATGCAACGGCATATCTCTTAAGAGTGTTTAAAATAACAAATATTGTACATCTTACTGCTACAATCAAGCTTTGGACGAGTTAAGCGATGAAAGATAGGTGAACTCTTACTCAAATAAAACTTTAGCTCTCGTTATAGCAGAGTTTCTGTCAAAAACATTCTGAATATATGTAAATTACCGATATGTAATTATATTGCAGTCAAATTTGACGCCGCTTTTCGGTCATAAAACTTCTAGATCTCCACTGAATATTAGATATCAAAGCCAACACATAATCTACACTTACTAAAAGATTTGACTACCGTATACACCTCCTGCCATTGTGTGTACAAGAAAATATACGAACCGTGAAATAACGACTCCTCTCCCTGTCACCAGAATGCTTAAATGAATACAAACCGAAAATAAAAACAAAAATTGTTTGCTTATACGTCATCACTATATGTCCACGGTACACTGTGATAATAACTTGTTGAAGGAAGAACAGAGTGTCATGCGATGAAATTCAGAACATTTTTAAAAGACCGACACTGAGAAGGCAGTGGAGCAATTATAAGTGGATATTAAATCTCACAAGTGATGATTGAATAAGCCGTGACAAATGACATTTGGAACTCATGTTCATCCAAATGAACGAAAAGGGTTTCTTAGTTTTAATGTATTTTACAGCACGAAGAGAATGTAGCGAATTTAGGAGGACCACTCAGTCGAAAATAACAATGTCGCTGTACCTTATAATTACTTATGATACAAAAATAAACGTCAATAACTCTTTCTCATATGAATGTCGTTCATTCAACCGCTCAATGATTTTCTTAAGGCTTAAGGCTTTTTATTTGTAACTTATTTGCCTGGTGCCGGTACATTGGACCTGGCTTACAGGCTCTAAATTTACATGGGTTTATAATTCTGGGTATGGATTTTTATTGTCTTTGGGGTTCCTCGGAAACCCATTCGGCGACCTGTTCTGAGACCGCCTAGTACCAGTTTTATCTCGTTATTTGTCTCTGTCTTTCTTTTTCTTGTTTTTATATTGTGACTTTGTGGGTTCGTGAAATGAAAAGTCCAATTACGCCACTCAACAATGTTCTTTATTTCCCCCGACTTACAGTTTAACACTTGCCAATTACACAAAATTACTTGCTGCACACAATTACAATTTACCCGTTCGTCCGTTACCGTTCAGATGCACGTACACACAGTCTTCTCGTTCATTACCACGGCGCTAGCACGTCAAACACTGACTAACTCTTACACCAAGAACTGCGACTGTCTTCTCGCCCACACTCACTAACCAACTCAACCAACAACTGACTCAACACAGCACAACAACTGACTAACTAACTAGCTGCAGCCCTTTTTATAAGCATCTCGCCGTCTTCTAGACGTTTCCAGATGATGAAAGATCCCGTAATTTCTGGAACCAGGTGGAAGAGAAACACACCTCCCAATTATGTTTCTTTCCCCAGTCGCTCCTGTCACCACTACAAGACAAACGAGGGAAAGGCGTGGCTAACCGAGCCTCCCCTGTCTTCCGTTGCCAGCTGCTCATAGGGTGTTTCAGCGCTCCCCGTTACACTGCTCCCTTCTCAAAGCTGTTCGCCCTCGAACAGCCCCATCGTAGCGTGCGAGGCGGTCCAGGTGTACCACCAGCATCTGCCCGGAGTCTGAGCCAGAAGTAGCGCTGCCGTAGTTTGTGAATCATTCGGTTCGCTCCCAGGTGTCCTCCTGAAGTACCGGCGTGCACTTCCTCCAAGATTTCCGGGACCTTACTCCGGGGAAGTACCAACTGTCCTCTCTGCGCCTTCCCATCGGGTGACTCCCATACCCGGAACAGCACGCCCTCTCTGGTCTTTAACGAGTCCCATTGGGCCCGGTACGACTTGTAGGTGGCGCTCCTCGGTGCGATGTCCTCCCAGGTTGGCCTCGTCCCTGCGTCCACTTCCCTCAAGAGTGGCCCCAAGTCTGCGTCCGCCAGCTGCTCCCTCCTCAGGCCTGCGCTATCCCAGCCTTCAGCAGGCACTGCCACAACTACTCGGACTGCTGCGGCACGCTCCTCCTCTTCCACTCTTGTGCGCTCGTGGCCGTCCTGGATCTGCGGTAGGACACCTCCAATGTAATGGTCGCTAGCGTCGGTGTCCACAATGAAGGCGCCACCCGGTTGTGGGAAACCCAAAATTGGAGCACTGCACAGGGTCCCCTTCGGGTGCTGGAAAGCGTCTTCGGCGTCCTCCGTCGACACATAAGGCCGGTTTTCCTCCGTCAGGCGGGTGAGGGGTTTTGCGATGTTGTCGGCCTTTTCCTCTAAATCATTAAGGCGGTCGTCTACTTGACCCTTCCGCTCGCCCAGCTTCGCGACGTCATCCCTCACGCCGGCCAACCGTCCCTCAAATTTTGCGGCGAGAGCCTCGTTCGCCACCTTCATTTCCGTGGTCAGTTCGGCCATCTTTGAGGTCATTGTCGTGGCCAAGTTGTTGTTAGCCGTTTCCGTCTTCGCTGTTAATTCGGCCTTCATTTCTTCCATCTTCCCGGTGATGTTGTCCTCAGCCGTCCTGATTAGTTTCAGTTCCGCGGCCAGGTTATTTCTAGTCTCCAGCTTCTCTGTTAATTCGGCCTGCATTTCTTCCATCTTTGCGGCCAGGTTGTTATTTGCCGCTTCTATTTTCGTTATTAATTCGGCCTGAATTTCCATCATCTTCTCCAAAAATTTTTCCACTGCCGCGTCCATGGTTGTAATGTTCGGTGATGTTATCTTCCCGCTTCCTGACACCAGTGTGACTTTGTGTTATATCCCACTCCTGACGCCAGTGTGACTTTGTGGGTTCGTGAAATGAAAAGTCCAATTACGCCACTCAACAATGTTCTTTATTTCCACCGACTTACAGTTTAACACTTGCCAATTACACAAAATTACTTGCTGCACACAATTACAATTTACCCGTTCGTCCGTTACCGTTCAGATGCACGTACACACAGTCTTCTCGTTCATTAACACGGCGCTAGCACGTCAAACACTGACTAACTCTTACACCAAGAACTGCGACTGTCTTCTCGCCCACACTCACTAACCAACTCAACCAACAACTTACTCAACACAGCACAACAACTGACTAACTAACTAGCTGCAGCCCTTTTTATAAGCATCTCGCCGTCTTCTAGACGTTTCCAGATGATGAAAGATCCCGTAATTTCTGGAACCAGGTGGAAGAGAAACACACCTCCCAATTATGTTTCTTTCCCCAGTCGCTCCTGTCACCACTACAAGACAAACGAGGGAAAGGCGTGGCTAACCGAGCCTCCCCTGTCTTCCGTTGCCAGCTGCTCATAGGGTGTTTCAGCGCTCCCCGTTACAATATTTACATATTTACACTGTTCTTATCTTGCGCGCGCACACACAAACACACACACAGGCACACACACACACACACATACCTGGGCATACCACGTACGTCTTAATATCACACGCGCTACACTGTACAGACTTGGCTATGTAAAATATTTACAATGTTCGCAGATAGGCTGTTCGGCAGCGGATGGCTGACTCCTGGGCTGCCGATGATGGCGGCCTCTGCCGAGGAGCGAGGCCTAAGCCAGAAAGGGTTGGGTGTGCATAATTTTGCAGTCGTGTTGTTTTTTTATTTTCGTTTTTCTTCAATATACTTTGATTCAGGCGTGTTTTCGGTGCTTGGATTCGCCTTTCCCAATATTGTGTATGGTGGGGTTTTGATGGTGTCGGATGTGCGCCCAGATGGAAGAGGCATGTTTGTTGATAGCCTCGTTGATGTAAGGGACGAGGGTTTCTTGGTGAATGGTGGCAGTTTTCGTTCGGCTAGGAGCAAACAGGATTTTGTGTGAGGATAGGTTTTTTAGGGTTTGGAGATACTTCAGGGCGGTGTTGGAGGCGTTTGCCCAGACCACGCGGGCGTACAGGACCACGGATAAAATAAAGGATCTATATAGGATGAAGTTCGAACGCAGCTTTGGCTGTTTGCTCTTAAATATGGGGGCTCACATCTTAAAACGCTGCAGCACATTGTTGGCGCTATCTCTTAGGTGGGTAGTCCAATGTATCGTGTGTGCCAACGTCACCGCGAGGTGCTTGACCTGCTGACGACTGTGCAATATTTGACCATCGACCGTTAGGTTCATTGCCAAAGGGTGCCGCTTTGTAAAATATATAAGCTGGCATTTGTTCGCATTACTTTTGATTTTCCAGTCATGAAGCCATGAAAGGAAGCTGTCAATGTACCGCTGCATCTCTAAAAGTCCATAACGAGGATTTTTATTATGGTTTTATATTGCAGTGTCGTCAGCATACATTGGAACTTTGCATCTGGCGTCCACGGGGAGGTCGTTGGTGAAGAGTATATACAGGAAAGGTGACATAATACCCCATGTTGTACGCCAGCCTGCATCACCCTCTCCTTTGAGGGGGAGCGACCCACATGGACGTTGAAGGGCCTGTTTTTTACAAAGTTATGCAGCAAATGTCAGTGAATTTTGGAGGCCGGGAAACCCTCGGAGCAGCTTTAAAATCAGGACTTTGTGCCAGCACCGATCAAATGGGGCTTCTACGTCCATAAATAGCGCCAACATTGAAGCCCCACTGTTAAATTGCTCGGAGTCATCATGTATTAGTCTTAAAAGTTGAAGGTTGTGTTGAGAGCCCTTTTCTAAAGCCAAATTGTGAATTTGAAATGTCAATCGCCGCAATTTGTTTTTGGATTAGAAATTGAATTATGTTCTCGAGCAATTTACAAGTAGTAGAGAGGAGACTAATGGGGCGCTAGTTTTGAGGTTGCCTGGAGCTTTTCCCATGCTTAGGGAGCATTATTACCTTGGCTCGTTTCCAAGTGTCAGGGAAATAATTTTGCTGCAGACAAGCGTTGAAAATTTGTTTAAGTTGCACCAGGTCTTTTCTAGGGAGATGCTTAAATTCCTCATTAGTCACCCTGTCCGGCCCGGCGGCTTTCCCATTAGTTAGCTTCCCAAAGAGCTTGTACACTTCCTGCGGCGTTGTGTGGGGTTAGTGTTGCTCATGCCTCTGTGTCACCCAGCTTTGTACCCAAGTCTGGACATCCCGTTCTAACTCGGGGTTCGTCGCTGAGTTTTCTGTAAATCTTGTTTCCAGACAGCCTGCAAAGACCTCGGCTTTCTCCTCAGAGGAGAAGTGCAGGCCGAGGCGAGTGTGTAGCGCCTCAGTGCCTGAGTAGGCGCTCGAGGAGACTTTATATGCCTTTAATAATATCCAAAAGAATTGCCCAAATAAGTCGTATTTAACATTTTCTGCTCCTCTTGCTCAAATTTGTTTAATCGAATTTGTTGCCGAATGACGTATGCATGGCGTTATCTTGTTTTATTTTCTGTAAACCAACATACACAGCATGTGGATTAGGAGCTGCATTCCAACCAGACATATACTGACGTAGTGTGCTGCAAATATATTTCTGAGGATAACCTGAATCTAAAGCAAAACCATATATTTCAAGAATAGCTTAAAACTGGTATTTCGGTTATATACCTAAATTATACAACATTTACACGCCAAGAAGTTAAAGATAACCCCGCAATAGTGCGCTACTAAATAAATGGAAGCGATTCTTATATTTTTCCCTAAAGTTGCTCTAATACTTTAATTGAAATAGCCCATGATTCAAATATGTTTATGCCAAATGAAATGGATATTCTAAAATTACAGGGAATGTCCTAAGAGGTCCTATCCATTCTAATTCCCTTAAAGCAGAGACTACTTGTGATTTCATCTTACAAATTATTTAAGATTTACCTTTGGTTATTTTTCTCACTTTCCCGATAGTTATACTTTTTAAAATGATAAGTCGTTATGTCTTTCTATTAACTAATTGCTCAATCTGCATTGCCGTCCAATAATTCAACAGGGCGGTCTCAGTAGAAACACACGTTTCGAAGTCCCCGATTTAGAACGTATTTACAAATAAGTCACGCCCGTGCACGAAATTCAGGGACCCAAATATGATTTAAGAAAGCTATGAGAAAGCTATATGAATATAAAAATGAGGACTTTTATTTTCTGTTGGAGAAGCGAGTTTCCAAGTTATTCCCTAGTTAAGCATTTTAAAATTATTTGACTGTTACTTAAAATTTACAATGTTCCTTCTCTTCACGACTTTATACACAGAAATGTTACTGCAATATATCTGAAGTTTGTATATTGATACTAAGTATCCATGAATTAACTAGCTTGAAGCTAAACACAAGAAAGAATAATTTCTTATTGTGAAGTATGTTTAATGTCCCGAATATTGCTAGGTAAATCCTGTAGAGGCGCTGCCGTTAGTTATATTAAACCTATTTATAAGTTTTGCTCTTCCGCTTCCATTTCCTTGTGCAACATTGTAGAAAATACTAGAACGACCAAAAAAGTTGCTGTAGACAAAAATATGGCGACAAGTTTCAAACTTCAATTAATTTGAATGAGGACAGAGATATGCAACATAACTCGAACAAAATTGATGCACTTGTCAAATGCATGCGAGTGTTGGTACTACTACTGTGGCGAGTAGACATTCAACCTCAAACTCATCATTGTTCTTCCATGAAGGTGTGCTCAGGTTTCTTTAGACTCTTTTTCTTTGACCAGCATTCAGATGTACTGTCATTTGTCTTCGAGCAGACTTCACAGAGAGACTATCTGAGATTTCCTCTTGCACATTGCTCTGTGAACGGTTGTTTCTTCTGATTATTACCACTTCTCTGCTGATATCTGTTATTACCGGCATATAGTGCTTTTTGCTTTAATTTTGGTCTCTTTATCTGGCTCCATTTGCTTCCAAGATTCTAATTTTTAGGTTTCCAATACTGAGTAGCTCATCAATTGTTTCAGTATCAATAAAAATCGGATAAATGATTTTCAAATGATTACAGGGTACATGGAGCTTCTAGTTACCGGATACTCATAAATCAGGATAAGGGAAAGCGTCCAAAGTTAAGTGATGAATTAGAAAAAATGAAACGATGCTCCAATGGGTTAAAGAATCACGGAACTCAGAGTTTTCAGACATTTTTCTTTTAAGGATAATGGGAAACCTTATCACAGATTTTCAATTTCGGTACTCATTCACAGGTTACCAAAATCCTACATACGTGGACACAGCTGCCTGTGGTGTTGTGTGTAACAGAGACATAAGCATCTGCACTGACTTGTTTGCTCTGTGTATATCTGCAAATCAATGGGGTACAATGTTGTCAAAACAGATAAAGACGTGAAACGTCCATATTAATCTACACAGCTCAGCATCTGTTTTGGAAAGTGGTGGATTCTTTGATAAGAAATGTTTAATTGGATTTATAACACAGCTACGTGTTAATGATTTGTAGAATTTTGTAGTTCTTAATAAATATTTCATTTACATGCGTTATCCGACCTGTCCATTGCCTTTGGTAAAGCTACTTATCATGTAGCTAACCACACCAACATTTGACAGCAAATGTAATTAGATCACGAAAGAATAATTTCTTATTTGGAAGCAAGTTTGACTTCACGACTATTGCTGGTTAAGCCTTGTAGAGGCGCTGATGCCGATTACACTAACCTTAATAGGGTGTTGTCTCAGCTTCTTTTGTTCTAATGGACCATTATGCAAAATTTCGATGACAGTCAAAGGGTTTTCTTGAAACTAAATTGCAGAGACAATATTCGAATTTCCATTAATTGCAATATGATTGAAGAGATCTGTAACGAATGTATTTCACGGACATGTCTTAATATTTTTGGCAATATTAAATTTCAAAAAGAATATAAGCAGGTTGTCTCTGAACCTAGGAATGTTTACTGCCAGATGTAAAATTGCTAAACGACCACACGTCAAAAATGTACTTTAATGTACACTCCCAGATTAGTTAATAGCTTATATATGCTTTTGGAGACATTTCTTCCGAAAAAGAATACTTGTACGGGCCAATTAAATTTCTTATATATCATATAACTCCTTCTTGCTATTTTTGCTATTTAGGATATATCTTTTGACAAAACAACAGAAAGTGTCACTATTCTAATGTCATTGAAAACTAATAACTACGACATAATGCTCTACACGTAGCAGTTACAAGCTGCGCGACATCTGTACCATTCTAAGTGTACTTGGGGTTTCATGCGACTGCCACCGCGTGTCGCAGTGGTCGTAGTCACTCGGTAAGCACGCGGGACATTTGATCTGCAGGTCTGTGCCGACTATTTACCTTAGTGTTTGTTTTAGATTTAAATATTTTCTGGACCACGAGGTTACATAGCAGGGAGGGGAAGAATTATATTATATCGAAATGCTCCATGTCAAGATTGTACTTGGAATTCATATTTTGAAGGAAGAAATTTTATAAGAACTTTGTTTGGTGCGCGTGTATGTGAGTTGTAGTGTTTAACGTCCGCTTTTACTACATGAGGCACCGCAGATGGTGGTAATTATGATACATAAAATGAAGATGGAGTACCGAAGGAATTAAACGGGGAGAGAACTAGGAGAAAACCCTACCCTACACTGCTTTGTCTACCACAGATCTCACATGCGGTCTTCTGGGACCTGGACCGCTTTAGTTAGTGTCGAGTGGTATAAGCACTTGTCCACGGCAAGGCTGCGTGTGTGTGTGAAAATCTCATATCTGTAAATTAGGTAAACACCTAAACCAGTAAAATGCTTATTACTTAGATAGTTTTAATGGTTTGGGAAAATATATTAATTTTAAAAAATAAACATAGCGTAATGAATTTTGAAACACCAGTAGTTGGTTCTGATTTCAGGTGTGTTTCATTTCTCAGATTTTGGTAATACTGAAAAACATAAGAACAGGGTAACCAGAATCCTTGACTACGAAGTTTACTGATGGACTGACGATGAAAACAATCTACTTTTGAAATCGATCTCCATTACAAAGAAGAATTTACGCAATTTTCTTAAGATAAGTGTAGTTTTTTGTTACAAATATTTATATTTCTGTAAGAGGCTTATTTCACTGTGTTCAAGGACGAAACATGAGAACTTCCAACGAATTCTACAACAGCATAACTTTAGATGGAATGTTTCTCAAACTTCTTGACTTCATCAAGAATTGACTTAAAAGAATTGTTAACGCTACTATATGCTTATGGTGTTTAAATAATAAATTAAATACATATCTTCAATTTTCTGTAAGTTCCTCATTAGCTTAAGACGACGTGAGCCAGGTTGGCTTATATGTTTAATTTTATTATCTTAGTATAAATGCCACAGATAATTTCGTCATTAAAACATTAGTTATGTGAAGTTACTAAAATCTTGTAGAGTTCCAGATGTTATAGGATTTGAACAATAATTTCAATGCCAAATTTGTATCTAAACTTGAATATTTTGACAGTTTTCAGTGCATTCTGAAAAATACCAATCAAAATTCTAAAGAGGAATATAAAATTAAAGTAGGACACAACAATAAAAGATACGTATTACTACTAATACGGTGATGTAAAGTACTTTTCTTAAAATGTATGCCAATGCTCGGTACTACATACGCCAGCGAACAGAGATTTACAGTTATGATTCTACGAATATATACTGCCAAGTCTATTGTACCGTATAATGGTAAACAGAACTAGTTCAACCTAAAAGTTCTGCCGTACTGACTTCAGCGTATTATTTGGAAAGTTTTCCTTCATAAGCAACGTTGGTTGTTTAATTAGATTTTTATGACAGGCTGCCGGATAAGAATAAACATCAATAACAGTAGAGACAGATAAAATTTCCCTGAAACAGGCTGGATGTTGCACCACGATATTGCGCGGCCGCATATTGCCAATACTGTTGCTGAATAGCTTGCAAAAATCAACGTAAAGGGCATACCTCACCATCCCTATAGTCCGGATTTAGCCCTATGTGATTTTTTTCTGTTCCCTAACTTGAAGAAACACCTTCGTGGGAGGCACTATCCATCATCAGAAGCCTTGATGAGGGCTGCGGAGATGATTCTGAAGGATCTCTCAAAAATGGTTTCCATCATGTTTTTCAAGACTGGCAGAAACGCTGGGACAAGTTCATCACATTCAGGGGAGACTGTTTTGATAAGGATCATCGAAATTATTAGGATGAGTAAGGGTAAGTTCACAAAAATATTGTGATCATTCTTTATTGAACAGCTCTCGTAGCTACAGCTTTGTATTAATTACATGCAGGATATGTTGTAATATTAGACATATCTTGGGCTGAATATTCAGCAATTTACTCTTATTTCTTGTCTCCTTTGTCAATAGATACACTTCAGGTGTGAGGCAGAGTAAAGAAAAGCGATCAAAATATACATTAGCCTCTATCTTGCTTCAAGACAGTATTTAACTTTGTTAGCATTTTAATTCTATTTTATTTATTTCCATTTCTTTGGCGGTTCGTATTATTCTTGATATATGTTTCCCCCGATTATAATAATTGAAACCTCATATGATTCATTTGCCGATTTACTGCTGCCAAATCTATTGAACCCAATATTTCTCATTGTGTTCATGCTTTACAATGATTAATATTTAGCAATGTGTGATCACATTATCTTAAAATTCCTAATATTTTGATTTATAATATTCTCTAAGTAATATTATGTTTGCACAATATTTTCAATTTTTAACAACTATACACAAATTGATAAATCAGCTACCCAAAATCATTGTCAAGAATAGATCTTTATGGTTCAGTACCAAACCAGTGTTTTGATGACATCTCATTTGCGGAGAACTGCGTTAAATGGTTTTATCTCACAGCTACACTCACATTGTACAGCTATGGCCATTATTCAAAAATGCCAAATTGAAATAAATATACAAATAAATCTGGTTATATCTGTTGTATATAAACCAGCTTATGGAGACTTTCCCTCCGAAGCACAATAATTATTGCTTGACTATATTGACTTTTGTACACAACATGGCTCCAGTTGATTATTATTTACATTTAGAATTACCTTTGAATGTGAAAGAAACATTATTAGTCTTGCATTTTTAAATCATTTCTAATAACTAAGACATATCCATACTTAAGGAGCAATTTGAACAATGGCGCCATCTATAAATTGCTATGTGTACTTTACCCTTCAGGAGACTTCCACTATGTGCGCTGTAGTCGCACTCACTAGACACAACAGACATTTCAACTGGTTTTCTGCCCAGTTTCTTTTTTCGAATTTTCTTTTCCTGTTATCTTGCTTTATGTTATGTACCAAAAACATACATAGCACGTACAGGAGGAGTTGCCTTCTAACCAGACATTTAATAACGATATTGTACTGGTGATATGTTTATATATAGTTCAGGATCACCTGAATCTAAAACCATACAGGTTTTTTCAGCGAAACTCAAAACAGCAAAATCGCTTGTATACCAAACTTATGCAACATTAACACGCCTAGAGTTAATGACATAACCCGCCAGATAGCACTACCAATTAAGCGAAAATACTTCTTACATTATTTTTGTTAAAAGTAACTCTAATACTTTATTTGAAGTAGTATATGATTGAAATATCTTTGTGAAAAATGAGATTGATATGCTAAATTTGTCCTCAGAAGTCGTATTCTGAATCACTTTACATAAATGTAGAATGTAAGATATAAACAAACTCTTGCTGCACGTATAATGTAGATCGTGTTATATCATTTATTTTATGTCTGATACATTTTATTTTGTAGAGTCAACCATTTTAGATTTACTCTTGGTTATATTTCACAATTTACCAATAATTATACTTTTCTAAAACGGAATTCGTTGTCCATACCGCCATATAGCACTACCGATTAACAGAAAATATTTCTTACATTATTTTTGTCAAAAATAGCTCTAATATTCAATTGAAGTTGTATATGATTGAAATATGTTTGTGACAAATGAGATTGATATGCTAAATTTGCAGGGAAGGTCCTTAGAAGTCGTATCGTCCTGAATCACTTTACATAGCTGTAGAGTATAAGATATAAACAAAATCTTACTACACGTATAATGTAGATTTTGTTATAACATTCATTTTATGTCTGATACACTTTAATTTGTAGAGTCAACCATTTTAGATTTACCCTTGGTTATATTTCAAAATTTGCCAATAATTATACCTTTCTAAAACGGAATCCGTTAGTTTCTGAATTATGGACTTACTCGGATTGGAAATTATTGCATTACCATCCAACAATTAAATACCGAGGTTTCAGTAACAACACACGTTTCGAAGTCCCTCGAATTAAAACGTATTTACGAATATGTCACATTAGTGCACGAAATACAGAGGCCCAGTTTCAATCTATGAAAAGTTTGAGAAAGTTATATGAATGTAAGAATGAGATCTTTTATTTTCTGCTGTAGACACGAATACAAGGGAATTTAAAAATCAATCCCCTAGTTAAGTACTTTTAAAACATTTGACTGTCACTTAAAATATACTGTTTCCTGTCTCTTCACTACCTTATATAGAGAAATGTTACTGCAATTTATCTAAAGGTTGTATATTCACATTAAGTATCCATGAATTAATTAACTTGGAGCTAAATTCAAGAAATAATAATTTCTTATTGTGAAGTATGTTTAATGTCTCGAATATTGTTAGGTATATCCAGTAGAGGCGCTGCTATCAGCTATATTAAACCTTTTTATAAGTTTTTCTCTTCCGCTTCTCTTTCCTTGTGGAACATTATAGAAAATACTAGAGCAATAAAACATAATTACTGAAAATAAAATTATTGTGACAAGCTTTAAACTTCAATTGATTTGTTGTACGAGTAAGTGTGAATGAGGACAGAGACATGCATCATAACTCGAACAAAATTGGTGAACTTTTCCAATACATGCGAGTTTTGGTAATACTACAGTCGCGAGTGGACATTCAGCCTCAAACTGAACATTGTTCTACCATGAAGGTGTGCTCAGATTTCCTTAAAGTTTTTTCTTTGACCAGCATTCAGATGCACTGTCATTTGTCTTCGTACAGGCTTCACAGAGAGACTACTTGAGATTTCCTCTTGAAAACTGCTTTGTGAACGGTTGTTACTTCCGGTTTTTGGCATTTTTCTGTTGATATCTGTTATTACCTATTTATAGTGCTGCTTAACTTGAAGTGTTGTCTTTTTGTCTTGCTTCATTTTGGTCCAAGATATTAAATGTTAGGGTTTCAACATATTCCTTGATTCAATGGCAATTTGAAAATACTCAAATGAAGATTTTAAAGAATATAGCATAATTATTACCAACCAGTCCTCATTTATCGTGATATTCTTCCTTTAATTTATCAACAGTGTCCAAGAATTTGTTGGGATAGCTACGTATTATATCTGTGTTGTGCGTTATCTGTACAAATAATTGGTTCAAAAACGTAGCATTCCGAGCAGGACTTGTACATTTTCGGCTTTTGAGGTTATGTAATGCTTTATTTGTTTTAATTCTCTAGGTGAAATAATAATAATCACTCCTGTCTTTGTATCTGAATCACTTTCTCCTCGGATTTGACGTCATTTCGCCTCTCTGTTTTTTCTCAGGTCACATAGTCAGAATGTCCAATGTGAGTAAGCAGGGCTTGTAGTTTCACTTTACACGTATCACCATTTTCTTTCTTTAGAGGTTCGATGCGACAAACACTGGTTTTTGTAGCAATTTCCTATAAACCTTTTCTCTTGAACATACAATTTTTGCAAAGAAGAAATGGCGCATAGTTGCTGAACAAAACTAGGACAACTGTTTGCTTCACTATATAATATACAAGCTTTGTTGCATATATTTTACGCTTTATGCAAACTGGGAACGACCTGGGCCCATCAAATGTTGTATTTATTTAGTAAATAATTGTATATTGTTCTCAATTACACGTATAAAAAGATACAAAAATCATAATGAGGTTAAGCAGACAATTTTATAATGTGCAACCTGATAACATAAAAAGCCTGTCAATTTTTGACTACAAAACACGTTATACAACACCAACAAACTGAGTGCTTGAGAGCGTACAATGTCTATACTTATCAAGTTCACTCCGTAGCGCAATATCCAAAGGATAATCTATCTCACGTTCTTGTTGGATATAATTGATTTTAGATATGTTTTGCTGTCAAGATACAAGTTTTAATGTACTTCAGCTTTAAAAATTTTGTTTGTTGTTTGTTTTCAAACCTAGACTTGGAAGTATTGAAAATTTTCATTCATTAAAAGCATAAAATTGTAGACTTTGAGAGTATCCTATGATACATAATTTTAATTTCGGTATTCAGTACAAGAAGTTACACCTAAACATAAACATTTGGACTACAATATCAGAGCGCTCTCTAAATATTAAATCAAATTTCAAACAGAGCCGATAGGACGACGCAGTGTTACGACACGTATTCTCTGTATAGCTCTGATTGAATTAAATTTTACAGATTTACCCAAACATAGTGTACTTGCCTTTAAACTTTTGTCAATGATCGATACCAAATACAAAAGTTTAGAAAATGGCAAAATAAGGTCACAAATGCATACAACGTTTGTTTTTATCTGATGTGGCAAGTGCTGGATTATTTCACAATGTTCGTCGTTTAATCGTATTACTGTGACAAACACATATAATGATTCAGAAATACGATATATCAAAAGTGGCATTGAAATGAAGAGACGAAGAAAGCTTTAGGCTTTTTATTTGTAACTTATCTGCCTGGTGCCGGTACTTTGGGCCTGGCTTACAGGCTCTAAATTTATATGGGTTTATAATTCTGGGTGTGGTTTTCTAGTGTCTTTGTGGTTCTTCTAAAACCCATACGGCGACCTGTTCTAAGGCCGCCGAGAACCAGTTTTATCTCGTTATTTATCTCTGTCTTTTTTTTCTTGTTTTTATATTTACATATTTACACTGCGCTTATCTTGCGCCCACACACACACCTGGGCATACCACATACGTTCCAATATCACACGCATTACACTGTACAGACTTGGCTATGAACAATATTTACAATGATCGCAGTTAGGTTGTTCGGCAGCGGGTAGCTGACTCCTGGGCTGCCGATGATGGCGGCTACTGCAGGGGAGAGTGGCCTGAGCCAGGAAGGGTTGGGCGCGCATAATTTTGCAGTCGTGTTGTTTTTTTATTTTTGTTTTTCTTCAATATGCTTTGATTCAAGCGTGTTTTCGGTGCTTGGATTCGCCTTTCCCAATATTGTTTATGGTGGGGTTTTGATGGTGTCGGATGCTTGCCAAGATGGAAGAGGCAAGTTTGTTGATGGCCTCGTTGATGTAAGGGACGTGGGTTTCTTGGTGAATGGTGGCAGTTTTTGTTCGGATAGGAGCAGACAGTATTTTTCGAAGGGATAGATTTTGTACGCTTTGGAGATACTTTTGGGCGGTGTTGGAGGCGTTGGCCCAGACCACGCAGGCGTACAGGACCGCGGATAAAATAAAGGATCTATATAGGATGATCTACGAGCGCAGCTTTAGCTATTTGCTCCTAAATATGGGGGCGCACATCTTTAATCGCTGCCGCCCATTGTTGGCGCTATCTCTTATGTGGGTGGTACAAAGCATCGTGCGTGTCAACGTCACGCCGAGGTACTTGACCTCCTACGACAGTGCAATATTTGACCATTGACTGTTAGGTCCATTACCAAAGGGCGCCGCTTTGTAAAATGTATGAGCTGGCATTTGTTCGCATTAATTTTGATTTTCCAGTAATGAAGTCATGAAAGGAAGCGGTCAATGTACCGCTGCATCTCTAAAAGTCCATAACGAGGATTTTCATGATGGTTGTTTATTGCAGTGTCGTCAGCATACATTGCAACTTTGCATCTGGCTTCCACGGGGAAGTCGTTGGTGAAGAGTGTATACAGGAAAGGTGACATAATAGCTCCTTGTGGTACGCCAGCCGGCATCACTCTCTCCTTTGAGGGGTAAGCGACCCACTCGGACGTAGAAGCACCTGTTTTCTAAAAAAAAAATTATGCAGCAATGGCAGTGAACTTTGGAGGCCGGGAAACTCTCGGTGCATCTTGTAAATGAGGCCGTTGTGCCAGCACCGATCAAATGCGGCTTCTACGTCCAAAAATATCGCCAAGGTTGAAGCCCCATTGATAAACTGCTCGTTGAGGTCATCTACAAGACTTAAAAGTTGAAGGTCTGTTGAGTGCCCTTTTATAAAGCCAAATTGTGATTTTGAAATGTCAGTCGCCACAATTTCTTTTTTGGAGTCGAAATTGAACTATGTTATCGAGCAATTTACCTGTAGTAGACAGGAGACAAATGGGGCGGTAATTTTGAGGTTACCTGGTGCTTTTCCCATGCTTAGGGAGCATTATTACCTTGGCCCGTTTCCAAGTGTCAGGACAAACTTCAAATTGCAGGAAGGCAACATAGAGAGTATTCCAAGGTTCAGTGTTAGTACCTTTGCTACTTCTGATCTATATACGCGATCTCTCACTTCGTACCAATAAACGATGTAGCAAGTAGAGTTCTATTCGAAGATGACACTGGTGTCCTAGTGAACAGTAATGTGTAATTTTTGTCTAATTAAGTCGAATTACTTTCTTGAAGTTTACTTTGAGTTAAATCTAAGAAACTATCTGTGAACGTATACAAAAAGGGTTGTTATATCTCTAAATCGTCGATTGTCACACGCTTCTAAAATAATTGTGATTAACAGAGCCCTCATTTTACACATATACATGTTTCATTCCTTAAATGTTAAAAGTATAAATGTTAGCAATACATTTGTTCCACGTTGTAAGCTACTTCTTACGGAAGTTCTATAGTGCATATATATATATATATATATATATATATATATATATATATATATATATATATATATATATATGAATATTTA
This sequence comes from Mantis religiosa, assembly GCA_030765055.1. Classification (NCBI taxonomy): domain Eukaryota; kingdom Metazoa; phylum Arthropoda; class Insecta; order Mantodea; family Mantidae; genus Mantis; species Mantis religiosa. The sequence goes on along the minus strand of CM060950.1, from coordinate 242,731,635 downwards.
AGGGATTAATGCATATTTAAGTAAATTTTGTGGATAATTGTGCATAGAGTTTATTTGTCAGCAATGTTCCCTACGTCTATTTCACCCAGATACTTGAAGAATAGAAAAACGTGAGATAATTTCTCTTTTATTGTTCATTTTGTGCAGGAATGCTATATATCACGTTTGTAAATTCATAAAAGTCGCCGTAAATGTGTTTGTAGCATCCAACATTGAGCACTTCCTGATATAAAATATGCTGCTCAATATTGTTCAACAATTATTTGGTAAATATTTAAAGTCCGTTTTGGCCGTGTGTATCTAATCTAAAATGTTCTGTAAGACGGCACCAGAAGAAACACGGATTTTCTAGTCATCTATCTGTTTCGGAAGTCTTTTATCTCCGCCCTGCACTATCTGTATCTTATCTCCGCGCTGCACTGTCTCCTTGTGCGCGTCGCCGTCAATCTCGACAATAGTATAACAGGACGAGGCACGAAGAATACGATTGATTTAGTAAAACAGTAGTCAGACAGAGCGTGTGAGGTTCTCGTTTTAGTAAATTTCTATTACAGATAAATCTATTCAAATATACAAGTCTTACTTCACAAATAATTCAGAGCTCTCTAAATGTGTAACACATGTTCCTTAAACATTATCAGTTCTCATAGTATTCCGTAGCAATGGTTTGTATATTTAAATGCATGGTACTTTCCTATAATTTCATATTTTATTTTTACCCTCCCTACTATGTATAGTAAATAGGGGAGATATAGCAATCCGTCCAAATAGTCCATGTCGAAATGTCAATTGAAATACACCTTGTGTGGTCTCATGAATAAAAAGAGCAGTTTAAGAAAGGGTCATAAGGATAGGAGTATTAAATATACTGGCTAAAAGTATGACATTGTACTTAATTCGATTGTGAGAGTTCAGTCGAAGTACAAGTTCTGGATTCGCCTGAAAATACACAAGAATTTATTAAAAAGTACTGTGTGTGTATGAGAGTGTTTCTTAGTGTATGTGTGTGCGTCTCCTTTTTGTTGAGTAAAGCACTTCCTAGATATTCCTTGTTATATGTTTAAGTTTTTAAGTTGTGGCAGGAATTCTATTCTCAGTTAATTTCTCTCCATCTTCATCAGCTACACGTTCGGGGGCAATTTGGTGCGGGATTTCTATGTCTGAGATGGGATGCACGTTGACTTTTCGAAGACTTACGTTGAGAAGCCAGATATAACAGGGTTAATTCATTGTATTTTGAGTTGTCTATTGATGATTGTGTTTCATTAAATAAGAGTCATGACAATCTAACTTTCAGCCGTGGTTCGGAATAAAGTTTCGGAGAAGTCAAATCTTCCAACAATTTAATTGTATTATTTGGATTACATTTTATTTGAACTTCCTCTTCCAGTCACTTGCAGGTTACTTCCAACATATCGATAAAGTCTTACTTTGTTATATTTAAACAGTTCCAACTATTACATAAAAGTTCTTGAACCTGCACCATTATTCATCACACTCACGATTACAAAACATCTCTACCCAGATTATGGATTTTTCGTAACTAAGGTTATCGTTACTCCTATCTTAATTTATTGATTAGCCAGTTTAATTCCACGTCACAACATTACATCATACAAATATTGCTACGGCCAATCACAAAATTACATATATTTTTACTTATTTAAGTTACACAATCACCTTTTTACAAATTTATAAATTTTTCATAACTTTTCTGAATATAACTCGAAACTACTGTTACAAAGTCTTTGACTTATACCTCTTAATACGAAAATAATATTGAATATTTTTGTCTCTGTGCAATAAAAGAGAAAGAAATGTTAAATTTGTTGTATAGGGACCAGTTTTATATTGATTCGGCTCTCGCTTAAAAGCAGCTTTACTATATTCCCCTTGCACATACAAATAATTAGCAATAAGAGATATATTCAAATCTTTATCTCGAGTGTGCTCAAATGGACAGAGGAATAGCGTTTGTTACAAGAGTAGAGAAACAGGCCTGAGTGAGCACATCCAAATTTCTCTTGTCTACCACATTATAGTAGGAGGAGGAGTCAGTGCACTCCATCCAATAAGTCGATATGAAGCTTCTCTGGAAAGATACCTTTTTAGCGTCCATGTATAAGAAAAATGTTTTTAGAAAATGTTAATGTTTTGCTTGTCTGTCTTCAGCAAAATTGAAAAATATAACGTCGTTTAATGCTTCTGCTTCGTATATAAACTTTTCATAAAAATGCTAGGCTTGGCCTGGACTTGGTTTCCACAGAAATGTATCTAATGTTCGATTAATAAACTGCAGCCTGCCTCGGTAGCGTTGATGGTAGTGTGTCTGCCTCACGTTCAAAAGATCCCGAGTTCGAATATCCGTCAGGGTGAGTTATCTGGAAAAGGTTCTTTCCAGGGTTTTCCCTTATCCTTAAAGACAAATGTCGGGTAACTATAAGCTCCATGGACCCTGGATATCATTGAGCATAATTTTACCCATTCCATTCACCGTCCGATATGACTTAACGTTTGAGGAAGTAAAATTAAAAAAAGTGCCTCTTGTGATTGCCTCTTCTACTACTGTCTGCTTTTGCTCACAAGAAACCAACATCAGGACCATGGATAATGGGCTGTTAGCGATGGTGCTGCCTGAGTTTCTAATCAACACTTGTGCCGCTAGGAGAGTTGCAGTAAGAAAGTTAGTCCACCGCATAATAGATGGCGGAATGGTAGAATTATGTCGCTGCATGAAAGGGGTGCAAAATATTCTAAGGCCCTCTGGTACATGATATCAGCTTATTTGAAGACGAAGCAAACTATCAAGCTACTATATTTATTTTTCTAAATAAGGTATAATTCGGAACTGTTACACCTAAAAAAAAATAAATTGCCTTCCATAGTTTATTTTCTCTGTCACAAATGCCCAGAGGTATACTTAGTTCTGGGCACTTCCTTTCCCATACATAATTATTTGTCCGAAAAGTATTCTCTCATTATATATTACAGACTCTCTTTACCTTTAAGCCACAAGCTGCAATTAAGTATAAGACATAAAAAATAATATAATTATAATTTGATACAAGATCTTAGATGTAAAGATAAAGATCCATCAAGATATAAGATATTACAAGTGTAGCCACCTATTGCAACAGCGCCTGATAGATCAAAACATTCTACATCTGACCGGGCATTCCATGTAACTAACAGAGCACCTGCTGTCTATATTTTGATTAGCATTGAGTGAATTATATTCATCATACACCCTCAAATCATTTTCTACAAAGGTTTAAGTACTCTGAAGGGTGCTGCTGCACGGTTATGAGATATACTGTTCATGTACATGAAAACACATAAGTGGCGGTTTTTTTAAATTCCATTTGTGACATCAGAGTGTAGCAAAAGTTGCCCTTACGAAAATATCGTTGGCTGACAGCACCTACTTAGACATCTGTCGTTTTCATAAAAATCGCGAGAAGAGTATTTGTAAATTGATGCTATTTCTAAGCTGTTCATTTAGAAAGGAGAGAATGTGCAAGTTTCCTATAGCTGAAACAAGAAGGCAATTAATATGTGGTTCTCTTCTTTGTCTTTCATGGGTCAGAGCGCACGGGGGGAATTCTGGAAATGAACGTGCAGATGAGCTTGCAGAGAGAGCTGCGACTTCAAGTATTCCAGAGACTTACAGTCCATGCCCCATTTCTTATTTGAGGCAAACATTACAGGAGATTAACATCAACCAGTGGAATAAATACTACCTAAAAAGAGATTGTGGTGCCTTGACTAAGGATTTATATTTCTAAACAACTTCTGACAGACATAAATATAAATCCGTTAATCCTATCTATGTTCTCAATCACTTCTTAACTGAATATGGCAAATTTTCACCTAACATACTACCATACAAAATAAAGTCCAAATCTCATTGCATTTGTTTCAGTCATTTTCCAGATGCCCTCACATTGTATTTGATTGCCCGTTTTTCTGTTTTGAAATATACGAACTTTAATTATTGCTTCAATCCTAAGGTTACACTTTCTCAGAACCACTTACACATATTTTGATGAATTACAAAACTTATTAATATTTCATGGCTTCCTTAAACAAAATATCTCTTGAGCTAAATGATTCATCTTGATGTTTACTGTTTCTCAGCTTGATATAGAATTTTGTAATATATTTGAAAATTGTATTATATTAATAAATTTGCAAATTATATTCCAAATATACCTTTGGGTAAAATAGGAATCAAAAACGAGATTGGATAATAAATAAATGAATTGCTAATCCACTTGTAGCTGTGTCATGGTTTGCCAGCTATAAATTTAAACAACCATTGATAATGAAGTGAAAACCACAGTCTATCGCCAGGAAATTGCAGTTATATTTTGCGTTTATCGTTTACATATTTAAGTACTGCATTTTGATTAAATGTTTAAGGGATATTTCAGGAAAAACCATTTACAAACTTTAACTGTTACATTAAGATGGTATAGTTTTTGGAATTGGCTGGTAGACTTCCTCAACGACAGTGAACCAATATGACCGCTATTTAGTATTTATTCGAAACCTTGGTTATGAGTCATATTGTCCGCAGGCAACAACACATCAAAAAATAATCTTCTAAATATTATTTTTGGCATTAGATGGGCACTACAACTTTATTTCGTAACATTTTCGCAGCCAAATCTAATTAAAGTTTTCCTACAACTTCAACAAATTAGCGTTTTAATGGGCTCTTTATACTCCGTTAGTATTCCGTTTATACCCCGCCTGTAATTCCAATGATCAAAGCGGCTGCCGTTCTCCTTTGGAATATTTCGAAGTATTTAACTCGTATTCGTTGGATTCAATCATTAGATCACACATCCATTCGCACTCTCATTTATACTTCCAGACTCGATAATTTACCTTGGTCGGAGAAAAATCCAAATCCCCAAGGCCGGGAATCGAAAACGAGACGCCTAGCACGCTAGGCATTTATACTTCTTTAAGCACTCAATAATCTCCTGAGCTTAGTCACCCACACTACCACTATGAGTCACTGTAATTCTGTATGTTCTGTAAAGGAAGCACCAGCACTGCTTTGGGACGGTCTATAACTATGGGTATGAAAATAAGAATTTGTTCAACAGGAATCTCCAGATGATTAATAACAACTAAACACTAGTAGCACAACTTCACTTATCTTATATAAATCCTGGGGACCGGTTTCAAAGCAAACATCTGCTTTATCTTCAGCCACTCAGCTTGACATCCACCCACAAACTGACTGACTGACCTTGACCACTACCGGAGTTTGAAGGATAGCTCCTATCTAACTGCCATCTACCGGGGACAACACAAACTTATTGATGATGTCTATAGGAGGGATATCAACATTCATTACGCGATCCTTATTTTTCAAAATAAATATCTTCTCCCAAACCATTAAATCTATCGGTTCCTTCAATTGTTTCAATAATTTAACTTCTGGATTTACTTCATGGTTATATGACCAAAAATGATCAGCCACTGCCGATTTCTCGGTCTGTTTATATTTAATATTTCTAAAATGTTCTTTCGCTCTGGTTTCTAAATTACGCTTGGTTCTACCAATATAGATCTTATCGCATTCTAAACAGTTAACTTGATAAATACCAGATTTTTTGTTGTCTGGAATTTTGTCTTTTTTAGAAAACTGTAGCAAATTCTTTATACTGTAATTATTATGAGGTGCTAGTATTATACCCACTTCTTTGAAAATTTTTTGGAACTTTTTATTTGCCCACGGACGATAAGTAAATTTTTTGAAATTATAATCCTCTTTTACTTTTTTAAGAGTGGAAACATCATTAACATTTTTTTTATATTTAAATTTTTCCATTCTTCTGATTATAAAATCTTTATTAAAGCCGTTAATTAAAGCAGTGTTTATAATATGTTTATATTCCGCATTAAATTCTTCTTCATTTAGAGGTATGTTTATCAATCTGTAAATCAAACTATTAAAAACAGCAAATTTGTGTGACATAGGGTTAAAACTTTTATTTTTGATATAATTATCAGTGTGAGTTGACTTTCTATAGATGCCAAAACTTAATTTATTGTTATTTTTCATTATTTTTAGATCTAGAAAGGGGATGTAGCCATTGTTTTCAATTTCTATTGTGAACTTGATAGCTTTATCCTGTGAATTTAGAATATTTAAAGCCTCATCTATATATCTTTCAGGAACTATGGCAAAAATGTCATCTACGTATCTATACCATATTTTAAAAATTGAAGGAAAAGCTTTAGTGACTTCTATTTCAAAAAAACTCATAAATAGATCAGCAAGAAAGGGTGAAAGGGGACTACCCATGGCTACTCCTGAAATTTGTTGAAAAACATTTCCATTGAAAGTAAAGAAATTTTGATCTAAACACAGATTAGTAAGTTTCATAAAATCTTCTATTGACTCCTTATCCAAATCATTAGAACTCAACCATTTTCTTAAAAACGTTAGAAGTTTTTCCTTGGGAATACTGGGAAATAGGGCAGTTACGTCAAAGGAAACAAGCCTATCATTTTTTGACAATACTATATTGCTGATCTTGTTTACTAACTCAAAAGAGTTTTTTATACTTAAGCTGTTAAATCTATCAAAAGTATTAAACCTTTTGTTTAGCCATTTTGCCAAATTATACGTGGGTGAATTTATAAAATTTACAATCGGTCTCATTTTATTGCCAGATTTATGTATCTTCGGCAAGGCATACATCCTCGGTAACACTGGATTACTGACTTTAACCATATGCTGTTCTTTTTTAGGTATGACTTTAACCTCATTAAGTGTTTTATTTACATTTATAATGCACGATTTTAAAGGGTCATTCTTAATGCTTATGTAATCTTCTCCTTGCAGTAAAAGTTCCACTCTGTTGTTGTACTCGTGTTTGTCTAATATTACAACTTTGTTCCCTTTATCAGCTTTAGTAAATATAACATCTTTTTCTTTTAATGATTTAATGATATGTTTATTGTAATGTTCTTTAGGGTGGTTTTTATTTAAATTTTGCAAGATTTTGCTACATTTCATAACATAACAAATTGTGATTTGGTTGAAGCATTGTATTGGTCACTTTGTAGGGGTGATTATGGATAGCTCAAAGAAGAGTATTCACTCGTTCAATTTAAATTTTAATAATGTTAAATATGAAATTAAACAGTTCTGTAAACTCCAAGTAAAGAAAAGGCACACTTTTGCGGATATTCGTTTTTTAAATATGTGTTTGAAACGTAGAGTTACACCTGTGTTTGTTAGAAAAACCGTTAAATTTCAAAATTATAGTGTTCAGCAAATGGCGGCAGATAGAAAAGTTATTCAAACAGAAAGGAATTTACATTTCAAAAATTTAAAGAATATTGAATTGAAATTATATAACTTACATCTAAAATTAATGAAGGTTTTAGGAAACGTAGGTTGGCTTAATTTTGAATATAAATTATTGGCAAATCTTAATTTCAGTATGAAGAATAAAACAAAAAGATTAAAGGATAAATTAAAAAGATTGTGCGAAAAGCAAAAAGAAATAAAGGTAACGACAAAAAATAATAATAAAAAGGATAATGTGATTAATCTCTCAAATTGTAATCTTAATGAAAAAGAAACTAACTTTCTAAACAAAGGCATAAAAACGTGTGTAGGTTTTTCAAAAAGTATTGAAGATTACCACCCTAAAGAACATTACAATAAACATATCATTAAATCATTAAAAGAAAAAGATGTTATATTTACTAAAGCTGATAAAGGGAACAAAGTTGTAATATTAGACAAGCACGAGTACAACAACAGAGTGGAACTTTTACTGCAAGGAGAAGATTACATAAGCATTAAGAATGACCCTTTAAAATCGTGCATTATAAATGTAAATAAAACACTTAATGAGGTTAAAGTCATACCTAAAAAAGAACAGCATATGGTTAAAGTCAGTAATCCAGTGTTACCGAGGATGTATGCCTTGCCGAAGATACATAAACCTGGCAATAAAATGAGACCGATTGTAAATTTTATAAATTCACCCACGTATAATTTGGCAAAATGGCTAAACAAAAGGTTTAATACTTTTGATAGATTTAACAGCTTAAGTATAAAAAACTCTTTTGAGTTAGTAAACAAGATCAGCAATATAGTATTGTCAAAAAATGATAGGCTTGTTTCCTTTGACGTAACTGCCCTATTTCCCAGTATTCCCAAGGAAAAACTTCTAACGTTTTTAAGAAAATGGTTGAGTTCTAATGATTTGGATAAGGAGTCAATAGAAGATTTTATGAAACTTACTAATCTGTGTTTAGATCAAAATTTCTTTACTTTCAATGGAAATGTTTTTCAACAAATTTCAGGAGTAGCCATGGGTAGTCCCCTTTCACCCTTTCTTGCTGATCTATTTATGAGTTTTTTTGAAATAGAAGTCACTAAAGCTTTTCCTTCAATTTTTAAAATATGGTATAGATACGTAGATGACATTTTTGCCATAGTTCCTGAAAGATATATAGATGAGGCTTTAAATATTCTAAATTCACAGGATAAAGCTATCAAGTTCACAATAGAAATTGAAAACAATGGCTACATCCCCTTTCTAGATCTAAAAATAATGAAAAATAACAATAAGTTAAGTTTTGGCATCTATAGAAAGTCAACTCACACTGATAATTATATCAAAAATAAAAGTTTTAACCCTATGTCACACAAATTTGCTGTTTTTAATAGTTTGATTTACAGATTGATAAACATACCTCTAAATGAAGAAGAATGTAATGCGGAATATAAACATATTATAAACACTGCTGTAATTAACGGCTTTAATAAAGATTTTATAATCAGAAGAATGGAAAAATTTAAATATAAAAAAATGTTAATGATGTTTCCACTCTTAAAAAAGTAAAAGAGGATTATAATTTCAAAAAATTTACTTATAATCCGTGGGCAAATAAAAAGTTCCAAAAAATTTTCAAAGAAGTGGGTATAATATTAGCACCTCATAATAATTACAGTATAAAGAATTTGCTACAGTTTTCTAAAAAAGACAAAATTTCAGACAAAAAAAAATCTGGTAATTATCAAGTTAACTGTTTAGAATGCGATAAGATCTATATTGGTAGAACCAAGCGTAATTTAGAAACCAGAGCGAAAGAACATTTTAGAAATATTAAATATAAACAGACCGAGAAATCGGCAGTGGCTGATCATTTTTGGTCATATAACCATGAAGTAAATCCAGAAGTTAAATTATTGAAACAATTGAAGGAACCGATAGATTTAATGGTTTGGGAGAAGATATTTATTTTGAAAAATAAGGATCGCGTAATGAATTTTGATATCCCTCCTATAGACATCATCAATAAGTTTGTGTTGTCCCCGGTAGATGGCAGTTAGATAGGAGCTATCCTTCAAACTCCGGTAGTGGTCAAGGTCAGTCAGTCAGTTAGTGGGTGGATGTCAAGCTGAGTGGCTGAAGATAAAGCAGATTTGCTTTGAAACCGGTCCCCAGGATTTATATAAGATAAGTGAAGTTGTGTTACTAGTGTTTAGTTGTTATTAATAACCTAGTTTACTTCACTGTCAGCAGCTTCAGTTTTTTACATAACAAATCTCCAGATGAGTTCAATGTGATCTTCTGGTGAACCGCTTAAACCTGTTTGTGTACTGCAAATTGTCATCTCGGTGAGTCTTTCACGAAATGCATAATGAATACTTGGCTTATGTTCAGTGTCAGTAGTTAAACTGTAAATTATTAAACATTTAAGCATTAAAACCCAATTATATGCGCAATTACATCATAGCCGGGTGTTGCTGAAGGCTTATCACTGCAAACCTCTTGCGACGTTTCTTATCTCAAGGTAAATACAAATATATAAATTAGATCGTCAGAAAGACATACCAGTCGTTTTAATCCTTTTTAGTATCAATGCTAACCACTTATGATCAGTATTACATTTAAACAAAAATGTCACCACAATTTCCATAAAAGTGCAGAGTTTTAGGACCCTGCACCAAGAAGGAAAGGCCTTCAGAGAAAGGTCGGGGAATCTAATTGAACAGAAAAACCCAAAGAGGGCGTTGCTGAAATTGCAAACATTGTACGTAAGTTCAGCATGCTGCAAAGATTCGACAAGTAGCTTTCTAGAGCATTTTCTACACAAAAAATAAAAAAATTGTAACATTTTTATTTTATAATATAGTCCTTAATAATTTTATTAAAATAGCAGATTTTATAATTAGCTATTGAATTCTAGGCATAACGTTGGACATCGTTTCAAACCGGAAATCCGTTTGGAGACAAAGTAGTGTCACAAAAAGAATTTACGGATACAGATACTTGTATGTTTATATATGCAACAAAATATCTCTAAAGACTGTTAAAATACCAAATTTTGAACACACCTACTGCAACAATCAAGCTTTGGACGAGTTAAGCGATCAAAGATAGGTAAACTCTTACTCAAATAAAACGGTAGCTCTTGTTAAAGCATAGTTTTTGTCAAAAACATTTTGAATAGATGTAAATTACCCATATGTACTACTATTGCAGTCAAATGTGACGCCGATCTGCAGTTTTATAAACTTCTAGGTCTCCAATGAACATTAAATATCAAAGACAACACATAGTCTACACCAACTAGGAGGTATGTATGTATGTATGTGGATGTATGTTAAGGACAGCGTATATGCGACAAAAGTGGCGACTATTCGCCAACTGCGTGAGCGCATTTGGAATGCTATTGCAACCATCACGCTTGGAAAACTTCAGCGCACATGGGTGGAGCTCGACCAAGTGACTGACCTTGTGACTGGTGAGGCACATGTGGAAGTGATAGGACTTCCTTGATTTTTGTATACAAACTTGATGGACCATATACACGAGGCGTGTCCGTAAAATAAGGTCCTCAATTATATTTAATATAGAAAATATGTTTATTGTCAATTAATGTTACATTGAAGGATAGGATTTGACTACCGTTTACACCTGCTGCCAGCATGTCTTCAAGAGAATATACGAACCTTGATATTAAGAGTCCTCTCTCTATCACCACTTAAAAACTGCAGAATACTTAAATTAACACAAACTGAGAATAAACACATAAAAGGATTTGCTTATACGTCATCTCTACTACTATATGTACAGGGTACTCTGTAATAATAATTTATAGAAATAAGAACAGAGTGCCATGCAATAAAATTCAGAGCATTTTTAAAAGAGCGACACTCAAAATCTCAAAAGTATTGAGAAAATGAACCGTGACAAATGACATTTGATGTCATCTTCATCTCAATGAACCAAAAGGGTTTCTTAGTTTAAATATATTTGACAGCACTGAGACAATGCGCTGGGAAGATCAGGAACACTCAGTCGACAATAACTATGTCCCTATATCATATTATTGCTTATTTTACCAAAATAACTGTTCAAAACAAATTGAAGAATATGGTAATATAACCGCTCAATGATTTCCTCTGCCACAAATGCCCAGAGATACACTTAGTTGTAGGCATTTTCTTTCCCATACACAATTATTTGTCCGTTTAGTATTCTCTCATTATGTATTACAGATGGTCTGTACCTTCACGTCACAAGCTGCAATTAAGACATACAAAATAATCATAGTTACAATTTGATGCAAAATCTTATATATAACTACAAATCTATATCCAAGCTATAAGATATTACAGGTAGAGCCATCTATTGGCAACAGCGCCTCATAAATGAAAACATTGTGCCTCCGACCGGGCAATCCATATAACTAGCTCAACCTCTACTTTCTATATTGTGACTTTGTGGGTTCGTGAAATAAAAAGTCCAATTACACAACTCAACAATGTTCTTTATTTCCACCGACTTACAGTTACACTCTTGCCAATTGCACAGAATTACGTAATGCACACAATTACGATTCACCAGTTCGTTCGTTACAATTTCACTTGCACTCGCAATCACGTACAATCTTCCGATGCTCTCACACAGTCTTCTCGTCGTACACTAGCACTGCCTTCTTACACCAAGAACTCTGACTGACTGCCCCTCGCACGACGTGTTGCTTATATAGGGTCCGCTTGCCGATCTAGAAAGTTCTCGATTAGATTGAATGTCCCGAATTTCCAGAACCTAGGAGAAGGGTAAAGAGACGGCTCAGGGGCCTGACATCCCTCCCCTAACCATCCCTTCTTAACGCTATAAGACAAACGAGGGGGCGGGGCGAACGCCGACCCGTCTCCTGTCGCCCACTCTATAGGGTGTTCCGATACTCGCGTGACACTGCTCCCTCCTCAAAGCTGTTCGTCCCGAAAACCACCATCGTAGCGTGCCAGGCGGTACAGGTGTACCACCAGCATCTGCTCGGATTCTCAGCCAGAAGTAGCGCTGCCGACGTTTGTCAATCGTTCGGTTCGCTCCCAGGTGTCCTCCCGCAGTACCGGCGTGCACGTCCTCCAAGACTTTCGGGACCTTACTCAGGGGAAGTACCAACTGTTCTCTCTGCGTCTTCCCATCTGGTGACTCCCATACGCGGAACAGCACGCCCTCTCTGGTCTTCAACGAGTCCCATTGGGCCCAGTACGACTTGTAGGTGGCGCTCCTCGGTGCGATGTCCTCCCAGGTTGGTCTCGTCCCTGCGTCCACTTCACTCAAGAGTGGCCCCAAGTCTGCGTCCGCCAGCTGCTCCCTCCTCAGGCCTGCGCTATCCCAGCCTTCAGCAGGCACTGCCACAATTACTCGGACTGCTGCGGCACGCTCCTTCTCTTCCACTCTTGTGCACTAGCCGCACTCTACTGGACAGGGTCTTCGGGACATGGCGTCTGCGTTACCGTGGCTCTTCCCTCTACGATGTTCCGAGGTGAAGTCGTACTCCTGCAGCCTCTGGACCCAACGTGCCGTCTGGCCTTCCAGGTTCTTAAAGCTCAATAGCCAGGTTAGGGCGGAATGGTCAGTCTTCAGGTGGAATGGCTGACCGTACAGGTGCTTCTGGAAGTACTCCACGGACTTTACTACCGCCAGTAATTCTCGTCGGGTGACGCAGTAGTTCTTCTCTGCCTTGGATAGCGTCTTGCTGTAGTAGGCTATCACCCGCTCATGGCCGTCCTGGATCTGTGATAGGACACCTCCAATGCAATGGTCGCTGGCGTCGGTGTCCACAATGAAGGCGCCACCCGGTTGTGGGAAACCCAAAATTGGAGCACTCCACAGGGTCTCCTTTAGGTGCTGGAAAGCGTTTTCGGTGTCCACTCTCCACACATAAGGCCGGTGTTCCTCCGTCAGGCGGGTGAGGGGTTTTGCGATGTTGTCGGCCTTTTCCTCTAAATCATTAAGGCGGTCGTCTACTTGACCCATCCGCTTGACCAGATTCTTGACATCATCCCTCACGCCGGCCAACCGTTCTTCAAACTTGGCGGCGAGGACCTCGTTCGCCTCCTTCATTTCCGTGGCCAGACTGTCGTTCGCTGCCCTCATTTCTGTGGTCAGTTCGCTCTTTATTTCTTCCATCTTCTCGGTGATGTTGTCGTTGGCCGTCTTCATTTGTTTCAGTTCCGCGGCCAGGTTGTCATTTATAGTCTCCAGCTTCGCGGCCAGGCTGTTATTTGCCGCTTCTGTTTTTTGCAGCGAGGTTTTCAGTTGCCGTCTTCATTTCTTTCAGTTCCGCTAAAATCTTTTCTAATGCTGCCTCCATTGTGTTATGTCGCACTCCTGACACCAATTGTGACTTTGTGGGTTCGTGAAATGAAAGGTCCAATTACACAACTCAACAATGTTCTTTATTTCCACCGACTTACAGTTACACTCTTGCCAATTACACAGAATTACGTGCTGCACACAATTACAATTCACCAGTTCGTCCGTTACAATTTCACTTGCACTCGTAATCACGTATAATCTTCCGATGCTCTCACACAGTCTTCTCGTCGTACACTAGCACTGCCTTCTTACACCAAGAACTCTGACTGACTGCCCCTCGCACGACGTGTTGCTTATATAGGGTCCGCATGCCGATCTAGAGGGTTCTCGATTAGATTGAATGTCCCGAATTTCCAGAACCTAGGAGAAGGGTAAAGAGACGGCTCAGGGGCCTGACATCCCTCCCCTAACCATCCCTTCTTAACGCTATAAGACAAACGAGGGGGCGGGGCGAACGCCGACCCGTCTCCTGTCGCCCACTCTATAGGGTGTTCCGATGCTCGCGTGACAATATTTTGACTGACGTTGAGTGTATTATATTCATCGTTCAATCTCAACTCACTTTTCTACAGAGGTTTAATTACTCCGACCGGTGCTGTTGAGCGGTTTTGAGATAAGCGGTTCATTTACACAAAAACACCCAAGTAGCAGTTTTTGTAAATTCCTTTGGTGGCATCATAGTGTCTCAAAGGGTGCACTTTCGAAGATTTGGTTGCGTAAAAGTACCTTCTTAGTCGCCTGTCATTTCGTAAAAACATGAGAAGAATATTTGTAAATACATATTAATGCAAAGCTTTTCATTTAGTAAGGAGAGAATATGCAAGATTCCTTTTTTTAAAATAGCTGGAAAATGCTGTAGTTGGGTATCATTTCTGCAATTTAAACAATATTTTTTTACAATTTAGCTGTTCTAAACAGGTTCTTTGGGACATGGCGTTTGCGTTACCGTGATTCTTCCCACTACAATGTCCAGAGGCGAAGTCGAACTCTTGCAGCCTCTGAACCCATTGTGCTGTCTGTCCCTCCAGGTTTCTAAAGCTCAGTAGCCAGGTTAGGGCGAAGTGATCAGTTCTCAGGTAGAATGGCTGACCGTACAGGTACATGTGGAAGGGCACCAAGGCCTTTACTACCGCCGAGAACTCTCGCCGGGTAACACCGTATTTCCTCCCTCCCTTGACTGAAGACGCGCTGGTATGTTCTCAGCAGTTGTCGAACCTTCCCGAGATGTTCTGCGGTCAGGTGATCGGTCGCCCTCTCCTGTAAGCCTTCCAGCTGGGACCCCAGGTGTTGCGTTGGCACCGGCTCCTGTGTCTTGTCGATTGCGGTCACGATTACCACGGGCTCGCACGTTCCCATCGCCGTTCCGGCCTAGACGTCGTGATCGATGTACGGTGGGTTAAGCAGCCTCACTAGCCTCTCTCGGTACGCCAAAAATGTTCTTCATTCGCTGTCCTTCTAGTCGCGGCGTCACCACTACCTACTTTCTCGCGGAGACCCACGTCTTCCTTCAAGATAGCCCTGCAGATTCCAAGGCGCTCTTCGGGTTGCCGGAATATAAGCTCTTCTCCATCTAGCCACAGGACCTTCCTGCCGTGGTCGACCGTCACCTTGTGGCTTCTGAGTGCATCTACTCGCAGTATCACCTCTTCAGCCACCTCCGCGACGAGCACTCACTGACGCTGAGCACTCCGTCCCGAAGTTCAACTGCAGCAGGGCCTCCGTCTCCACGGGCAAATGTGCTCCCGATGCCGTCACTAGCTGGAATGATAGGCTTGGTTTCCTCGACTGCAAACCGTTGGCCACGTCACCTCAGATCATCGCCACGGCTGCCCCGATGTCTACGAGTACGCGGCACGGCTTCCCTGTGACTCAACCGTCCGTGAAGTGATTGTCATCCATACTTCGGCAGATGGCGCGCAGTGTCACACGAGGAGATGGTGGTGATGGCGCCGACGTGCTCCTCCTCACGCCAGTCCTTACTCGTTCCTCCGGCTGCTGTTCCTGGTGTCAGTTATCTTAGTGGTCATCTTCGCGGCCAGGTTCCTATTTGCAGCTTCCGTCTTCGTTGTTAATTCGATCTTCATTTCTTACATCTTCTCGGTGATGGTGTCGTCGTCGCGCTTCCTGACACCAATTGTGGCTTTGTGGATTCGTAGAAATAAAAGGCCGATTTGGAGAATTTAAGAATCGCCTTTATTTTCGTAGAGATACTCTTATAGATTACAACAGCATTACGTTACACACATCATCAGTCTACCAAGGCCGATGACAATAACAGTGACCGAAGATTACATCATTAGCTCACGTTAAAATAACACTTCCAGCTATCTCTCGCTTCACAACACATTTTCACTTCTTGCAAATAACTCTGTTTACCACTGCCGGCTGGCGTGTGTCAATGGCTTATATATCTCCTGATAATTTCTATATCATTCTGAAATAAACGAGAAAGAGAATTACCTCTATCAGTCCAGAAGGAACCAGAAATTTCCATTTATCTCAGTTTGTTTGTTTTGGCAGACCTTTATCTGCATGTTATCTTGTCTGCCGGCAATTGGTTTTCACACTGCCCGCCTATCAGCTCCCTTTGTGTCAACAAGCCACGTGACCGCAGATCCGGGTGTGCGACATTATTTATTTCGATTCAAAATCAAATCCCCATCTCGTTGTATTTGTGGCAATAATCTTCAAGGTGTCCCACACATTTTTCTTGATTGCCCGCTTTTCGGTTCTGAAAGATACAAACTTGAATTACTGCTTCAATCCTTAGGCTACACTTTCTCTAAACCACTTACACGTATTCTGATGAATTACAAAACTTCTCAATGGTTCATACCGTTCTTAAACAAAATATTTCCTAAGCTAAATTATTCATCTTGGTGTTTCACGTTTGTCAGCTTGATATGGAATTTTTCTATATCTTTACAAATTGTATTATTTCCATAAATTTGTCAGTTATATTCCTAATATTCCTTTGGGCAAATTAGGATTCGAAGAAATTCGATAATAAATAAATAAACTGCTAATCCACTTGTAGATGTGTTACGATTTGCCAGATATAGAATTTGAACAGGCGCTCAGAAGGAAGCAGACTCCATAGACTGATGCCACGAAATTCCAGTAATATCTTTCGTTTGTCATGTACTGCATTTTAATCAAACCTTTAACGGATATTTGAAGAAAAAGCAATTACCAAATTTAGCTCTTTCATTAATATGGTATAGCTTTTGGAGTTCGGCTAGTAGACTTTCTAACGACAGTGAACCCGTGTACCCGCCATTTATTTTTCGAAACCTTGGTTATGTGTTATATTGTCCGCAGGTAACAACGTATCAAAATAGAACTCATCTAAATAAAATTTTTGGCATTAGGTTGGCATTAGAACTTTATTTTCAATCACGTTTCGTAGCCAAACCTGATTAAAGTTCTCCTACAGCTACCTATACAAAAAATATCATTTTCATGTACACTTAATATGCTTTTTGTATTCCGTTTACATCCCGCCTGTAACTCCAATGGTCAAAGCGGCTTCCGTTTTGCTTTGGACTATTTTTAAGTGTTTAACTCGTATACGTTGGGTTTAATCATTAAATCACACATACATTCTCACACTCATTCATACTTACAGACTCGGGAAGATGGGCACTGAAGTTGGTCGGAGAAAAATTAACACACCCACGGCCGGGAAACGAAACCGAGACCCCTAGCACACTAGGCATCTCTACTTCTTTAGGCACTCAATAATCTCCTGATTTTAGTCACCCACATTACCACTATGAGTCACTGTAATTCCTGTATGTTCTGTAAAAGTAGTACCAGCACTGCATTGGGACGGTCTATAACTATGGGGATAAAATAGGAATTTTTCAACAGCAAGTTCCATATCTGTTCAATGTGATCTTCTTGTGGTCAGCTTAATTCTGTTTATGTACTGCATATGGTTATCTCGGCGACCTTTTCACAAAATACATAACGAATACGTGGCTTAGGTTGAGTGTCAGTAATTAAACTCTAAATTATTAAACATTTAACTATTAAAATCAAATGTAATATCCGCAATTACATCATAGCCGGGTGTTGCGGAAGGCCTATCGTTCCAAAATCCTTGCGTCGTTTCTTATCTCAAAGTAAATTCAAATATATAAATTAGATTTTCAGAAATACAAACCAGTCGTTTTAATCCTCTTTTAGTGTCAATGCTAACCACTTATGGTCATTATTACCTTTCATTAAAAACCTTCACCACAATTTCAATGAAAGTACAGAGTTTCAGTATCCTGCACCAAGAAGGAGAGTTCTTCAGTTAAAGATCAGGACATGTCATTGAACAGAAAAACCCAAAGGCGTTGCTGAAATTCCAAACTTTGTACGTAAGTTCAGCTTGTTTCAACGATTCGACAAGTTGCCTTCTGGAGCATTTTGTACACAAACCATAAAACAATTCGTAACGGTTTAATTTTTTCAAATATTACTAAATGATTCTATTAAAATAGCTGACTTTAACAAAGGTATTGTCTTTTAACAAATATGTGCGACATCGTTTGATACGCGGAAATCCATTTGGAGACAATGTGTTGTCACAAAGAGAATTTACAGATACAGATACTGGTGTGTTTATGTATGCAACGGCATATATTTGAAAATGCCAAATATTGTACATACCTCCAGCAACAAATAAGCTTTGAACGAGATAAGCGGTGAAAGGTAACATAACTCTTAATCGACAAAATCTTTCGCTCTTGTTTAAACACAGTTTTTGTCAACAACACTTTGGACGGATGTAAATTACCCATATGTACTTATATTGCAGTCAAATGTGACGCTGCACCTCAGTTTTATAAACTTCTAGATCTCCAATGAATATTAAATGTCAAAGCCAACACATAGTCTACACCTACTAAAGGAATTGACTACCTTATGCACCTGCTGCCATCGTGTCTTCAAGAAAATTTACGAACTGTGAAATTACGAGTTATCTCCCGGACAACACTTAAAACATGCTGAATGCCTAAATGAATACAAACCGAAAATAAAGACAAAAAACGAGTTTGCTTATACATTATCTCTACTACTATAAGTACCAGTTATCCTGTGATAATAATTTGTTGGAGCAAGAACAGAGTGTCATGCGGATGAAATTCAGAACATTTTTAAAAGAACGACACTGAGCAGACAGTGAAGCTTGTATAAGTGGATATTAAATCTCAAAAGTGATGAGTAAATAAACCGTGGCAAATGACATTTCGAAATCTTCTTCATCTCAAAGAGAAAGTAGAGTTCCTTAGTTTTAACATAACTGACAGCATTAAGACAATGCACTGAATAGACGAGGAACACTCAGTCGACAATAACAATGTCGCTGTACTTTATAATTACTTATGATACCAAAATAACGTCAACAACTCTTTCACAAAAGAAGGTAGATCATTCAACCGCTCAACGATTTTCTCTGGCACAACTATTCAGAAATATACTTAGCTGTAGGCACTTCCTTTCCCGTACACAATTATTTGTCCGTTCAGTATTCTCTCATTATACATTACTGATGGTCTTTACCTACACACCAAATCTGAAAATAAATCTAAGACATAAAAAATAACATAATTACAATTTGATACAAAATCTTATGGATAACTAGTTTATCCAAGCTATAGGATCTTAGAGGTAGAGCCATGTGTGCCAACAGTGCCTGATAGAGGAGAACTTTGTATATCCGACCGGGCAAAGCATGTAACTAACAGAGCGTCTGCTTTCTATATTTCACCTGGATTGAGTGTATTATATTCATCATATATTCTCAACTCGCGTTTCTGCAAAGGTTTAATTACTCTGAAGGGTGCTGCTGTACGGTTGTGAGATATACTGTTCATGTACGCGAAAACACATATGTAGCAAATTTTTTAAATTTCCTTTTGTGTCATCAGCATGTCTCATAAGGCGCCCTTTCGAAAATTTGGTTCGCTGACAGCACTTTCTTAGACATCTGCCATTTTCATAAAAATCGCGAGAAGAATATTTGTAAATACATACTATTGCAAAGCTTTTCATTTAGTAAGGAGAGAATGTGCAAGTTTCCTATAGCTGAAATAAGAAGGCAATTATTATGTGGTTCTCATCTTTGCATTTCATGGGTCAGAGGGCACCTGGGGAATGCCGGAAATGAACGTGCAGCTGAGCTCGCAAAGAGAGCTGCGACTTCTAGTGTTCCAGAGCCTTACACTCCATGCCTCATTTCTTTTTTGAGGCAAAAATTAAAGGAGATTATCATAAACGAGTGCAATCGATACTGGTTAAAAGTAATTGTGGTGCTTTGACTACGGATTTATGCTTCTCAACAGTTTCTGACAGACGCAATTATAAATTCGTTAATCCTATGTTCTCAATCAATTCTTAACTGGATATGGCAAATTTTCTTCTTGCTTACTACAATTGAAAATAAAATCCACATCTCATTGTAGTAGTTGCAATCATTTTCAAGATGCCCTCACATAGTATTTGATTGCCTGTTTCTCTGTTTCGAAAGATATGAACTTGAATTATCACTTCAATCGTAAGGTTACACTTTCTCAAAACCAGTTACAAATATTCTGATGAATTACAAAACATTAATATGTCTTGGCTTCCTTAAACAAAATATTTCTTACGATAAATGACTCATATTGATGTTTACTGTTTCTCAGATTGATATGGAACGTTCCTATATATTTGTAAATTGTATTATATTCATAAATTTGTAAATAGTATTCCTAATATACCTTTGGGTAAAATGGGAATCAAATAAGAAATTGGATAATAAATAAATGAACTACTAATCCACTTGTAGATGTGTCATGGTTTGCCAGGTATAAATTTGAACAACCATTCAGAATGAAGCGTAAACCACAGTCTATCGCCAGGAAATTGCAGTTATATATTTCGTTTGTCGTATACATACGAAGGTACCGCATTTTGGTTAAATCTTTAAGGGATATTTCAGGAAGCGCAATTACCAACTTAAACTCTTTCATTAAGATTATATAGTTTTTGGAGTTTGGCTAGTAGACTTTCTCAACGACAGTGAACCGATATGACTGCTATTTACTATTTATTCGAAACCTTGGTTATGAGTCATATTGTCCGCAGGCAACAACGTATCCAAATAGAACTCTTCTAAATACAATTTTTGGCATTAGATGGCCATTAGAACTTCATTTTCAATCACGCTTCGTGGGCAAATCAGATCAAAGCTCTCCTACAACTACCCCTAACAAAATATAATTTTCATGGACACTTAATATTCGTTTTGTATTCCGTTTACATACCGCTTGTAACAGCTTTGGTCAAAGCGGCTTGCGTTCTGCTTTGGAATATTTTGAAGTGTTTAACTCGTATAAGTTGGATTTAATCATTAGATCACGCATACTTTCCCACTCTCATTCATACTTCAGGACTCTGGAGAATATGATGATTTACCTTGGTCGGAGAAATGTCCATATCCCCACGGCCGGGAATCTAAATAGAGACCCCTAGCACGCTGAGCATATATGCTTCTTTAAGCTCTCAATAATTTCCTAATTTTAGTCATCCACAACGTCACTATGAGTCACTGTAATTCCTGTATTTTCTGTAAAAGTAGTACCAGCACTGCTTTGGCACGGTCTATAAACATGGGGATAAAAATAGGAATTTTTTCAACAGCAAGTTCCATATCTGTTCAATATGATCTTCTTGTGGTCACCTTAATTCTGTTTGTGTACTGCATATGGTTATCTCGGTGACCCTTTCACGAAATACATAACGAATACGTGGCTTACGTTGAGTGTCAGTAATTAAACTGTAAACTATTAAACATTTAACTATTAAAATCGAGTATTAAATCCGCAATTACATCATAGCCGGGTGTTGCTGAAGGCCTATCGCTCCAAAAACATTCGGACGTTTCTTGTCTCATAGTAAACACAAATATATAAATTAGACTTTCAGAAACACAAACCAGTCGTTTAAAGCCTCTTTTGGTATCAATGCTAACCACTTATGGCCACTATTACTTTTCACCAAAAATTTTCACCACAATTTGAATAAAAATGCAGAGTTTCAAGCCCCTGCACCAATACGGAAAACCTTCAGAGAAAGGTCAGGACATGTAATTGAACAGAAAAACCCAAAGAAGGCGTTGCTGAATTTGCAAACTTTGTATGTAAGTTCAGCATGTTGCAACGATTCGACAGGTTGCCTTCTAGAGCATTTTGTACACAAACAATAAAACAATTCGTAATGATTTTATTTTATAAAATATTACTAAACAATTTTATTAAAATAGCTGACTTTAACAAAGGTATTGCCTTCTACCCAATATGTTCGACATCGTTTGATACTCGGAAATCCACTTGGAGACAATGTGGTGTCACAAAAAGAATTTACAGATACTTGTGTGTTTATATATGCAACGGCATATCTCTTAAGAGTGTTTAAAATAACAAATATTGTACATCTTACTGCTACAATCAAGCTTTGGACGAGTTAAGCGATGAAAGATAGGTGAACTCTTACTCAAATAAAACTTTAGCTCTCGTTATAGCAGAGTTTCTGTCAAAAACATTCTGAATATATGTAAATTACCGATATGTAATTATATTGCAGTCAAATTTGACGCCGCTTTTCGGTCATAAAACTTCTAGATCTCCACTGAATATTAGATATCAAAGCCAACACATAATCTACACTTACTAAAAGATTTGACTACCGTATACACCTCCTGCCATTGTGTGTACAAGAAAATATACGAACCGTGAAATAACGACTCCTCTCCCTGTCACCAGAATGCTTAAATGAATACAAACCGAAAATAAACACAAAAATTGTTTGCTTATACGTCATCACTATATGTCCACGGTACACTGTGATAATAACTTGTTGAAGGAAGAACAGAGTGTCATGCGATGAAATTCAGAACATTTTTAAAAGACCGACACTGAGAAGGCAGTGGAGCAATTATAAGTGGATATTAAATCTCACAAGTGATGATTGAATAAGCCGTGACAAATGACATTTGGAACTCATGTTCATCCAAATGATCGAAAAGGGTTTCTTAGTTTTAATGTATTTTACAGCACGAAGAGAATGTAGCGAATTTAGGAGGACCACTCAGTCGAAAATAACAATGTCGCTGTACCTTATAATTACTTATGATACAAAAATAAACGTCAATAACTCTTTCTCATATGAATGTCGTTCATTCAACCGCTCAATGATTTTCTTAAGGCTTAAGGCTTTTTATTTGTAACTTATTTGCCTGGTGCCGGTACATTGGACCTGGCTTACAGGCTCTAAATTTACATGGGTTTATAATTCTGGGTATGGATTTTTATTGTCTTTGGGGTTCCTCGGAAACCCATTCGGCGACCTGTTCTGAGACCGCCTAGTACCAGTTTTATCTCGTTATTTGTCTCTGTCTTTCTTTTTCTTGTTTTTATATTTACATATTTACACTGTTCTTATTTTGCGCGCGCACACACAAACACACACACAGGCACACACACACACACACACACACACACACACACACACACACACACACACACACACATACCTGGGCATACCACGTACGTCTTAATATCACACGCGCTACACTGTACAGACTTGGCTATGTAAAATATTTACAATGTTCGCAGTTAGGCTGTTCGGCAGCGGATGGCTGACTCCTGGGCTGCCGATGATGGCGGCCTCTGCCGAGGAGCGAGGCCTAAGCCAGAAAGGGTTGGGTGTGCATAATTTTGCAGTCGTGTTGTTTTTTTATTTTCGTTTTTCTTCAATATACTTTGATTCAGGCGTGTTTTCGGTGCTTGGATTCGCCTTTCCCAATATTGTGTATGGTGGGGTTTTGATGGTGTCGGATGTGCGCCCAGATGGAAGAGGCATGTTTGTTGATAGCCTCGTTGATGTAAGGGACGAGGGTTTCTTGGTGAATGGTGGCAGTTTTCGTTCGGCTAGGAGCAAACAGGATTTTGTGTGAGGATAGGTTTTTTAGGGTTTGGAGATACTTCAGGGCGGTGTTGGAGGCGTTTGCCCAGACCACGCGGGCGTACAGGACCACGGATAAAATAAAGGATCTATATAGGATGAAGTTCGAACGCAGCTTTGGCTGTTTGCTCTTAAATATGGGGGCTCACATCTTAAAACGCTGCCGCACATTGTTGGCGCTATCTCTTAGGTGGGTAGTCCAATGTATCGTGTGTGCCAACGTCACCGCGAGGTGCTTGACCTGCTGACGACTGTGCAATATTTGACCATCGACCGTTAGGTTCATTGCCAAAGGGTGCCGCTTTGTAAAATATATAAGCTGGCATTTGTTCGCATTACTTTTGATTTTCCAGTCATGAAGCCATGAAAGGAAGCTGTCAATGTACCGCTGCATCTCTAAAAGTCCATAACGAGGATTTTTATTATGGTTTTATATTGCAGTGTCGTCAGCATACATTGGAACTTTGCATCTGGCGTCTACGGGGAGGTCGTTGGTGAAGAGGATATACAGGAAAGGTGACATAATACCCCATGTGGTACGCCAGCCTGCATCACCCTCTCCTTTGAGGGGGAGCGACCCACATGGACGTTGAAGGGCCTGTTTTTTACAAAGTTATGCAGCAAATGTCAGTGAATTTTGGAGGCCGGGAAACCCTCGGAGCAGCTTTAAAATCAGGACTTTGTGCCAGCACCGATCAAATGGGGCTTCTACGTCCATAAATAGCGCCAACGTTGAAGCCCCACTGTTAAATTGCTCGGAGTCATCATGTATTAGTCTTAAAAGTTGAAGGTGTGTAGAGTGCCCTTTTCTAAAGCCAAATTGTGAATTTGAAATGTCAATCGCCGCAATTTGTTTTTGGATTAGAAATTGAATTATGTTCTCGAGCAATTTACAAGTAGTAGAGAGGAGACTAATGGGGCGCTAGTTTTGAGGTTGCCTGGAGCTTTTCCCATGCTTAGGGAGCATTATTACCTTGGCTCGTTTCCAAGTGTCAGGGAAATAATTTTGCTGCAGACAAGCGTTGAAAATTTGTTTAAGTTGCACCAGGTCTTTTCTAGGGAGATGCTTAAATTCCTCATTAGTCACCCTGTCCGGCCCGGCGGCTTTCCCATTAGTTAGCTTCCCAAAGAGCTTGTACACTTCCTGCGGCGTTGTGTGGGGTTAGTGTTGCTCATGCCTCTGTGTCACCCAGCTTTGTACCCAAGTCTGGATATCCCGTTCTAACTCGGGGTTCGTCGCTGAGTTTTCTGTAAATCTTGTTTCCAGACAGCCTGCAAAGACCTCGGCTTTCTCCTCAGAGGAGAAGTGCAGGCCGAGGCGAGTGTGTAGCGCCTCAGTGCCTGAGTAGGCGCTCGAGGAGACTTTATATGCCTTTAATAATATCCAAAAGAATTGCCCAAATAAGTCGTATTTAACATTTTCTGCTCCTCTTGCTCAAATTTGTTTAATCGAATTTGTTGCCGAATGACGTATGCATGGCGTTATCTTGTTTTATTTTCTGTAAACCAACATACACAGCCTGTGGATTAGGAGCTGCATTCCAACCAGACATATACTGACGTAGTGTGCTGCAAATATATTTCTGAGGATAACCTGAATCTAAAGCAAAACCATATATTTCAAGAATAGCTTAAAACTGGTATTTCGGTTATATACCTAAATTATACAACATTTACACGCCAAGAAGTTAAAGATAACCCCGCAATAGTGCGCTACTAAATAAATGGAAGCGATTCTTATATTTTTCCCTAAAGTTGCTCTAATACTTTAATTGAAATAGCCCATGATTCAAATACGTTTATGCCAAATGAAATGGATATTCTAAAATTACAGGGAATGTCCTAAGAGGTCCTATCCATTCTAATTCCCTTAAAGCAGAGACTACTTGTGATTTCATCTTACAAATTATTTAAGATTTACCTTTGGTTATTTTTCTCACTTTCCCGATAGTTATACTTTTTAAAATGATAAGTCGTTATGTCTTTCTATTAACTAATTGCTCAATCTGCATTGCCGTCCAATAATTCAACAGGGCGGTCTCGGTAGAAACACACGTTTCGAAGTCCCCGATTTAGAACGTATTTACAAATAAGTCACGCCCGTGCACGAAATTCAGGGACCCAAATATGATTTAAGAAAGCTATGAGAAAGCTATATGAATATAAAAATGAGGACTTTTATTTTCTGTTGGAGAAGCGAGTTTCCAAGTTATTCCCTAGTTAAGCATTTTAAAATTATTTGACTGTTACTTAAAATTTACAATGTTCCTTCTCTTCACGACTTTATACACAGAAATGTTACTGCAATATATCTGAAGTTTGTATATTGATACTAAGTATCCATGAATTAACTAGCTTGAAGCTAAACACAAGAAAGAATAATTTCTTATTGTGAAGTATGTTTAATGTCCCGAATATTGCTAGGTAAATCCTGTAGAGGCGCTGCCGTTAGTTATATTAAACCTATTTATAAGTTTTGCTCTTCCGCTTCCATTTCCTTGTGCAACATTGTAGAAAATACTAGAACGACCAAAAAAGTTGCTGTAGACAAAAATATGGCGACAAGTTTCAAACTTCAATTAATTTGAATGAGGACAGAGATATGCAACATAACTCGAACAAAATTGATGCACTTGTCAAATGCATGCGAGTGTTGGTACTACTACTGTGGCGAGTAGACATTCAACCTCAAACTCATCATTGCTCTTCCATGAAGGTGTGCTCAGGTTTCTTTAGATTCTTTTTCTTTGACCAGCATTCAGATGTACTGTCATTTGTCTTCGAGCAGACTTCACAGAGAGACTATCTGAGATTTCCTCTTGCACATTGCTCTGTGAACGGTTGTTTCTTCTGATTATTACCACTTCTCTGCTGATATCTGTTATTACCGGCATATAGTGCTTTTTGCTCTAATTTTGGTCTCTTTATCTGGCTCCATTTGCTTCCAAGATTCTAATTTTTAGGTTTCCAATACTGAGTAGCTCATCAATTGTTTCAGTATCAATGAAAATCGGATAAATGATTTTCAAATGATTACAGGGTACATGGAGCTTCTAGTTACCGGATACTCATAAATCAGGATAAGGGAAAGCGTCCAAAGTTAAGTGATGAATTAGAAAAAATGAAACGATGCTCCAATGGGTTAAAGAATCACGGAACTCAGAGTTTTCAGACATTTTTCTTTTAAGGATAATGGGAAACCTTATCACAGAGTTTCGATTTCGGTACTCATTCACAGGTTACCAAAATCCTACATACGTGGACACAGCTGCCTGTGGTGTTGTGTGTAACAGAGACATAAGCATCTGCACTGACTTGTTTGCTCTGTGTATATCTGCAAATCAATGGGGTACAATGTTGTCAAAACAGATAAAGACGTGAAACGTCCATATTAATCTACACAGCTCAGCATCTGTTTTGGAAAGTGGTGGATTCTTTGATAAGAAATGTTTAATTGGATTTATAACACAACTACGTGTTAATGATTTGTAGAATTTTGTAGTTCTTAATAAATATTTCATTTACATGCGTTATCCGACCTGTCCATTGCCTTTGGTAAAGCTACTTATCATGTAGCTAACCACACCAACATTTGACAGCAAATGTAATTAGATCACGAAAGAATAATTTCTTATTTGGAAGCAAGTTTGACTTCACGACTATTGCTGGTTAAGCCCTGTAGAGGCGCTGATGCCGATTACACTAACCTTAATAGGGTGTCGTCTCAGCTTCTTTTGTTCTAATGGACCATTATGCAAAATTTCGACGACAGTCAAAGGGTTTTCTTGAAACTAAATTACAGAGACAATATTCGAATTTCCATTAATTGCAATATGATTGAAGAGATCTGTAACGAATGTATTTCACGGACTTGTCTTAATATTTTTGGCAATATTAAATTTCAAAAAGAATATAAGCAGGTTGTCCCTGAACCTAGGAATGTTTACTGCCAGATGTAAAATTGCTAAACGACCACACGTCAAAAATGTACAGATTAGTTAATAGCTTATATATGCTTTTGGAGACATTTCTTCCGAAAAAGAATACTTGTACGGGCCAATTAAATTTCTTATATATCATATAACTCCTTCTTGCTATTTTTGCTATTTAGGATATATCTTTTGACAAAACAACAGAAAGTGTCACTATTCTAATGTCATTGAAAACTAATAACTACGACATAATGCTCTACACGTAGCAGTTACAAGCTGCGCGACATCTGTACCATTCTAAGTGTACTTGGGGTTTCATGCGACTGCCACCGCGTGTCGCAGTGGTCGTAGTCACTCGGTAAGCACGCGGGACATTTGATCTGCAGGTCTGTGCCGACTATTTACCTTAGTGTTTGTTTTAGATTTAAATATTTTCTGGACCACGAGGTTACATAGCAGGGAGGGGAAGAATTATATTATATCGAAATGCTCCATGTCAAGGTTGTACTTGGAATTCATATTTTGAAGGAAGAAATTTTATAAGAACTTTGTTTGGTGCGCGTGTATGTGAGTTGTAGTGTTTAACGTCCGCTTTTACTACATGAGGCACCGCAGATGGTGGTAATTATGATACATAAAATGAAGATGGAGTACCGAAGGAATTAAACGGGGAGAGAACTAGGAGAAAACCCTACCCTACACTGCTTTGTCTACCACAGATCTCACATGCGGTCTTCTGGGACCTGGACCGCTTTAGTTAGTGTCGAGTGGTATAAGCACTTGTCCACGGCAAGGCTGCGTGTGTGTGTGAAAATCTCATATCTGTAAATTAGGTAAACACCTAAACCAGTAAAATGCTTATTACTTAGATAGTTTTAATGGTTTGGGAAAATATATTAATTTTAAAAAATAAACATAGCGTAATGAATTTTGAAACACCAGTAGTTGGTTCTGATTTCAGGTGTGTTTCATTTCTCAGATTTTGGTAATACTGAAAAACATAAGAACAGGGTAACCAGAATCCTTGACTACGAAGTTTACTGATGGACTGACGATGAAAACAATCTACTTTTGAAATCGATCTCCATTACAAAGAAGAATTTACGCAATTTTCTTAAGATAAGTGTAGTTTTTTGTTACAAATATTTATATTTCTGTAAGAGGCTTATTTCACTGTGTTCAAGGACGAAACATGAGAACTTCCAACGAATTCTACAACAGCATAACTTTAGATGGAATGTTTCTCAAACTTCTTGACTTCATCAAGAATTGACTTAAAAGAATTGTTAACGCTACTATATGCTTATGGTGTTTAAATAATAAATTAAATACATATCTTCAATTTTCTGTAAGTTCCTCATTAGCTTAAGACGACGTGAGCCAGGTTGGCTTATATGTTTAATTTTATTATCTTAGTATAAATGCCACAGATAATTTCGTCATTAAAACATTAGTTATGTGAAGTTACTAAAATCTTGTAGAGTTCCAGATGTTATAGGATTTGAACAATAATTTCAATGCCAAATTTGTATCTAAACTTGAATATTTTGACAGTTTTCAGTGCATTCTGAAAAATACCAATCAAAATTCTAAAGAGGAATATAAAATTAAAGTAGGACACAACCATAAAAGATACGTATTACTACTAATACGGTGATGTAAAGTACTTTTCTTAAAATGTATGCCAATGCTCGGTACTACATACGCCAGCGAACAGAGATTTACAGTTATGATTCTACGAATATATACTGCCAAGTCTATTGTACCGTATAATGGTAAACAGAACTAGTTCAACCTAAAAGTTCTGCCGTACTGACTTCAGCGTATTATTTGGAAAGTTTTCCTTCATAAGCAACGTTGGTTGTTTAATTAGATTTTTATGACAGGCTGCCGGATAAGAATAAACATCAATAACAGTAGAGACAGATAAAATTTCCCTGAAACAGGCTGGATGTTGCACCACGATATTGCGCGGCCGCATATTGCCAATACTGTTGCTGAATAGCTTGCAAAAATCAACGTAAAGGGCATACCTCACCATCCCTATAGTCCGGATTTAGCCCTATGTGATTTTTTTCTGTTCCCTAACTTGAAGAAACACCTTCGTGGGAGGCACTATCCATCATCAGAAGCCTTGATGAGGGCTGCGGAGATGATTCTGAAGGATCTCTCAAAAATGGTTTCCATCATGTTTTTCAAGACTGGCAGAAACGCTGGGACAAGTTCATCACATTCAGGGGAGACTGTTTTGATAAGGATCATCGAAATTATTAGGATGAGTAAGGGTAAGTTCACAAAAATATTGTGATCATTCTTTATTGAACAGCTCTCGTAGCTACAGCTTTGTATTAATTACATGCAGGATATGTTGTAATATTAGACATATCTTGGGCTGAATATTCAGCAATTTACTCTTATTTCTTGTCTCCTTTGTCAATAGATACACTTCAGGTGTGAGGCAGAGTAAAGAAAAGCGATCAAAATATACATTAGCCTCTATCTTGCTTCAAGACAGTATTTAACTTTGTTAGCATTTTAATTCTATTTTATTTATTTCCATTTCTTTGGCGTTTCGTATTATTCTTGATATATGTTTCCCCCGATTATAATAATTGAAACCTCATATGATTCATTTGCCGATTTACTGCTGCCAAATCTATTGAACCCAATATTTCTCATTGTGTTCATGCTTTACAATGATTAATATTTAGCAATGTGTGATCACATTATCTTAAAATTCCTAATATTTTGATTTATAATATTCTCTAAGTAATATTATGTTTGCACAATATTTTCAATTTTTAACAACTATACACAAATTGATAAATCAGCTACCCAAAATCATTGTCAAGAATAGATCTTTATGGTTCAGTACCAAACCAGTGTTTTGATGACATCTCATTTGCGGAGAACTGCGTTAAATGGTTTTATCTCACAGCTACACTCACATTGTACAGCTATGGCCATCATTCAAAAATGCCAAATTGAAATAAATATACAAATAAATCTGGTTATATCTGTTGTATATAAACCAGCTTATGGAGTCTTTCCCTCCGAAGCACAATAATTATTGCTTGACTATATTGACTTTTGTACACAACATGGCTCCAGTTGATTATTATTTACATTTAGAATTACCTTTGAATGTGAAAGAAACATTATTAGTCTTGCATTTTTAAATCATTTCTAATAACTAAGACATATCCATACTTAAGGAGCAATTTGAACAATGGCGCCATCTATAAATTGCTATGTGTACTTTACCCTTCAGGAGACTTCCACTATGTGCGCTGTAGTCGCACTCACTAGACACAACAGACATTTCAACTGGTTTTCTGCCCAGTTTCTTTTTTCGAATTTTCTTTTCCTGTTATCTTGCTTTATGTTATGTACCAAAAACATACATAGCACGTACAGGAGGAGTTGCCTTCTAACCAGACATTTAATAACGATATTGTACTGGTGATATGTTTATATATAGTTCAGGATCACCTGAATCTAAAACCATACAGGTTTTTTCAGCGAAACTCAAAACAGCAAAATCGCTTGTATACCAAACTTATGCAACATTAACACGCCTAGAGTTAATGACATAACCCGCCAGATAGCACTACCAATTAAGCGAAAATACTTCTTACATTATTTTTGTTAAAAGTAACTCTAATACTTTATTTGAAGTAGTATATGATTGAAATATCTTTGTGAAAAATGAGATTGATATGCTAAATTTGTCCTCAGAAGTCGTATTCTGAATCACTTTACATAAATGTAGAATGTAAGATATAAACAAACTCTTACTGCACGTATAATGTAGATCGTGTTATATCATTTATTTTATGTCTGATACATTTTATTTTGTAGAGTCAACCATTTTAGATTTACTCTTGGTTATATTTCACAATTTACCAATAATTATACTTTTCTAAAACGGAATTCGTTGTCCATACCGCCATATAGCACTACCGATTAACAGAAAATATTTCTTACATTATTTTTGTCAAAAATAGCTCTAATATTCAATTGAAGTTGTATATGATTGAAATATGTTTGTGACAAATGAGATTGATATGCTAAATTTGCAGGGAAGGTCCTTAGAAGTCGTATCGTCCTGAATCACTTTACATAGCTGTAGAGTATAAGATATAAACAAAATCTTACTACACGTATAATGTAGATTTTGTTATAACATTCATTTTATGTCTGATACACTTTAATTTGTAGAGTCAACCATTTTAGATTTACCCTTGGTTATATTTCAAAATTTGCCAATAATTATACTTTTCTAAAACGGAATCCGTTAGTTTCTGAATTATGGACTTACTCGGATTGGAAATTATTGCATTACCATCCAACAATTAAATACCGAGGTTTCAGTAACAACACACGTTTCGAAGTCCCTCGAATTAAAACGTATTTACGAATATGTCACATTAGTGCACGAAATACAGAGGCCCAGTTTCAATCTATGAAAAGTTTGAGAAAGTTATATGAATGTAAGAATGAGACCTTTTATTTTCTGCTGTAGACACGAATACAAGGGAATATAAAAATCAATCCCCTAGTTAAGTACTTTTAAAACATTTGACTGTCACTTAAAATATACTGTTTCCTGTCTCTTCACTACCTTATATAGAGAAATGTTACTGCAATTTATCTAAAGGTTGTATATTCACATTAAGTATCCATGAATTAATTAACTTGGAGCTAAATTCAAGAAATAATAATTTCTTATTGTGAAGTATGTTTAATGTCTCGAATATTGTTAGGTATATCCAGTAGAGGCGCTGCTATCAGCTATATTAAACCTTTTTATAAGTTTTTCTCTTCCGCTTCTCTTTCCTTGTGGAACATTATAGAAAATACTAGAGCAATAAAACATAATTACTGAAAATAAAATTATTGTGACAAGCTTTAAACTTCAATTGATTTGTTGTACGAGTAAGTGTGAATGAGGACAGAGACATGCATCATAACTCGAACAAAATTGGTGAACTTGTCCAATACATGCGAGTTTTGGTAATACTACAGTCGCGAGTGGACATTCAGCCTCAAACTGATCATTGTTCTACCATGAAGGTGTGCTCAGATTTCCTTAAAGTTTTTTCTTTGACCAGCATTCAGATGCACTGTCATTTGTCTTCGTACAGGCTTCACAGAGAGACTACTTGAGATTTCCTCTTGAAAACTGCTTTGTGAACGGTTGTTACTTCCGGTTTTTGGCATTTTTCTGTTGATATCTGTTATTACCTATTTATAGTGCTGCTTAACTTGAAGTGTTGTCTTTTTGTCTTGCTTCATTTTGGTCCAAGATATTAAATGTTAGGGTTTCAACATATTCCTTGATTCAATGGCAATTTGAAAATACTTAAATGAAGATTTTAAAGAATATAGCATAATTATTACCAACCAGTCCTCATTTATCGTGATATTCTTCCTTTAATTTATCAACAGTGTCCAAGAATTTGTTGGGATAGCTACGTATTATATCTGTGTTGTGTGTTATCTGTACAAATAATTGGTTCAAAAACGTAGCATTCCGAGCAGGACTTGTACATTTTCGGCTTTTGAGGTTATGTAATGCTTTATTTGTTTTAATTCTCTAGGTGAAATAATAATAATCACTCCTGTCTTTGTATCTGAATCACTTTCTCCTCGGATTTGACGTCATTTCGCCTCTTTGTTTTTTCTCAGGTCACATAGTCAGAATGTCCAATGTGAGTAAGCAGGGCTTATAGTTTCACTTTACACGTATCACCATTTTCTTTCTTTAGAGGTTCGATGCGACAAACACTGGTTTTTGTAGCAATTTCCTATAAACCTTTTCTCTTGAACATACAATTTTTGCAAAGAAGAAATGGCGCATAGTTGCTGAACAAAACTAGGACAACTGTTTGCTTCACTATGTTATATACAAGCTTTGTTGCATATATTTTACACTTTATGCAAACTGGGAACGACCTGGGCCCATCAAATGTTGTATTTATTTAGTAAATAATTGTATATTGTTCTCAATTACACGTATAAAAAGATACAAAAATCATAATGAGGTGAAGCAGACAATTTTATAATGTGCAACCTGATAACATAAAAAGCCTGTCAATTTTTGACTACAAAACACGTTATACAACACCAACAAACTGAGTGCTTGAGAGCGTACAATGTCTATACTTATCAAGTTCACTCCGTAGCGCAATATCCAAAGGATAATCTATCTCACGTTCTTGTTGGATATAATTGATTTTAGATATGTTTTGCTGTCAAGATACAAGTTTTAATGTACTTCAGCTTTAAAAATTTTGTTTGTTGTTTGTTTTCAAACCTAGACTTGGAAGTATTGAAAATCTTCATTCATTAAAAGCATAAAATTGTAGACTTTGAGAGTATCCTATGATACATAATTTTAATTTCGGTATTCAGTACAAGAAGTTACACCTAAACATAAACATTTGGACTACAATATCAGAGCGCTCTCTAAATATTAAATCAAATTTCAAACAGAGCCGATAGGACGACGCAGTGTTACGACACGTATTCTCTGTATAGCTCTGATTGAATTAAATTTTACAGATTTACCCAAACATAGTGTACTTGCCTTTAAACTTTTGTCAATGATCGATACCAAATACAAAAGTTTAGAAAATGGCAAAATAAGGTCACAAATGCATACAACGTTTGTTTTTATCTGATGTGGCAAGTGCTGGATTATTTCACAATGTTCGTCGTTTAATCGTATTACTGTGACAAACACATATAATGATTCAGAAATACGATATATCAAAAGTGACATTGAAATGAAGAGACGAAGAAAGCTTAAGGCTTTTTATTTGTAACTTATCTGCCTGGTGCCGGTACTTTGGGCCTGGCTTACAGGCTCTAAATTTATATGGGTTTATAATTCTGGGTGTGGTTTTCTAGTGTCTTTGTGGTTCTTCTAAAACCCATACGGCGACCTGTTCTAAGGCCGCCGAGAACCAGTTTTATCTCGTTATTTATCTCTGTCTTTTTTTTCTTGTTTTTATATTTACATATTTACACTGCGCTTATCTTGCGCCCACACACACACCTGGGCATACCACATACGTTCCAATATCACACGCATTACACTGTACAGACTTGGCTATGAACAATATTTACAATGATCGCAGTTAGGTTGTTCGGCAGCGGGTAGCTGACTCCTGGGCTGCCGATGATGGCGGCTACTGCAGGGGAGAGTGGCCTGAGCCAGGAAGGGTTGGGCGCGCATAATTTTGCAGTCGTGTTGTTTTTTTATTTTTGTTTTTCTTCAATATGCTTTGATTCAAGCGTGTTTTCGGTGCTTGGATTCGCCTTTCCCAATATTGTTTATGGTGGGGTTTTGATGGTGTCGGATGCTTGCCAAGATGGAAGAGGCAAGTTTGTTGATGGCCTCGTTGATGTAAGGGACGTGGGTTTCTTGGTGAATGGTGGCAGTTTTTGTTCGGATAGGAGCAGACAGTATTTTTCGAAGGGATAGATTTTGTACGCTTTGGAGATACTTTTGGGCGGTGTTGGAGGCGTTGGCCCAGACCACGCAGGCGTACAGGACCGCGGATAAAATAAAGGATCTATATAGGATGATCTACGAGCGCAGCTTTAGCTGTTTGCTCCTAAATATGGGGGCGCACATCTTTAATCGCTGCCGCCCATTGTTGGCGCTATCTCTTATGTGGGTGGTACAAAGCATCGTGCGTGTCAACGTCACGCCGAGGTACTTGACCTCCTACGACAGTGCAATATTTGACCATTGACTGTTAGGTCCATTACCAAAGGGCGCCGCTTTGTAAAATGTATGAGCTGGCATTTGTTCGCATTAATTTTGATTTTCCAGTAATGAAGTCATGAAAGGAAGCGGTCAATGTACCGCTGCATCTCTAAAAGTCCATAACGAGGATTTTCATGATGGTTGTTTATTGCAGTGTCGTCAGCATACATTGCAACTTTGCATCTGGCTTCCACGGGGAAGTCGTTGGTGAAGAGTGTATACAGGAAAGGTGACATAATAGCTCCTTGTGGTACGCCAGCCGGCATCACTCTCTCCTTTGAGGGGTAAGCGACCCACTCGGACGTAGAAGCACCTGTTTTTAAAAAAAAATTATGCAGCAATGGCAGTGAACTTTGGAGGCCGGGAAACTCTCGGTGCATCTTGTGAATGAGGCCGTTGTGCCAGCACCGATCAAATGCGGCTTCTACGTCCAAAAATATCGCCAAGGTTGAAGCCCCATTGTTAAACTGCTCGTTGAGGTCATCTACTAGGCTTAAAAGTTGAAGGTCTGTTGAGTGCCCTTTTATAAAGCCAAATTGTGAATTTGAAATGTCAGTCGCCACAATTTCTTTTTTGGAGTCGAAATTGAACTATGTTATCGAGCAATTTACCTGTAGTAGACAGGAGACAAATGGGGCGGTAATTTTGAGGTTACCTGGTGCTTTTCCCATGCTTAGGGAGCATTATTACCTTGGCCCGTTTCCAAGTGTCAGGAAAATAATTTTGCTGCAAACAAGCGTTGAAAATTTTTGTAAGCTGCGCCAGGGCTTTTTCTCGGGAGATTTTTGAGTTCCTAATTAGTCACCCTGTCCATTCCCATTAGGTAGCTACCCAATGAGCTTGTACACTACCTACGGCGTTGTGTGGGGCAAGTGTTGCTCATGCCTCTGAGCCACCCAGCTTAGTACCTAAGTCTGGACATCTCGTTCTAACTTGGGGTTCGTCGCTGAGTTTTCTGTAAATCTTGTTTCCAGACAGTCTGCAAAGACCTCGGCTTTCTCCTCAGAAGAAGAAGTGCAGGCCGAGGCGAGTGTGTAGCTTCTCAGTGCCTGAATTAGCGCTTGAGGAAACTTGAAATGCCTTTAATAATTTAATTAAAGGATTGTCTTAGTGTGTGGTATTTAACATTTTCTTTTCCCACTGCTCAATTATGTGTAATTTAATTTGCGCCAAATGACGTATGCATATGCATAGTGCCATAAAGGAAATGGAGAATTGAAATGAAGATATACATAAAACTGGTTGAATCTGTTATATATAACCAGCTTCAGGAGACTTACCCTCCGAAACACAATACTCATTGCTGCCTTTTATTGACCTCTGTTTGAAACATGGCTCCAGTTTATTATCCCTTACAGTCACAATTACCTTTGTATCTGAAAGAAGCATTATTATTCTTATATCTTGAAAATAATTCCAAATAACTAGGACATATTCATACATACGAAGTTATTACAACTTTGGCGTCATCTATAACTTGCTACGTGCACTTCCTGTTTCATGAGACTTCCACCATGTGCGCTGCAGTCGAACTCACTACACACGAGGGAAATTACAACTGCAGCTTTGTTTGTCTGCTTTATCTTGGTGTTATCTTGTTTTATTTTCTGTGAACCAACGTACATAGCATGTGTAGTAGGAGTTGCATTCTAACCAGACATTTACTGACGTAGTGTGCTGCAGATATATATTTGGGGATAACCTGAATCTAAAACAAAACCAGATTTTTCAAGAATAGCTTAAAACTGGGATTTCGGTTATATCCCTAACTTATACAACATTTACACGCCAAGAAGTTAAGGATAACCCCGCAAGAGTGCGCTATTAGGTAAATGGAAACGATTCTTATATTTTTCCCAAAAGTTGCTCTAATACTTTAATTGAAATAGCCTATGATTGAAATATGTTTATGCCAAATGAAATGGATATGCTAAAATTGCAGGGCATGTCCTCAGAGGTCCTCTCAATTCTAATTCCATTAAAAGGGAGACTACTTGTGATTTCGTCTTACAAATCATTTTAGATCTACTCTTGGTTATTTTTCTAACATTCCCGATAGTTATATTTTTCCAAAATGATAAGTCGTTATTACTTTCTATTACCTAATTGTTCAAGTTGCATTGCTGTCCAATAATTCAACAGGGCGGTTTAGGTAGAAACACACGTTTCGAAGGTCCCGATTTAGAACGTATTTACAAATAAGTCACGTCCGTGCACGAAATACAGGGACCCAAATATGATTTAAGAAAGCTATGAGAAAGCTATATGAATATAAAAATGAGAACTTTTATTTTCTGTTGTAGAAGTGAATTTCCAAGTTATTCCCTAGTTAAGCACTTTAAAATTATTTGACTGTATCTTAAAATTTACATTGTTTCTTCTCATCACGACTTTATAGACAGAAATGTTACTGCAATATATCTGAAGTTTGTATATTGATACTAAGTATCCATGAATTAAATAACTTGAAGCTAAACACAAGAAAGACCCATTTCTTATTGTGAAGTATGTTTAATGTCCCGAATATTGCCAGGTAAATCCTGTAGAGGCGCTGCCGTCAGTTATATAAAACCTAATCATAAGGTTTGCTCCTCCGCTTCCATTTCCATGTGCAACTTTATAGAAAATACTAGAACAACCAAAAAAGTTACTGTAAACAAAAATATAGCGACAAGTTCCAAACTTCAATTAATTTGAATGAGGACAGAGATATGCAACATAGCTCGAACAAAATTTATGAACTTGTCAAATACATGCGAGTGTTGGTACTACTACAGTCGCGAGTAGACACTCAGCCTCAAACTGATTATTGTACTTCCATGAAGCTGTGCTCAGGTTTCTTTAATTATTTTTCTTTGACCAGCATTCAGATGTACTGTCATTTGTCTTCGAGTAGACTTCACAGAGAGAATACCTGAGATTTCCTCATGCACATTGATCTGTGAACGGTTGTTTCTTCTGATTATTACTTCTGTGCTGATATCTGTTATTACTGGCATATAGTGCTTTTTGCTTAAATTGTTGTCTTTTTATCTGGCTCCATTTGCGTTCAAGATTCTAATTTTTAGGTTTCCAATACTGAGTAGCTCATCAATTTTTTCAGTATCAATGAAAATCTGGTAAATGATTTTCAAATAATTGCAGGGTACATGGAGCTTCTAGTTACCGGATACTCATCTCTTAGGATAGGAGAAAACTTCCAACGTTAAGTCATATCGGACGAAGAGTGAAAAGATTTTAAAATGAGTAAAGGCTACATAGAGCTTAGTTACCAGATATTCATGTATCAGTATAAGGGAAAGCGCCCAAAATTAAGTGATAAATTAGGAAAAATAAAACTATGCTCAAATGAGTGCAAGACTCACGGAGCTCAGATTATTCAGACATTTTTCTTTTAAGGATAAGGGGAAACCTTATCACAGAGTTTTGATTTCAGGACTCATTGACAGGTTACCAAAACCCCATATACGTGGACACAGCACATGTGGTGTTGTCTGTAACAGAGACATAAAGAAACATCTGCACTGACTTGTTTGCTCTGTGTACATCTGCCAAATCAATTGGGTACAATATTGTCAAAACAGATAAAATGTGAAAAATCCATATTAATGTAAACAGCTCAGCATCTGTTTTGGAAAGTGGTCAATTTTTTCATAAGAAATGTTTAATTGGATTTACATCATAACCACGTGTTCAAAATTTGTAGAATGTTGTAGTTCTTAATAAATATTCCAGTTACATGCGTTATACGACCTGTCCATTGCCTTTGGTAGAGGTTAAGTACTTAACATGTAGCTAACCACACCAACATTTGAGAGCAAATGTAATTAGATCACGAAAGAATAATTTCTTATTGTGATGTAAGTTTGATCTCGAGACTATTGCTGGTTAAGCCCTGTAGAGGCGCTGATGTCGATTACACTAACCTTAATAGGATGTCGTCTCCGCTTCATTTGTTCAAGACTTTTCTTGAAGATAAGTTACAGAGACAAGTTTCGATTTTTCACTAATTGCAATGTAATTGAAGAGAGAGCTGTAACGAATGTATTTCATGAGCTTGTCTTAATATTTTTGCCAATATTAAATGTCAATAAGAATATAAGCAGGTTATCCCTGAACCTAGGAATGTTTACTGCCAGATCTAATATTGGCGTAACGACAACACGTCAAAAAGTATTTTAATTTACCCTGCTCTTACGCTCGACATCTGATAAGGAAATTCCTAGTTTAGTTAACCAATATTTCAGGTACATTCACAAAACATACGGAATTATAATGGAATGGGCAATAAAATGATCACGGTTGGGTCTTTAGCTTATATATTCTTTTGGAGACATTTCTTCTGAAAAATAATACTTGTGCGAGCCAATTATATTTTTTGTATATCAAATAACTCCTTCTTGCTATTTCTCTTATTTAGGATATGTCTTTTGACAAAACAACACAACGTGTCACTATTCTGTAGTTATGGAAAACTAATAACTAAGACATAATTCTCTACAATAGCAATTGCGACGTGCGCGACATCTGTACCATTCTAGGTGTACTTGGTGTTTCATGCGACTGCCACCGCGTGTCGCTGTGGTCTGAGTCACTTAGTAATCACGCGGGTCATTTGATCTGCAGTTCTGTGCCGAATATTTTCCTTGATCTTTGTTTTAGATTTAAATATTTTATGTACCACGAATTTACATAGCAGGTAGAGGAAGAAGTAAATTGTATCAAAACGCTCCATGTCAAGATTTTACTGGGAATTCATATTTTGGAGGAAGAGATTTTATAAAAAATTTGTTTTATGCGTGTGTATGTGTGTTTTGTAGTGTATAACATCCGCTTTTACTACATGCGGCACCGCAGACGGTGTCTATTATGATACATAAAATGAAGATGGAGTTCCGAGGGAATTAAATGGCGAGAGAACTAGGAGGAAACCCGACCCTACACTGCTTTGTCTGCCAAAGATCTCACATGCGGTCTTCTGGGACCTGGACCGCTTTAGTGAGTTACGAGTGGTATATGCACTCGCCCACGGCGCGGCTGTGTGTGTGTGTGTGTGTGTGTGTGTGTGTGTGTGTGTGTGTGTGTGTGTGTGTGTGTGTGTGTGTGTGTGTGTGTGTGCAAAGCTCATATCTGGAAGCTAGGTAGACACCTAAACCTGTAAAATGCTTATTACGTAGATAGTTTTAATGATTTGGGAAAATGTATTTATTTTAAAAAATAAACATCGCGTAATGAATTTTGAAATACCAGAAGTTGATTCTGCTTTTAGGCGTGTTTCGTTTTTCAAATTTTTGTAATACTGACAAAATTAGAACATGATAACCGGAATCCTTGACTACGAAGTTTATTGATGGAGTGAAGATGAAAACAATCTACTTTTGAAATCGATCTCCATTACAAAGAAGAATTTACACATTTTTCTGAAGACAAGTGTAGTTTTTTGTTACAAATATTTATATTTCTGTAAAAGGCTTGTTTCGTAGTTTTCAAGGACGAAACACGAGGACTTCCCAACGAATTCTACAACAACACAACTTTAGATGGAATGAGAGAACGTAAGCTTTCACGGCCGGAGTCCATAATAAAATTGGTTGTTTCCGGGCTGTTTTGCCGTTGTCTTTTGGAGTAAGAACCAAACGTTTTGTGCACATCTACGGTAGACCTCATTAGTGGCGCGGTCGAAGCTTTCTTGCAGAGAGTTTGGCTACCCAGGCTCCTCCCTCCAACTACCAGTACAAATAGCGCGACCCAGGCATTGAACGTTTCAGAGGCAGCCAAACTCTCTGCAAGAGAGCTTCGATCGCGCCACTGATAATTTCTATCGTAGTTGTGAACGAAACGTTTCTTTCTTACTCCAACAGACCACGGCAAACCAGCCCGGAAACAACCAACTGTATTTTCAGATGTAATGTTTCTCAAACATTTTCACTTCATCAAGAATGACTTTAAAGACTGGTTATAGCTATTATATGCTTATGGTGTTTTAGTAATACATTAAGAACATATCTTCAATTTTCTGTTAATTCCTCATTAGCTTAAGACGACGTGAACTAGGTTGGCTTATATGTTTAATTTTATTAACTTAGTAAAAATGCCACAGATAATTTATTAAATAAAAGTATTAGTTACGTGAAGTTACTAAAATCTTGTAGAGTTCCAGATGTTATAGGCTTCGAACGATAATTTCAATGCCAAATTTGTATCTAAAATTAAATGTTTTGACAGCTTTCAGTGCCTTCTGAAAAAAAAACCGATCAAAATTCCCCCAGAGGACTATGAAATTAAAGTAGGACACAACAATAAAAGATACGTATTACCACTAACACGGTAATAAAATGTACTTTTCTTAAAATGTTTGCCAATGCTCGGTAGTACATACGCAAGGGAACAGAGGTTTACAGTTATGATGCTACGAATATCTAGGCCGCGCCGGGGCTAAGTGTTTAGACCGCTTAGCTCTCACCAAGGCGGCCCGGGTTCGATCCCAGACGACCGCAAAGTGAGATTTGTGGTGGACAAAACGGCGCAGGGGCGGGTTTTCTCCTGGACCTCCGGTTTCCCCCGCCATCTCATTCCTTCAGCGCTCCATCTTCATCTCATGTATCATTGGTGTTGCCGCCTGCGGTTCCGTAAGTAGTAAAAGCGGGCGTTAAACACTACACGTTTCACATTACGAATATCTACTGCCAAGTCTATTGTACCGTATAATGGAAAACAAAACTAGTTCAAACTTAAAGTTCTGCCGTACTGAGCTCAGCGTATTATTTGTAAAGTTTTCCTTCATAAGCAACGATGGTTGTGTAATGACAGGTTGCGGGATAAGAATAAACAACAATAACAGTAAAGAAAAACCACATTTCCCTGAAGCAGGCTGGATGTTGGACCACGATAATGCCCGGCCGCATATTGCCAATATTGCTGCAGAATAGCTTGCAAAAATCAACGTGAAGTGAATCCTTCACTATCACTATAGTCCGGATTTAGCCCCATGTGATTCTCTTCTATTCACTAACTTGAAGAAACCCTTGTGTTGGAGGCATTACCCATCATCAGAAGCAGTGGTGAACGCTACAGAGACGATTCCGAAGAATCTTTCAAAAATGGTTTCCATCGTGTTTTAGAAGCCTGGCAGAAACGCTGGGACAAGTGCATCGCATTCAGGTGAGACAATTTTGATAAGGGCCATCGAAATTATGAGGATGAGTAAGGGTACGTTGACGAAAATATTGTGATCAATTTTATTGAACAGCTCTCGTAGCTACAGCTTTGTATCGATCGCATGCAGGATATGTTGTAATATTAGACATATCTTGGACTGAATATTCAGCAATTTACTCTTATTTCTTGTCTCCTTTGTCAATAGTTACACTCCAAGTTTGAGGCAGAGTAAAGAAAAACGACTAAAATATACATTAGCCTCTAACTTAATTCAAGACTATATTTAACTTTAGCATTTTAATTCTAGCATTTTAATTCTACTTCATTTATTTCCATTTCATTGGCCGTTCCATTTATAGTAATTGAGACCTCATATGATTCATTTGCCGATTTTCTGCTGTCAAATCTATTGAACCCAATATTCCTCATTGTGTTCTTGTTTAACAGTGATTAATAGTTAGCAATGTTTGATCACATTACCTTAAAATTCCCAATAGCTTGATTTATAATATTCTGTATGTTGCACAATATTTGCAATTTTGAACAACTGTACACAAATTGATAAATCAGCTACACAAAAACATTGTCTAGAATAGATCTTTATGGTTCAGTAATAAACCAGTGTTTTGATGACATCTCATTTGCGGAGATCTGCGCCTAATGGTTTTATATCACATCTACACTCACATTGTAAAGCTATGGTCAATAGCCATACCATCTAAATTTTATTCAATGATCGATCAGCAGTTCATGCTTTACCATCTAAATTGAAAAGAACATATAAACAAAACTGGTTATATCTGTTATATATAAACCAGCTTATGGAGATTTCCCTCCGAAACACAATAATTATTTCATGTCTATATTGATCTTTGTACACAACATGGCTCCAGTTGATTATTATTTACATATAGAATTACCCTTAAACCTAAAAGAAACATTATTTGTCTTGCATTTTTAAATAATTCCTAATAACTAAGACACATTCATACCTAAGCGGCAACTTGAACCTTAGCGCCATCTATAAATTGCTATGTGTACTTTACCTTTCAGGAGACTTCCACTATGTGCACTGTAGTGGCACTCACTAGACACGAGAGACATTTCAACTGGGTTTCTGCCCAGTTTCGTTTTTCGCGAAACTCAAAACTTTAAAATCGGGTATATCCCAAACTTATACAAAGTTTACACGCCTAGATTTAAAGTCACAGCCCGCCATATAGCACTACCAATTAACCGAAAATATTTCTTATATTATTTTTGTCAAAAATAACTCTAATACTTTAATTGAAGTAGTATATGGTTGAAATATGTTTGTGACAAATGACATTGTAATGCTAAAA
This sequence comes from Mantis religiosa, assembly GCA_030765055.1. Lineage (NCBI taxonomy): Eukaryota > Metazoa > Arthropoda > Insecta > Mantodea > Mantidae > Mantis > Mantis religiosa. The sequence continues at coordinate 242,687,753 of CM060950.1, read as the reverse complement.
TTGCAGGGAATATCCTTAGAAGTCGTATCCTGAATCACTTTACATAACTGTAAACTGAAAGATATAAACAAAATCTTACTACATGTATAATGTAGATTTTGTTATAACATTGATTTTATGTCTGATACATTTTATTTTGTAGAGTCAGCCATTTTGGATTTACTCTTTGTTATATTTCATAGTTTACAAATAACTATACTTTTCTAAAACGGAATTCGTTTTTAGTTTCTGAATTATGGACCTACTCGAATTGGAAGGTAATGCATTACCGTCCAATTATTCAATACCGAAATTTTGGCAACAACACACGTTTCGAAGTCCCTCGAATTAAAACGTATTTACGAATATGTCACATTAGTGCACGAAATGCAGAGGCCCAGCTTCAATCAATGAAAGGTTTGAGAAAGTTATATTAATGTAACAATGAGATCTTTTATTTTCTATTGTAGATACAAATACAAGGGAATTAAAAAATCAATCCCCTAGTTAGGTACTTTTAAATCATTTGACTGTCACTTAAAGTACACTGTCTCCTGTTTCTTCACGACTTTATAGACAGAAATGTTACTCCAATACATCTAAAGTTTGTATATTGACATTAAGTATCCATGAACTAGTTAACTTTAAGCTAAACTCAAGGAATAATCATTTCTTATTGTAAAGTATGTTTAATGTGTCGACTATTTCTAGGCATATCCTGTAGAATCGCTGCTGTCAGCTATATTAAACCTTTTTGTAAGTTTTGCTCTTCCGCTTCTCTTTCGTAGTGGAACATTATAGAAAATACTAGAGCAATAAAACATAATTACTAAAAATAAAACTATTGTGACAAGCATTAAACTTCAATTGATTTCTTGTACGGATAAGTGTGAATGAGGACAGAGACATGCATCATAACTCGAACAAAATTGATGAACTTGTCTAAAACATGCGAGTGTTGGTACTACTACAATCGCGAGTAGACATTGAGCCTCAAACTGAACATAGTTCTACCATGAAGGTGTGCTGAGATTTCTTTAAATTCTTTTTCATTGACCAGCATTCAGATGCACTGCCATTTGTCTTCGTACAGACCTCAAAGAGAGACTACTTAAGATTTCCTCTTACAAATAGCTTTGTGAACGGTTGTTACTTCTTTTTTTTTTGACATTTCTCTGTTGATATCTGTTAGTGCCTGTTCATAGTGTTGCTTCCTTGAAGTGTTGTATTCTTGTCTGGCTTCAGTTTGGTCCAAGATATCAAATGTTGGTGTTTCATCATATCCCTTGATTCAACGGCATTTCGGAAACATTCAAATTAAGATTGTAGAGAATACAGCATAATTATTTCCAATCAGCCTTCAATTATCGCGACATTATTCCTTTAATTTGTCAACAATGTCCAAGAATTTGTTGGATTATCTACGTATTATCTCTGTGTTGTGCAATTTCTGTACAATTAATTGCATCAGAAACGTTGCTTTCCGAGCAGAACTTATACATTTTTTGTATTTTGAGGTTAAGTAATGCTTTACTTGTTTAAATTCTGTAGGGGAAATCATAGGAATCACTTCTGTCTTTGTATTTGAATCACTTGCTCCTCAGATTTGACGACATTTGGCCTCTTTGTTTTCTCTCCGGTCACATAGTCAGAAAGTCCAATGCGAGTAAGCACGGCTTGTAGTTTAACATTCCACTTATCACAATTGTCTTTCTTTAGAGGTTCGATACGACAAACATTGTTATATGTAACAATTTCATATAAACCCTTTCTTTTGCACATACAACTTTTGAAGTAAAAATTACGCATACCTGCTGAACAAAACTAGGACAGCTCTTTCCCTCACTACATTAAATGCAACTTTTGTTGCATATATTTTACACTTCATGCAAACAGGGAACGAGATGGGCCCATCAGCTTTTGTATTTATTTTTTAACTAACTGTAAATTATTCTCAATTAAACGTATAAAAATATACAAAATAATCATGAGGTGAAGCAGACTATTTTAGAATGTCCAACCTAATAACATAAACAGCCTGTCAATTATTCAATACACAACAGGTTACACAACAATAAACTGAGTCCATGAGAGTGTACAATGTCTTTACTTATCAGGTTCACTACGTAGCGCAATAATCAAAGGATAATCGACCTCACGTTCTTGTTGGATATAATTGATTTTAAATATTTTTTGCTGTCAAGATGCAAGTTTTGATGTCATTCATTTGTAACAATTTTGTTTGTTTTTTGTTTGCAAACATAGACTTGGAAACATTGGAAATTTTCCTTCATTAAAAGCTTAAAATTGTGTATTTTGAGAGTATCCTATGATACATAATTTTAATTTCGGTATTTAGTACAAGAAATTACACCAAAACGTAAACATCTGGACTACAATTTCAGCGCGTTCCCTAAATATTAAATCAAATGTTCAAACAGAGCCAATAAGACGACGCAGTCTTACGACACGTATTCTCTGTATAGCTCTGATTGAATTAAATTTTACAGATTTACGCAAACATAATGTACTTACCTTCAAACTTATATAAATGTTTGATACCAAATACAAATGTTTAGAAAATGGCAAAATAAGGTCACAAATGCATACAACTTTTGTGATTATCTAATCTGGCAAGTGCTGGATTATTTCACAATGTTCGTTGCTCAATCGTATAATGTGACAACCATCCATAATAATTTAAACATACGACATATCAAAAGTGGTATTGATATAAAGAGACAAAGGAGGCTTAAGGCTTTTTATTTGTAACTTATTTGCCTATCTAAATTTATATGGGTTCATAATTCTGGGTGTGGTTTTTATTGTCTTTGTGGTTCCTCTAAAACCCATACGGCGACCTGTTCTGAGGCCGCCCAGAACCAGTTTTATCACGTTATTTATCTGTCTTTTTTCTTGTTTTTATATTTACATATTTACACCACGCTTATCTTGTGCCCACACACACACACCTAAGCATACCACGTACGTTCCAATATCACACGCAGTACACTGTACAGACTTGGCTATGTAAACTATTTACAATGTTGGCTATTAGGCTGTTCGGCAGCGGGTAGTTTACTCCTGGGCTGGCGATGATGGCGGCCACTGCAGGGAAGCGTGGCCTGAGCCAGGAAGGGTTGGGCGTGCATAATTTTGCAGTCGTGTTGTTTTTTTATTTTTGTTTTTCTTTAATATAATTTGATTCTGGCGTGTTTTCGGTGCTTGGGTTCGCCTTTCCCAATATTGTGTATGGTGGGGTTTGATGGTGTCGGATGTGCGCCCAGATGGAAGAAGCAAGTTTGTTGATGGCCTCGTTGATGTAAGGGATGTGGGTTTCTTGGTAAATGGTGGCAGTTGTTGTTCGGATAGGAGCAGACAGGATTTTGCGTAGGGATAGGTTTTTTAGGGTTTGGAGATACTATCGGATGGTGTTGGAGGCGTCGGCCCAGAACACGCAGGCGTACAGGACCACGGATAATATAAAGGATCTATATAGGATGAAGTACGAACGCAGCTTTAGCTGTTTGCTCCTAAATATGGGGGCGCACATCTTTAATCTCTGCCGAACATTGTTGGCGCTATCTCTTAGGTGGGTGGTACAATGCACCGTGCGTGTCAACGTCACGCCGAGGTACTTGACCTCCTGACGCCAGTGCAATATTTGACCACTGACCGTTAGGTCCATTACCAAAGGGCGCCGCTTTGTAAAATGTATAACCTGGCATTTGTTCTCATTAGTTTTGATTTTCCAGTCATGAAGTCATGAAAGGAGGCGGTCAATGTACCGCTGCATCTCTAAAAGTCCATAAAGAGGATTTTTATGATGGTTGTATATTGCAGTATCGTCAGCATACATTGCAACTTTGCATCTGGCTTCCACGGGGAAGTCGTTGGTGAGGAGTGTATATAGGAAAGGTGACATAATAGCCGCTTGTGATACGCCAGCCTGCAACACTCTCTCCTTTGAGGGGAGCGACCCACTTGGACGTAGAAGCGCCTGTTTTCTTTAACAATTATGCAGCAATGGCAGTGAATTTTGCAGGCCGGGAAAGTCTCGGTGCAGCTTGTAAATCAGGCTGTTGTGCCAGCACGGATCAAATGCGGCTTCTCCGTCCAAAAATAGCGCCCACGTTGAAGCTCCATTGTTAAATTGCTCGGTGACATCATCTACTGGTCTTAAAATTTGAAGGTCTGTTGAGTGCCCTTTTATAAAGCCAAATTGTTAATTTGAAATGTCAATCGCCGCAAATTGTTTTTGGAGCCGAAATAGGAATATTTTCTCGAGCAATTTACGAGCAGTAGACAGGAGACTAATGGTGCGGTAATTTTGAGGTTGCCTGGTGCTTTTCCCATGCTTAGGGAGCATAATTGCCTTGGTTCGTTTCCAAGTGTCAGGGAAATAATTTTGCTGCAAACAAGCGTTGAAAAGTTTTGTAAGTTGCACCAGGGCTTTTCTCGGGAGATGTTTGAGTTCCTAATTAGTCACCCTGTCCGTTCCCATTAGGTAGCTTCCCAATGAGCTTGTACACCTCCTGCGGCGTTGTGTGGGGCAAGTGGTGCTCATGGCCCTGAGCCACCCTGCTTAGTACCCAAGTCTGGACATCCCGTTCTAACTTGGGGTTCGTCGCGAGTTTTCTGTAAATCTTGTTTCCAGACAGTCTGCAAAGACCTCGGCTATCTCCTCAGAGGAGAAGTGCAGGCCGAGGCGAGTGTGTATCGCCTCAGTGCCTGAGTTAGCGCTCGAGGAGAATTTAAATGCCTTTGATAATTTCCATAACGAATTGCCCGAGGGTTTGGTATTTAACATTTTCTGCTCCCACTGCTCAATTTTGTGTAATTTAATTTATCGCGGAATGACCAATGCATAGGCATAGTGCCAAAAAGGAAATTGAAGAATTGAAATGAAGGTATACATAAAACTGGTTGAATCTGTTTTACATAAACCAGCTACAGGAGCCTTACCCTCCGTAACACAATACTGCCAATACTCATTGCTGCCCTTTATTGACTTTTGTTTGCAACATGGCTCCAGTTTATTATCCCTTACACTCACAATTGCCTTTGTATCTGAAAGAAGCATTATTACTCCTATATTTTTAAAATAATTACTAATACCTAAGACATATTCATGCATACGAAGTAATTACAACTTTGGCGTCATCTATAACTTGCTACGTGCACTTCCTGTTTCATGAGACTTCCACCATGTGCGCTGCAGTCGCACTCACTACACACAAGGGAAATTACAACTGCAGCTTTGTTTGTCTGCTTTATCCTAGTGTTACCTTATTTTATTTTCTGTAAACCAACATACATAGCAGGTGGAGTAGGAGTTGCATTCTAACCAGACATTTACTGACATAGTGTGCTGCAGATATATATTTGAGGATAACCTGAATCTAAAACAAAACCAGATTTTGCAAGAATAGCTTAAAACTGGGATTTCGGTTATAAGCCAAATTTATACAACATTTACACGCCAAGAAGTTAAAGATATCCCCACAACAGTGCGCTACTAAATAAATGGAAACGATTCTTACATTTTTCCCTAAAGTAGCTCTAATACTTTAATTGAAATAGCATATGATTTAAATATATTTTTGCCAAATAAAAAGGATATGGTAAAATTGTAGGGAATGTCCTCAGAGGTCCTTTCCATTCTAATTCCCTTAAAAGGGAGACTAGTTGAGATATCATCTTACAAATCATTTCATATTTACTCTTGGTTATTTTTCTCACTTTCCCGATAGTTATACTTTTCTTAAATGACATGCCTTTATTACTTGGTATTACCTAATTGCTTAAGTTGCATTGCCGTTCAATAATTCAAAATGGCGGTTTTGGTAGGAACACACGTTTCGAAGTCCCCGATTTAGAACGTATATACAAATATGTCACGTTCGTGCACGAAATACAGGGACCCAAATACGATTTAAGAAAGCTATTGCAGAGCTATGTGAATATAAGAATGAGGTCTTTTGTTTTCTGTTGGAGAAGCGAATTTCCAGGCTATTCCCTAGTTAAGCACTTTAAAATAATTTGACTTTAACTTAAAATTTACACCGCTTTTTTCTCTTAAGGACTTTATACAGAGAAATGTTACTGCAATATATCTGAAGTTTTTATATTGATATTAAGTATCCATGAATTAACTAACTCTAAGCTAAACACATAAAAGAATCATTGCTTAGTGTGAAGTATGTTTAACGTCCCAAATATTGCTAGATAAATCCTGTAGAGGTGCTGCCGTCAGTTATATTAAACCTATTTATAAGTTTTGCTCTTCCGCTTCTCTTACCTTGTGGGACATTATGGAAAATACTAGAACAACCAAAAAAAGTTAATGTAAATAAAAGTATAGCGGGAAGTTTCAAACATCAATTAATATGTTGTTCGAGTGTGAATGAGGACAGAGATATGCAACATAACTCGAAAAACTTGATGAACTTGTCAAATACACGCAAATGTTGGTACTACTACAGGCGAGAGTAGACATTCAGCCTCAAACTGAACATTGTTCTACCATGAAGGTTTGCTCAGGTTCCTTTAAATTCTTTTTCTTTGACCAGCATTCAGATGTACTGTCATTTGTCTTCGAGCACACTTCACAGAGAGACTACTTGAGATTTCCTCTTGCACATTGCTCTGTGAACGGTTGTTTCTTCTGATTATTACCTCTTCTATGCTGATATATGTTATTACCGGCATATAGAGCTTTTTGCTTTAATTGTTGTCTTTTTATCTGACTAATTTGCTTCGAAGATTTTCATGTTTAAGTTTCCAATACTGAGTAGCTCATCAATTGGTTCAGTAGCAATTAAAATCAGATAAATGATTTTCAAATGATTACTGGGTGCATGGATCTTCTAGTTATCGGATACTCATCTTTTAGGATAAGAGAAAACCTCTAACGTTAAGTCATATCGGACGAAGGATGAAATGATATTAAAATGAGTACAGGCTATATAGAGCTTAGTCACCAAATTTTCACCTATCAAGATAAGGGAAAGCGTCCAAAGTTAACTGATAAACTAGGAAGAATGGAACGATGCTCAAATGAGTCCAAAACTCACGGAGCTCAGGGTTTTCAGAAATTCCTCTTGTAAGGATAAGGGGAAAAACTTATCACAGAGTTTCGATTTCGGGACTAATTGACAGGTTACCAAAACTCCATATACGTGGACACAACAGCATGTGGTGTTGTGTGTAACAGACATAAAGAAGTAGCTGCACTGACTTGTTTGCTCTGTGTATATCTGCCAAATCAATTGGGTACAATATTGTCAAAACAGATAAAATGTGAAAAATCCATATTAATGTACACAGCTCAGCATCTGTTTTGGAAAGTGCTGGATTTTTTCATAAGAAATGTTTAATTGGATTTATATCATAACCACGTGTTCAAAATTTGTAGAATGCTGTAGTTCTTAATAAATATTTAGGTCATATGCGTTATCCGACCTGTCCATTTCTTTGGTAGAGGTTAAGTACCTATCATGTAGCTAACCACACCAACATTTGAGAACAAATGTAATTAGATCACGAAAGAATATTTTCTTATTGTTAAGTAAGTTTGATCTCCCGACCATTCCTGGTTAAGCTCTGTAGAGGCGCTGATGCCGATTACACTAACCTTAATAGGATGTTGTCCCCGCTTCTGTTGTTCTAATGGACCATTATGCAAGATGTCGACGTCAGTCAAAGATTTTTCTTGAAACTAATTTACAGGAACAAGTTTCGATTTTCCAATAATTGCAATGTGATTGAAGAGACAGCTGTAACGAATGTATTTCATGGACTTGTCTTAATATTTTTGTCTATATTAAATGTCAATAAGAATATAAACAGGTTGTCCCTGAACCTAGGAATGTTTACTGTCAGATCTAAAATTGGCTTAACGACAACACGTCAAAAATGGACTTTAATGTACACTGCTCTTACGCTCGACATCTGATAAGGACATTCCTATATTAGTTTACAAATATTTCAGGAAAATTCACAAAATATACGGAACCATAATGGAATGAGCAATAAAATAAGCACGGTTGGTTCTTTAACTTATATATGCTATTGGAGACATTTCTTCCGAACAGGAATACTTTTGCGGGCCAACTATAGTTTTTATACATCAAATAATTCCTTCTTGCTATTTTTGCTATTTAGTACATATCTTTTGACAAAACAACACAGCGTGTCCCTATTCTAAAGTTATGGAAAACTAATAACTAAGACACAATGCTCTACACATAGCAATTACGACCTGCGAGAAATCTGTGCCATTCTAAGAGTACTTCGTGTTTCATGCGACTGCCACCGCGTGACGCTGTGTTCGGCCTCATTCGGTAAACACGCGGGACATTTGATCTGCAGGTCTGTGCCGACTATTTCCCTTGATCTTTGTTTTAGATTGAAATATTTTCTGTACCACGAAGTTAAATAGCAGGGAGAGGAAGAACTAAAGTATATCAAAAAGCTCCATTTCAAAATTGTACAGGGAATTCATATTTAGGAGGAAGAGATTTTATAAGAACTTTGTTTGGTGCGTGTGTATGTGTGTTGTAGTGTTTAACGTCCGCTTTTACTACATGCGGTACGGCAGACGGTGACAATTATGATATATAAAATGAAGATGGAGTGCCGAGGGAATTAAATGGCGAGAGAAGTAGGAGGAAACCGGACCCTACACTGCTTTTCTGCCACAGGTCTCACATGCGGTCTTCTGATACCTGGACCGCTCTAGTGAGTGTCGAGTGTTATAAGCACTCGTGCACGTCGCGGCGGTGTGTGTGTGTGTGTGTGTGTATGTGTGTGTGAGTGTGTGTGTGTGTGTGTGCAAATATCATATCTGGAAATTAGGTAAACACATAAACATGTAAAATGCTTATTACGTAGATCGTTTAAATGGTTTGGAAAATATATTTATTTAAAGAAATAAACATCACGTAATGAATTTTGAAATACCAGTAGTTGATTCCGCTTTTAGGTGTGTTTCGTTTTTCAGGTTTTTGTAACAGTGAAAAACATAAGAACATGTTAACCGGAATCCTTGACTACGAAGTTTATAGATGGGGTGACGATGCAGACAATCTACTTTTGAAATCGATCTCCGTTACAAACAAGAATTTACACATTTTTCTGAAGATAAGTGTAGTTTTTTGTTACAAATATTTATATTTCTGTAAAAGGCTTCTTTCACTGTTTTCATGGACGAAACACGAGAACTTCCAATGAATTCTACAACAGCACAACTTTAGAAGGAATGTTTCTCAAACATCTTCACTTCATCAAGAATGACTTTAAAGATTTGTTAAAGATATTATATGCTTATGGTGTTTTAGTAATAAATGAAATAGATATCCTCAATTTTCTGTAAATTCCTCATTAGCTTAAGACGACGTGAACCAGGTTGGCTTATACGTTTAATGTTATTATCTTAGTATAAATGCCACAGATAATTTCGTCATTAAAAGCATTAGGTATGTGAAGTTACTCAAATATTGTAGAGTTCCAGATGTTATAGGATTTGAACGATAATTTCAATGCCTAATTTGCATCTAAACTTAAATGCTTTGACAGCTTTCAGTGCCTTCAGAAAGAAACCGATCAAAATTCCCAAACAGGACTATGAAATTAAAGTAGGACACAACAATAAAAGATACGTATTACCACTAATACGGAGATGTAATGTAATTTTCTTAAAATGTATGCCAATGCTCGGTAGTACATACGAAAGCGAACAGAGGTTTACAGTTATGATGCTAGGAATATCTACTGCCAAGTCTATTGTACAGTATAATGGTAAACAAAGCTAGTTCAACCTAAAAGTTCTGCCGTACTGAGCTCAGCGTATTATTTGGAAAGTTTTCCTTCATAAGTTATGTTGGTTGTTTAATGAAAGGCTGTCGGATAAGAATAAACAACAATAACAGTAGAGAAAGACCACATTTCTATGAAGCAGGCTGGATGTCGCACCAAGATAATGCGCGGCCGCATATTGCCAATATTGATGCTGAATAGCTTGCAAAAATCAACGTGAAGTGAATCCCTCACCATCCCGTAGTCCGGATTTAGCCCCATGTGATTTTTTTCTATTCCCTAACTAGAAGAAACCTTTGCGTTGGAGGCATTATCCATCATCAGCAGCAGTGAAGAAGGCTGCGGAGACGAATCTGAAGGATCTCTCAAAATGGTTTCCATCATGTTTTTGAAGACTGGCAGAAACGCCGGGACAAGTGCATCGCATTCAGGGGAGACTATTTTGATAAGGACGGTCGAAATGATGAGGATGAGTAAGGGCACGTTGACGAAAATATTGTGGTCATTCTTTATTGAACAGCTCTCGTAGCTCCAGCTTTGTGGCGGTCACATGCAGGATATGTTGTAATATTAGATATATCTTGGGCTGAATATTCAGAAATTTACTCTTATTTCTGGTCTCTTTTGTCAATAGATACACTTCAAGTTTGAGGCAGAGAAAAGAAAGACGATTAAAATATACATTATCCTCTAACTTGATTCAAGCCTATATTTAACTTTGTAAGAATTTTAATTATATTTTATTTATTTCCATTTCTCTGGCCCTTTGTATTATTCTTGCTATATGTTTCTCTCGTTTACAATAACTGATAACTCTTATGACTCATTTGCCGATTTTCTGTTGCCAAATCTATTGAACCCAATATTTCTCATTGTGTTCACGTTGTACAATGATCAATATTTATCAATGTGTGATCACATTGTCTTAAAATTCCTAATATCTTGATTTATAATATTCTCTATGTTATATTATGTTTGCACAATACTTGCAATTTTGAACAACTGTACACAAATTGTTGAATCAGCATTGTCAAGAATAAATCTAGGTGTTTCAGTAACAAACCAGTGTTTTGATGACATCTCATTTGGGGAGATCTGCGTTTAATGGCTTTGTATCACAACAATATTCACAATGTACAGCTACTTATCTCAAATCGCTAAATTGAAATGAATAATCAAAACTAGTTAAGTCTGTTATATATAAACCAGCTTATGGAGACTTTCCCTCCGAAACACAATAATTATTGCTTGTCTATATTGATCTTTTATACACTACATGGCTCCATTTGATTATTATTTGCATTTAGAAATACCTTTGAACCTAAAAGAAACATTATTAGTCTTGCATTTTAAATCATTCCTAATAACTAAGACAAATTCATATCTAAGCAGCAATTTGAACCTCAGCGCCATCTATAAATTTCTATGTGTAATTTACCTTTCAGGAGACTTCCACTATGTGCGCTGCAGTCTCACTCACTAGACACGAGGGACATTTCAACTGGTTTTCTGCCCAGTTTCGCTTTTGGACTTTTCTTTTACTCTTATCTTGCTTTATTTTATGCACCAAAAACATACATATCAGGTAGAGGAGGAGTTGCGTAGATTTTTTCAGCGAAACTCAAAACAGCAAAATCGGTTATATACCAAGCTTATGCATTTACACGCCTAGAGCTAAAGACACAACACTACCAACTAACCGAAGATATTTCTTACTTTATTTGTGGTAAAATTACTCTAATACTATAACTGAAGTAGCATATGTTTGAAATATGTTTGTGACAAATGAGATTGATATGCTAAATGTGCAGGGAATGTCCTCAGAAGTCGTATCATCCTGAATCACTTTACGTAACTGTGAACTGTAAGATATAAACAAAATCTTACTACACGTATAATGTAGATTTTGTTATAACATTCATTGTATGTCTGATATATTTTATTTTGTAGAGTCAACCATTTTATTTTTACTCTTGGTTATATTTCACAATTTCCAAATAATTATACCTTTCTAAAACGGAATTCGGTGTTAGTTTCTGTATTATGGACTTACTCGGATTGGAAAGTATTGCATTACCGTCCAATAAGTCAATACCGAGGTTTCAGTAACAACACACGTTTCGAAGTCCCTCGAATTAAAACGTATTTACGAATATGTCACATTAGTGCACGAAATGCAGAGGCCCAATTTCGATTTATGAAAGTTTTGGGAAAGTTATATGAATGTAAGAATGAGATCTTTTATTTTCTGTTGTAGACACAAATACAAGGTAATTTAAAAATTTATCCCCTAGTTAAGTACTTTTAAAACATTTGACTGTCACCTAAAATGTACTGTCTCCTGTGTCTTCACGACTTTATAGACAGAAATGTTACTGTAATATATCTAAAGTTTGTATATTGTCAGTAGTTATCCATGGATTAATTAACTTGAAGCTAAACTCAAGAAATAATCATTTCTTATTGTGACGTATGTGTAATGTCCCGTCTATTGCTAGGTATATCCTGTAGAGGCGTTGCTGTCAGCTATACTAAACCTTTTTATAAGTTTTGCTCTTCCGCTACCCTTTCCTTGTGGAACATTATAGAAAATACTAGAGCAATCAAACATAATTACTGAAAATAAAAATATTGTGGTAAGATTTAACCTTCAATTTACTTGTTGTACGAATAACTGTGAATGAGGACAGAGACATGCATCATAACTCTAACAAAATTAATGAACTTGTCAAATACATGCGAGTGTTGTTACTACTACACTCGCGAGTAGACATTCATTCTCAAACTGAACATTGTTCTACCACGAAGGTGTTCTCAGATTTCTTTAAATTCTCTTTCTTTAACCAGCATTCAGATGCTTTGTCATTTGTCTTCGTACAGGCTTCACAGAGAGAATACTTGAGATTTCCTCTTGAAAATGGCTTTGTGAACGCCTGTTACTTCTGGTTTTTGGCATTTCTCTGTTGATATCTGTTATTACCTGTTTATAGTGCTGCTTCACTTGAAGTGTTGTATTTTTGTCTGGCTTCATTTTGGTCCAAAATACTAAACGTTAGGTTTTCAACATATCCCTTGATTCAAAGGCATTTTTAAAATACTCAAATTAAGGTTTTAGAGAGTACAGCATAATTATTGCCAATCAGTCTTCATTTATCGCGATATTGTTCCTTTAATTTGTAAATAATGTACAAGAATTTGTTGGGATATCTACGTATTATATCCGAGTTGTACATTTTCTGTACAATTAATAGCTTCAAAAACGTAGCTTTCCGAGCAGGACTTGTACATTTTCGTTTTTTGAGGTTAAGCAATGCTTTATTTGTTTTAATTCTGATGGTGAAATTATAAGAATCACTTCTGTCTTTGTATTTGAGTCACTTGCTCCTCAGATTTGACGTCATTTGGCCTCTTTGTTTTCTCTCCGGTCACATAGTCAGAATGGCCAATGCGAATAAGAACGCTTTGTAGTTTCACTTTCCAGGTATCACAATTGTCTTTCTTTAGAGGGTTGATACGACAAACACTGGTATTTGTAGCAATTTCTTATAAACTTCTACTTTTGAATATACAATTTTTGCAAAGTAAAAATGGCGCATAATTGCTGAACAAAACTAGGACAACTGTTTCCCTCACTATATTCTATACAACTTTTGTTGCATATATTTTACACTTTATGCAAACTGGAAACGATCTGGGCCCATCAGCCGTTGTATTTATGTAGTAATTAATTGTATACTATTCTCAACGGATAAGTGTTTTTCACAACTACCAGATACCCCAACAATGAGATTTTGTTGAAAATGGTACTATTTCTACACAGAGTCTCAAAACTGGGGTTTCTGGCTAATCTCGGAGGAAAATGTTTGGGTGGAACAAGTTTCTTCTCGTAATAACTAAAAGTATTCTTTAACCATAGAGAGATATATTGCTCCGTAACATAAGAGTTTGCAATAAAGCATACAATGTGATTTCTAACTGCAAAAGAGATACATTTTGTGCTGTTCTTAAGTTTGTTAATTGTAACTACCGATTTGAACATGATGACGTATGTCGGTATATTTATATAAGAAAAAGTCTAGCTTTAAAATTTTGGGAAAAGTCTCAGACCTGCTTTTCGTTCTGACTAACATTTGTAGGATTGCTTTCCTTGTAGCTCATAAAATCTAATTAATCAGCGTACAATATATATATGTTTATGTAATCTAATTAAAAAAATTCGATATGTTCTTTGTTTCTAAGTTTAATTTTAGAATACCGTTATATCTTAAAAATGCTAGTCCACATTCCAGATCTTCTAGTGATTGCAACGGCTCAGCATAAAGCTTATGGGACGCCAACAGCGGACCGAATTTTTATCACATGTGACAACATCTAGGTTTTATGTACATCAGAATGTAATAACTTCTCTAAGTCGTTACTTATACACATATTGGCATACGATATACCGAGCGGAAAGGATCAGGCGGATTCATCTCTGGCCTGCATTTGGGAGTTTGGAGTTCGATTCCCGTGGCCACCTACCTAAAGCAAGAGCTACTTCGGGGGTTATCCCCGGTCGCCAGGCGAATGCTAGATAGGTTAATTACATCCCCCGGATTTTCTGTCCCTCGATTTGATCTTTATTATTAATTGGAATGGAATGTATGTTGTCCTGGGGCGGTTGTTATACTGGGGCAGATTTCCACTTAAGTAAAAATGTAGGCGTATGCCCTCTGCTCTGTCGTGGGTCCTTTGGACGGCCACCCTTTGTTTTCTCGCCCTCCCTCCCGGGGATGCCCCATTTTGAGCATAGGTACAACAGCTCAAGACTGGTCGCAGTGCCGAATCACTTCCAAAGTAAAACTAAACTTAAACGTACTCCAAAATGAGAGACAATAATTCTGTTACCGATTCTCTGTCAGTAAATAAGTTTTTTCTCACTAACAATAACAATGCGAAAAAACTGCTGTTTGCCGTCCATAGATGGCTCTACCTGTAATCTCTCATTCTGAGAAACAATAATTTGAAAACTTTACAATGTTTTCTAAGATATTTGACTGCACTCTTTCGATTTACAGTATATTTAAAGGCGTTTCTTCTTCAAAAGGTTAAGAGTAGCGAGAATGTATACACACTACGTCAAAGAAACAAATAATAGTGCGTAAGAATGGAAGCGTTTTAAATTGGGTAATTATCAAAGGTTTTATGTTACCTAAAACATGATTTCAATTGGAAAATGTTTGTTGATTCTTGAATTCAAAGATGATCATGTTGATATGCATTCCATTTTGGTGCAATGTGGCGTTTGTTGGGACAGTTCATTAGCATTTCCAGAATACTATCTCTGGCTACGCAGTAGAGGTAATTAATTAACGGATAATTATTTATAAAATTTGTGAAGCACGGGTTATACTGCTACTAAACATTTAGACGATACGAGAAGCATTAAGGGAGAGTAGTACAACGGATCAATGATTGCAGTAGTTACTGCTTACCACTGACATGTATTGGAGAGTCATGGTAACGCACAGAAGGAGTATCGTGGCCGTGGAGCAGTGTATGTAGGATTGTTGAGAAGAAGCTTGTTTTGTGCGAATTTCTTAGTGCTGATAAACCAAGATCATTACAGCGTAACACTAGATAGATTTCTAAACATGCTTTAGAAAGTACATTAGTTGAGAATCCCCATATATCGCTACCATTTTATACTTTAATCGATTTTGTGATGTGTTTGATGCGTGATTTTCATGATAAATCCAAGATGTCTTCGGCAACTAATGGCACACAATCCTGAGCGCTCTTACCCGCCAGGCAAGCGCCATTATGCAACACGTATTTGAGTGTTGAATTATTTTACTCACCGGATCACTTAAAGTGATTTGCTAATTTCCATTAATCTTATACAAAAATACAACTAAATAACAGCCCATGGCTTGCAGTGCACTGGTATTTAGCCTCTCAACCCAGATCATTTCGGTAATGAAGCTTTTATGGCCGCAGAAAGCTTACAAATAGCGATAGGCCAACAACCAGAGCATCAAACATGGCTTAGTGGACTTACTCATCATGAAACGCCTGTATTTGACAAGACCTCAGGAACAACCAGTTCAACCACCACTGAACCAAAAGTATCAGAGTGTTCTACCAATTCCTTGTTCCAGTTCGCAGAAGTAGTTCTGACCCTTCCGCACCAATCACTTCTGTCTCTAGAAACCCAGAGCTGGGTTGGCCGTAGCGGCCGGTTCATCAGACCCTATTCGGGTCAAAGTGGAAGGTGTGGCTTCTGCCATGATGCAAATTTATGATAAGGAACTAAATGAAATGATATCGGCAGGTACACTTACGGACCTGCACCCGAAGGTGCAGTGCAAAATCAACCACCCTACGGGTGTCCTTACCTCTAGGCAGCGGGTGCTGAACAGCTTGCAACTCAGAGGACCGAACACCTGATACACAGAGTGCGCCTTATCCAGTCACTAGGGACTGGATGACTCAGGTCTTAAGTGGCCCCGCTACCTATAATGCCTTATTTTGGCTGGTAAAGCTGGTGAAGGCTGCTGTAGGTTGTCGCTCAGAAGAAGGCCTGCTGCTGCTACGCTTTCTGCGAGGTCCGTCTTCTTCACCCTCGGAGTAGCGCGATTGCCGAAAGCTGCCCGGAGGTCGCTCCCGAAGATGGCAATCCGCTGTCACTGAAGCTCATGAGGAGACGTCCTCACTCCTCGGCTGCTGAGAGTGGAATTGCTAAACCTAACGAACGCAGTTACATATTTTATACATCTTCGTAAATTACAATTTGTCTCTCCTAGTATACCATATTACACGTAGTGCCATTTGTGGACAACAACTGCAACTTCCGTTTTTTCTTAGCTAACGTGTTTTTCCTGGCTGATATCTGTAAACTAAAATATTGTATGTTATGTAAGTAACTTAACGTATTTACAATCACTCTGCATTCTCAAATCACTCATTTACAACGGCTTATCTTCCCAACAATTCAAAATTTAGTATACCCTTTCACAGAAGTAGTGTCATTGCCGATTTTGTTGTAGGTGCAACAGAGATACAGATAAATTAAAAACCACGCACTACGGTTCTCCTCTCTTGATCCAAAATAATAAGCCACCATAACATTCATCAGAGCCGACAGTTTTTGGCAAATGTAAGCAACATATTTAAATGGAAGTGAGTGCTCGGTTTTTGTCTCTTGCTGGAGGAAAGATAACGACATTTCCAATCCTTATATTGCACCAGCACGCTAAATATTTGAGAACTGCCCAAAGCATTCTGCATTCTGGAATTACTCTGGTACCTCTAAGCACATACATAAAATGTATATCTACAATTATCTGTCTCTTCTTCTTGTTCTTCATCTTCTTCCTTAACTGTCCTCTTATACTCCTACCGGACATTGTTGTTTTTCTTAACCCTTAAACGGGTTGAGGAATGGAATCCGTGGATCAGTGAAAGAGAGAATCCAGCATGGGTGCCTGGTATGAGGGCGAGAGGAGTGATTGACAGGAGGAGGGTCAGATGAAATGACAGCAGAAAGGATAATGGAGTAATTGTTGGAATGTTTGCAGGTAAAACCGGAGGACCCGTAGAAAACATTCCTTAGCGCCGTATTGTGCACCACATATCTCACTTTGCGGTCTCCTGGGATTGAACACAGTCCCTCTTGGTGTGCGTCGGGCAGCCCAACCACTCAGCCATTGGGCGGCTATTATCTTTCTCGTTGCACTTTACGCTAACAGAAGAAAACTTTTTCACACATTTGTTTACAAAATGTGTAGAGAAAGTCATATAAATCAATATATTTTAAGAAGAAAAACTGCTTGATCTGTCAACTAAAGACGATTCGGAACATATAACTAGTTTTTCGAACCTAAACAATTTAGCTATTCTTAAGTGTTTTTCCTTTTGTTTTTCCTTCCAAAAGTGCGGTAGAAGGACATTTGCGTTTCAATTCGCAGTCATACATTCAGTTATTCTGTAAGGAAAGCACTTCTAGGAATCTCCCCAGAATATTCAAGCTACACTTTTTGTTATGCAAATTTACCCAACACACGTCATCATTTGTATAGCTTTTAGTTTTTAGAGTTGACTTCGGGCCCAAATGACCTTGTTGTCGACGGGCCCTAAAACACCACACACTCACTCACTCACTCACTCACTCACTCACTCACTCATGATTTTGTGAATAATACCGCTAGCAATATTTAAATGAAATATCAGAAGTTTTAGGTTCTTTCATGATTATAAACATGCATGTCATTTGTTTAATCAGATATAAGTTCAAACACATTAACTTTACATAGCAGCAGCGTCAGTGCTGTCGTTGAAAGTATACCCTACTCCGAAGATTAGAGGCCTTCGAATTTTAGCCATCCCGGGACATTGTCTCTAACTGTTCTAGAAGTAGCTGATAAACAGATGGTGGTTAGGCAGTGGGTTTTATTTCTGGCAGGGTTAATGCAAAGTTAAGTATGGAAGATGTGAAAGAATAATTTGGAATTTGCAGCTGCAATAATGAGATGATATTAAGTGTCTAAAACAGCTCTGGGATGATGATAGGTGTTTCCGGGGTAAATATCATATTCCCAGAGGCCATGGATTAGATGGTTAAAACTGTCTGGAGGGCTGGTGTAGAATTTACGTGAAAGGTCAAGAATGTAGTCAGTCAATTTAGGAAATGATAAATCAAAGTGAATATTTGCGTTTGGTATGTACCAGTCAGCACCTCTTGCTCTGCGTAGATATCTGTTCTGTAGCACATGGAGTTTGTTAAGGTGGGTTTTAGCTGCAACTCCGCATATTTGGAAAGCATATGTCAAGGCGGGTCTTAATACCTGCTTATAAATGAGTAACTTGTTTCTTAGTGCTAGGGGACACTTCCTGTTGTAAAGGGTAAAGAGCATGGACATTCGTCTGGAGACTTTGTTGGCCACCTATGTAATATAGGCTTTCCAAGTTAGTCGCATATCTAGTTTTACCCCTAGATATTGGGCTTCAGATTTCCAGTGTACTGCGGCTCCTGCCACACGCAACTCAGGAACATCTTACAGCTGGCGATGACTGAAAGAAACAGCTTGCAATTTGTTAGCGTTAATCTGTAGCCTCCAGGTGAGGAAACACGCATACCGCATATCAGCATATCGTTGAGCGCGATGTACTACTATCAGGTGTCTATTGGATGCTGTGGAAATGACTGTGTCATCCGCAAATAAATATAAGTTGCAGCCACTTATTTGTAGGTATGGTATTTATGTAGGTTAGGAAGAGCAAGGTGCCAAGGACACTGCCGTGTGGAACCCCTGCATGAATGGAATATGGCTGGGAGACAATATAATCTCTAGCAACCGCAAAGTTGCGATTTGCTAGGTAGTTATGGATTAAATTGATCAGGTAAGGGGGAAAGGCATATTGAATGAAGCGAAAAAGAAGACCTTCGTGCCACACAGAATCGAATGCCTTAGAGATATCGAGAAATAGGGTTACAACGTAATGTCTGTTGTTGAAGCCACGGATTGCATCATCGACGAAAGGTAGAAGTTGATGTGAGGTGGAATGTTGTCTCAGAAAACCAAATTGTTCAGGTCTAAGGATATTTAAATCATCCATGATGTGCTGTAGGCGACGTTAAGGTACCTTCTCAAATAGTCTACTAATGGCAGGAAGAAGACTGATGGGCAGTGATTTGTGATATTTTTGGAATCCTTGCCTGGTTTTGGGAGAATAAGTATGTTGGCATGCTTCCAAGTAGCAGGATATTGGAAGAGGAGAGGCAAACTCCTGAAGAGATGGACGAGTAATTCAATTCACTTTTTCGGAAGGGTTCTGAAGGTGGCATAGGGTATTTTATCTCATCCAGCAGTTTTAAAAGGACGAACTGAAGCAATAATTTGTCCAATCTCCTGTGGTGTTGTAAGAAGTACGTCGTGGGTATTGTAAGGAGAGTGAATGTAGCGATTCACAACCTCTTCTATTTCTGCTCCCGGCTCAGCATCTGGGGTTTCAGCTGGTTCAAAGGTGCAGGCCAGGTGTTCGGCAAGTAGTTCCATCTTTTTTCTGGACGATTGGGCTATTCTTCTCCCCTCAGGGCTGCACCGTGGCTCAGTGGTTAGACCGCTTGGCTCCCATCAAAGTGGCCCGGGTTCGATCCCAAGCGACCGCAAAGTGAGGTTTGTGGTGGACAACATTGCGCTGGAGCGGGTTTTCTCCGGAAACTCAGGTATCCCCCGTCATCTCATTCCACCGGTGCTCCATCTGCATCACATATTCCATCATTGTCATCGCCTGCGGTGCTGTATGTAGTAAAAGCGGGCATTAAACACTACACATTTCACACATATTTCTCCCATCAGACAGTGGCGGATCAGAAGAGGAGATGCGTAGCAATGACTTAGACATACTCCAGAGAGAGAGAGAGAGAGAGAGAGAGAGAGAGAGAGAGAGAGAGAGAGAGAGAGAGAGAGAGAGAGAGAGAGAGAGAGAGAGAGAGAGAGAGAGAGAGAGAGAGAGAGGATCAAGGTTGCTGAGACGTCTTTCGCATTCGTCATTACTGAAGTCAGAGTTTTCCATTTTCACCAGTGCTTGGAGTCTATTCCACTCCTGTTTATCCTCTGGTGGCGTGTATTCTGTTATATACGCCTTGCTCTGTTTTTGGTGGATATTAACTGTCGGATTGGCTGTGAAAGGGGTTTCTGGGGATTGTATGGGTCTCGAAGAACTGGTGTTGCTTCTTTCATGGCAGCTGGGATATAGGTGGTGATGGTGTTTGCAAGTTCATCAGACAATTATGCATCTGCACATGGTTCTGCTTTCGCTGGCTTGCTAGTCATGATTTTGTTGAATTTACTCCAATGTGTACACTTTGTGTAAATTGGTGGATTTAGGGGCTTAGGCCTCACTTTAGCCTGAAAGAAAAGTAGTAGAGGATAATGATCAGAAGAGAGTTCGGGGAGAGAAAATATTTTCGGATGACAGCGGACATTTTGCATAAGATCTATGTCTAACCAATTTGGTGGACAGCGATCCACATGAGTGATATTAGGAAATGAAGAAGCAAGCAAAGCCAGGTTTTATCACTCTAAATAGCGTTCCAAGAGGCGACCGTGTTGATTTGTTATGGTGGAATTCCATAAGAGTAGTCTTAGCATTAAAGTCTCCCAATGCAAATGCTGAGCCGCCCGTAAAATTTAAATACAAGTTCCGCTAGGAGATGGCTCTACCAGGAGGGATATACACTGAGTAGACTTTGAGGGGGCCCCTGTCTGTTTCAACTTGGACTCTTGTCCCTTCCAATCCTTCAGTAGCTGACAAAAGTAATCGATGGTGTAGGATACCACGTCGTATGTACACTGCTGTACTCCCGTAGGCATCAGCTCTGCCAGCATGATGTCATTGCATGCCGGGGATGGTGCCCTTGAGATTTTTAGAGAAGAGGGGTTCTTGGACCAGAAATATGTTCACATTGTTAACAGCAATGAAGTTGGCTGCTTAGCGCAAATTGTTTCTGAGACCGTTGGCATTCCAAGAACAAATGCACACGTCTAGAAGGTGGCGAATGATATTATTCGTGCCTGCCATGATTACCCAGGAATACGAAGACATTGTGGACTAAAATGGTTTGTGGTGGAATAGATGAGGGCCGCATAGCCAAGGCTTCAGCCAGAGATGCAATAACATCAGCCTGAATATGTAGAGGAATGCGGGACATTAGATTCAAAAAATGTTCATCTGGAAGAGATGAGAATATGTTTTGAGTCGGCAAAGAGCCAGTGGAAGTTGGAGCACAAGTCGACATTCTCTGGTGCATTACTTGTTTTGATGCAGGAAGGCGAGGTTTTGGTGCTACGGCAGGAGGAAGCCTGTTGCGGTTGTTGGTTTGTCAAATGCTTGGCTTTTTAAGGTTAGGCTGTTAGGAAGTTGTTGGTTGAGGTGGAAGTGGTAACACTAATGTGTTGGGGACGATCGAAGGATTAGAATCTGTGGTGGTAGACAGCGGTAAAGATTTACCCTGCAGCATTCGTTGAGAAGATGAGAGTGCTGCTGAGTAAGAAATAAGCTGCAGCTGCTTAGCTCGTGGCGGTCCTGGGTAGCGAGTGCCCTTAAATGCCACCTTTTGAATCCCCAAGGGGTATGAGACTTTGGGAGGGGCATGGAACTTGGTGCGTTATCCATTTTTAAGGACCATTTCTATCCCTGCTTCTTTCCAGGGGGTGCACTTGTAATATCGGCAGGAATGATTTCCGCCACAGTTGTAGCAGATATGTTTCACCCGCAATTCCAATAACTTTGCAGTCTGAACGTCTATGTCCAGGCTCCACACAGTATGTGCACACTGGCTTAAAACGGCATCCCGCAGCACTATTTTGAAACTGCTGGCAATTTGTACATTTTCTAGTGCGAGCAGGAGGTTGCTAAGCTTCTACCCTAATTATGGCATCAAACATCCCCGTGTCTCTGTATATGTCCGATGAGCGAGGTTCATTGTGCACAGCTACCCTAAAGTCTGGAAGTTTCAGCTGCGTGGGAGAGCGGTTTTAACGTAACTGACCAACTCTCCCCACTGGGTAGTTAAGTTCTTGAAAATGAATTTGGATATTAGCTTCTGTGACATACATAGGGAGGTACTTAACGGCCACGTATAGTAGCTTTTCATCAGGCAAAATGGGGGTTAAGTACTGTACTTCATAGGTTAGCTGTTTCCTAATGAAGGGGTGATCGGACGGCGTGGCCGGTAAAAAGGCAATGGTACCTTCTATATTTTTAAGAATAAATTGAATATCCGGGTGCTTTGCATGAAGCACATTTGTAAGGTCATGAGCCTGCCGTGGGTCTCGTAGGAATATGGGTGTAGTTCTGTGTGATGGTGGAAGCTGTTTGGCAGGGATGAGTTGTTCTTGCTCAAACATGTCAGATATCTACATCCATTTGCTCAGTTGGTGGGGAAGACACGGAGAACTCGCGTTTCTTTTGACTATCATGAGCAAGAGCCGGATAGTCTGGGTTGTCGCTGTCATCTGAGAGGGCATCAAATCTATTTGTAGTCTCTGGCGGTTGTGCCTGAGATCCTGATTTCAGGGCTTTGGCTGTCCTCTTGAGATTTGCGGTTTGCCAGCTTGGGTTGCTCTTTAATTGCCGTTCAAGTCGCAATAAATATCCAGTGAGGGCTTCAACCCTTGACCGATGCGCCGAATAAATGCGAAATTCTGCAGCAACCGCATTTGGGTCGGCAGCTGAGAGCAAATTACGAAGCGCGTCATCTGCCTTGTTTAAGTAAGCCAGTCGAGCCTTAAGCTCTAGTTGCAATTGCCTGGCAACTGCTGGTGAGAATGGGATTTTTGGGCTTACTATTAGGTTTATACCCATAAAGGTGCGGCAATCACCGCCTTGTGTATAGTATTCCTTTGCTGACACATCTGTTACTTCAGCTGTGGTTGTTGTTCCAGCAAAGGCGTGTAGAGACGGATCATTATTTCCGGAAGGGGAAGGATCAGGCTCTCTATTTAATTGGTTATGAGCAGTGGAATCCCTGCTATAAAGCTCAGGGATGGTTATTGAAAAATGCTGAGCATGGATATTGATGATGTTGGGTTCCATGTATTGACCAATAGGAGGATCCAATGAGAGAACAGCTGTTAACCAATTAGAAGCAGATAAGCTGCATGCAAGATAAGGGAATGCCTCGGGGAACCTTAATGTAATAGATAGAGGGAAAAATAGAAAATAGAGAAAGAACAAGGTGCAATAAGCCCGAGTATCAGAGGGCCCCCCATAAGGGCGCCTAAAATCCAGTCACTAGGGCTCTTGGCTGCAGCTTTGATACTTTGCCCAGTAACTTTGTTAGCTGTAGCTCTAGCTGGCTCGGATGCTGCTTCTACGGGCTCGCAGACCCGATGCTGTCCCGAAGCTGCAGCTAGATGGCACCTGTGATGCTTCCCCGAAGATCGCTGGTAGCTAAGCGCCAAGCCATAAAAATGGCTGCTTTGTCCTTGCGAGTGTGCTCTCTAGACGGTGCTGACTCTTCGATATCTTGAAGAGGACTGAGGGCCATTTCAAATCCTGATCAAAATTAGAGGATCAAACAAGCTACCTCCTGTGATATTTCAGAATGTGTGTTCATTTTAATATGTTGCAAGTTCCAACAAAATTCATCGCATTATTATTGTCTGATTTCCAAAAACCTATGAGAAACTGCAGTGAAAATCATTGAGATATATATACTTTAGCAAACTTCTTTTCTCACATATTATTGTTTGTTCTTTCGGTGTTCTCCCACATACTCCGTAACTACTGCTTATTGCCGCGTAACTAAAGACCAATCAAATTATAAAGTGTATCTAATGAATAAAGCTATAGATTCATATGCGACTGTAAATAATCAATAACATAAATTCCCCGCAATAATATATTACAGGTAGTGCAATCTCCATATCGCTGAGCGAAGTAGGTTTAAAACTTTTTATAAATAACTTAAAAGAAAACTGTCATTCACAGCGGAGACAATTTAAGCCAAAAAGTCTTCTATGCCATCGCCAGCTACTGGAATTTATTGATAAGTTATATGTCATCATTCTCTCGTTATGGTGTATGTATCGTTGATGTGCATTAAACAGTAACATATGCATATAATTTTACATCACTTAAAATGTCTACATCGCACTAAAGCACTCACCTGTTTCTCTGGCGGTATTACTTATTACTGGTTTGAATTTGAAATTCTTACACCTTTTGTTTATTCTATCATGTACGTTGCGAGCACATAAGGTATTACATTACATCCAGAAATTATATACAAAGCTTTAATTGGTAATGTAACTTTTAAGTCACTTTGAAGTCATAAGATCCATTTAGTGAAGATGGTAGTTGCACGTCTGTGAGCCATGAACAGATAAACTCAGAGGTGAAAGTTGTAATTGTCAGATTTGTCCTGCACCATCCAAACAGGCAACACAAAGATAAAGTGTAAAACGTTGCTAAACGTTATAAAGTGCAGCTTGAGCCTGTTTACTGCTTTTTAATTAGATATAAATAACTTGTTATTAGTTTGAATTTGCCAATACGTATGATTGCTTAACAGCTATTGAATATGAATATTTTCGATTAGACTATTACTTAGGCCTCTTGTATTTATTTTGTATATACAACGAAATGTGTAACTAAGCTACTTCTGAAAACGGATAAGTCTGTTTGGAAGACTGACTTGAGGAAGTAATTAGAAAATGTCCACTTAATGTCGTAAGCATATGCTTTTAGATAAGAGACGATCTCTTAATTCTATTGATTGTCCGCTAGGGTACATTATTTATAACGGCCTCGTATTTCTGGGCATAGATGGCACCTGTAATATCGGTTAGCGTATAAATAATCTTTGTATTTATGTATAAATTTTTATGACAAATTGTAATTATGTTCATTAATTATGGCTTAGATTTTATTGCTGCTTATGGTATTGTGAATTCTTGGGTTGGTAGAATTAATAGTCCATTTTCAGAAATACCAAATGTTTTTTATTTGCGTAGAGGTACACTCTGTTTAATCCGTACGTAAGAGAATTAAGTCACATAGAGTGTACCAAGTTCAGTGATCCAAACGAACGTTCTGATTATCTCTGTTTACAACACTCTTGTTACACAAAATCTGTCTAAGACTGTTTTCGCCCACCTTGGTAGCGTGGTGATAGCGTTAAAGAGGTCCCGAGTTAGAATCTCGGTCACGGTGAGTTACCTGGATAAGGTTTTTTCCGGGGTTCTTCTTTATCTTGTAAGACGAATGTCAGGTAGCTCTAAGCTCTATGGACCCCAGACTTATTTGAGCATCATTTCATCCATTCCATTCATCGTCCGATATGACTTAACGATGGAGGACGTAAATTTCAACAAAAAAGAAAAAGACTCTTATCTGCTTAGGACTGACCCTTGGCAAGTCGGCGCCTTCTTATATACCTCATTGATAAATCCGAGACTGTTCCAGTACAATAAAGAAACCGAATATTCTATCAAATTCCAGCTGCGGTAATTACTGCACAGCTTCAGGAAACTGCGCAAATCTCGCTTATTCTTTGGGCGAGGCCAAACTCTCTTGGCCTGTGTCTTCTGCGCCATTTGGCCGCTCCTGTTGGTTAAGGTATGTGGCACAAGTAGTTGCCTTCTTTGCAGAAGAGCTGGCACCTCTTAGCCTTCAGCTTCAGGTTGGTCGCAGCAGTCTCTCTGGCACCTTACTCAGGTTGTCATGATGGTCTTAAAAAGCTTGCTGAGGATGATGATGTCATACGGCTACAGGAGGCACGCGTTATAAGTCCATCCTCTCATTACCGACACCATGAGGCTTTGGAAGGTAGCTGGTGCGTTGCAGAGGCCAAGGGGCATAACTTTAAACGGCCATAGCCCTTGGCCTGTCGAAAATGCAGTCTTATCCTTGCGTCTCCAGTCTAGAGTCACCTGCCAGTAACCCGAATTCAGGTCCAGGGTTGAGAACCTCAGTGCGCCATCTAGTGTATCCAGGGTGTCCTCAATGCGCGGTAAGGGAAAGCGCGGTCATGTAGTCTGCGGTCATGTGGTCGGCCACCCTCTCCAATAAGCCTTCACTCCAGGCCCCAGGTGTGCGTTGGCACCGGCTCCAGTATCTTGTCGATTGCTGTCACGCTGACCACGGGCTTGCATTTCCCTATCTCCGTCCCATCCTGGATGTCGCTATCGGTGTCCGTCAGGTTGAGCAGCATTACTGGAACTTCCTCTCTGCACGGCAACGGTGTTCTGGCTACACACAGTCCATGCACAGGTGTCTTATGATCCAGCATCATGTTCTTCGCCCGCTGGCTTACCAGACGCACCGTCACCACCACCTCGTGTCTCGAGGGGACAGCCACGTATTCCTTCAGGATGACCCTGCTGATTCCATGGCGCTCTTCGTTCTACCGGAGTATAACTTCTTCTCTATTAAGCCGCAGGACCTTCCTGCCGACGACTACCGTAGCCTCGTCGATCATGAGGGCACAAAATTCCAATAACTCCTCAGGTACCTTCGTGACGAACACACACAGACGCACGGCACTCTGTCCCAAGGGAAACTTCAGTAGGGCCTCCTTCTCTACAGGCAAGAATTCGCCCAGTGCCACCACAAGCTGGCACGGTCAGCCCAATTTTCTCGACGGCAAGCACTTGGCCGCGTCCGGTTTAATGATGGTCAAGGCTGCCCAGATGTGTACGAGCTCTCGGCACGGCCGCGATGAGACTGTCATCCTTACGCTGGGTGGCGGTGTGCAGTGTCACTCGAGGGGATGGTGGTGATGGCGCCGGGGTGCCCCTCTGCACGACGGCCCTTACATGGTTTTTCGGCTGCCTTCCCTGGTGCCAGCAACCTCTCTCCATGTCTCCCGGCTCTCCAAACCGCCAACACACGCCACTAGGTCTTCACCGACGTCTCTCGGCTTGCCTTCGGTCTTCAGTGTAGCGCAAACTCCTGGTTCGCGACTTCTAGTTAGCCGTCACCTTGGCCGCCTCCATCCTTACTGCTGCGGTTAGCGACTCTTGGATGGTTTTGTAGTCGCCGAGCATTAGGCGCTGATGGTTCTCCGTATCTCGTAGCCTGTCAACGAATGCGTAAGCGACTTCCCGGGATATGAACTCCCGTGGGAGGTCAACTAAAGCTTTACTGGCCAGCTGCTCGATTGCCAGGACGAACTCCTGCAGCGTCTACCTTGGCCACTGTGACCTTGTCTTCATCTGGCTTGATACGCTTCGGCTAACCAGCGGTTTCCAAAGCGATTCTCCAGGGCCTCCCAAATGTCCTTAGGTGCCGCCGCTGTCTGGACCGCATCCAGGGCTTATGCGACCCGTCCCTGGCGGTTGGCTATAAGCTGTGCGGCCTCTTCCTCTGGTGACCACTTGTTGTGTTTGGCCACCATGTCGAATTGACTGCGGAGGACTTCGAAAGTTGTCGCGCTCTCGTATTGAGGAGTTGTGATGCGCGCAGATGTTGTGTAGTGTGCCGGCGCGTCGATATTTAAGTCCTTTAGCCTCCTGCCGACGACGTCCTCCACCATGGCTTTCAGGGACTTTGTGTTGCTCTCGGCCTTTCCCTCCAGCTCTTTGAAGCGGCTGGCCATGCCTTCAAGGCACTCGTCGACTAGACCCATCCACTGGCCCAGCTCCATGACGTCATTCCTGACGCCCGTCAACTGTTCTTCATACCTTGCGGCCTCCTTTGCCGCTTTCATCTCCGTGGTCAATTCGGTCATCTTCTCGGCCAGGCTATCGTTCGCCGTTCTCATATACTTCAGCTCCACGTCCAGGTTGTTGTTTGGCGTTTCCGTCTTGGTTGTTAATTGGGACTTCATTTCTTCAATCTTCTCGGCGATATTGTGGTTAGCCGACTTCAATTTTTCAGGTTCTGCAAAAATCTTTTCCAATGTTGTGTCTCACTGCCACAACCAGTTGTGACTTTGTGGGTTTGTTGAATTAAAATTCCGATTTGCAGAAATTCAAAATGTTCTTTATTTGCCTAGAGATACACTCTGTTCTATCCGTACGTAACAGAATTATGTCACATACATTTAGTCAACCAAGTCGATGATCGAAAAAAACGTTCTGAAAATCTCCGTTTACAACACTCTTGTTACATAACATCTGTTCACAACTGTTCTCTGCTTACGGCTGACTCTTGCCTAGTCGTCACCTTCTTAAAAACCTCATTGATAAATTCGACACTGTTCAAGAACAATACAGAAACCGAATATTCTATAACCTTCCAGAAGCATAACTTAATCTATGCCAGCAAGTCCTTTATCTCAGCATATGTTATTTGCCGGCTCTTTGTATACACCAGTCACGCTATCGTATATAACGGCTTCGCGACAGTATGAAGATAAACAGTATCCGTAATATGTCACTGAAATATTGAACGAATAAGTAATTGTAGGAGTGAAGATATGTCGTCTAAAGACATATACTGTAGTGTTCTATAGCTTTCTCGTGCTTCTATATCAATCAGGCGTTTATACTTTTCTGTAACCTTGTATAAAGTTATACAGAACTAAACGTAAGCAAGTCCTATCCTCATTTCACAAATGTCCATAACCACACCAGACCTGTGAGCGCATTTCCAAAATATCTCTCATGTTTGCGGATTTACCAATTTATATTACAGGTGTTTATTCATCCATTGCCTTTGTTGGTATTTTATACTTTCTGGATCTCTATCGTCAGCTGTAGCGACATCAAGGGATTACTAAAATTATTTATATATGTCAATGATGTAGACTTAAGCGATGAAGAAATCTTTCAACAGCTGATCCCTATGTAATCGCTTTAATAAACTATTCTCTTTGAAGGACAAAAAATATATAGCTTCTATTTTAAGACATGTAGGTATTGGAAGTTTAAACTAATAATAAGTTATATATCTGGAAATTACAACAAAAAGGATTACGGAGGCTCAAGTTGTACTTTGTAACGTTTAGCAACACTTTTACACTTTATTCTCGTGTCCCCTGTTCGGATGCTGCAGCTCCAATCTGACAATTACAACTTTTACCTCTGAGTTTATCTGTCAATGGACTCACAAACGTGCGATTACGTTCTTCACTAAATGCATTTTATGACATCATAGTGACTTAAAACCTATATCACTAATTTAAGCTTGGTATCTAATTTCTGGGTGGAATGCAATACATTTTATACCTGCTATCTACGTAATAGCATATACAAAAAGTGTAAGAATTTCAAATTCAAACCAACTGTAAGTGATAGCCGTCTGAGAAATAGCTGAGTGCTTTATTGTGATGTAGACTTTTTAAGAGAAGTAAGATTATCTCTATAATTTACTGTTTATATCAAGTTCATTCAGCACGAAGAAGTTACTCCCAGTAAATACAACAAATACTACATATTGTAACTTGTGACATAGACAGCATGTGTGAATCTAAATTGTTACAGCTTATATTTTGAAAATCACAATTATTGAAAATTGTTGCATGTCCTGTGTGTGTAAGAAGGTTGTTAGACTACAGAAACAAGTTTGTTATTTAATCAAATTCGTGTTTGAGTTATGTTGATGACAAAGACTTTTTTATAAAGCATATATTTTTGGTCTTCAAAGGGGTCTCAAAACGTGTATTTCCAAAATACTGAACCAATAATTGGTTGTAATGTACTGCTTGCCTACTTACTGTATTGTCGCGAACCCGTTATCTACGATAGCGCGACTGGTGTACAGAAAGAGTAGGCAAATAAAGACAGCTGAGATAAGGGACTTGCCACGTTTGGAAGGTTCTAGTGATATCTGGATTGACAGAGAATATTTGTTTTCTTGTCTGTTCCCGAAATCTCTCGACTTTATCAGTGAGGTAATTAAGAAGGCGACGACTTACCAAGAGGAGGGCTAAACAGGAGAGAAACAGCTGTAGAGTGTTGTTGTAACGAGAGCTTGTGTTTGTTATATTAATCAACCTTGGTGTTGTAGATTGTAAAATTTGATATAATTCTGCTGCTACGAAGTGTGCTTCGACGCAAATAAATAACATTTGGAATATCTGTAAGTCGGGCTTTTAATTCTGCGAACCCACAAAGACACAATTGGAGTCAGCAGTGCGACATTACACGATATGGAGGTTGTATTGGAAAATATTTTGGAGAAGATGATGGAAATGAAAGCAGCGAATGACAACCTGGCCGCAGATAATTATAATAATCATAACGATTTGTAGCAAGGAACAGGGATATTTGAACTCCTGATCAAAATAAGAGGAGCAAAGAAGCTGCGTCGTGTGACAATTCACAATGTGGGTTCATTATAATTAGTTACAAGCTCCAACAAATTATACCGAATTACTTTTTCTGTCATCTAAGCGAAATTTCCGACCAATTATGAAAAATTACAGTGAAAATCATTCAGATATATTTACTTTAGTAGTCTTCTTTTCTCAACATAATCGTTTGTTCGTTCAACATTCTCTCATATATTTTGCAGCTTCTGCTTATTGCCACGTACAAAAGGACAATCAGAATAAAGTGCATCTGATGAATAAAGCTAGAATTTCCTATAGAACTTAGTAAATAATCAATAATATTCTTCACCGCAATAATATATTACAGCTGGTGCCATCTCTGTATCGCTGGGCGAAGTAGGCTTTAAACGTTTTTGAATATCTTCTAATCAAACTGTCGCTCACAGTGGATTCAGTTTATGCAAAAATGTCTCCTATGTCAAAGATTCTGTGTCTAAATACGAAGTTTGGTATTTAGCAACTTTACTTTTGAGATACGCTGTTCACACATACCCACAAACACAAACACACACACACCTTTCAATAAAAATGCATTTATGAACTTAGGAAGTACCTAAACATGTATGGGCCAACAGAGTGTTACGTACCTTCGACATGAGCCACTTCACAGAACTGAGTGTAAAAGATTTGTCCATCTTCAACGCAAAAATTATGCGCCAATTCCATTATATCATGATCAGCCAGACCAATCATTTCATTCACTGGTCCAGATAAAACAGTTTTAAACGCACATTCTGAAAACTTTTCATTACATTAATAATTACCTAATATTTGCAATTTGCCCTGCAATAAAGAATAGTCCATACCGAAATTAATAATTTGTACACATGAAGTTGAAATATCCAGTTCAATAGAATATATCTGTTTAAAGTGTTGTTATTGCATAAATAAATAATGAAATACCACCCTCACCATGGCCATTGATACTACTACTACTATTACCACTACTATTACACATAGAATAATAATAACTAATAATAATGATAATGATGATGATGATGATGATGATGATGATAATGATACTGATAATGATACTGATAATGACGATGACGGTGACGGTGACGGCGACGGTGTCGATGACGATGACGACGGCGGTGACGACGACGACGGTGACGGTAGTAATAATAGTAGTAATAATCATCATAATAGTGGCAGTGGCAGTGACAATAATCGTAATGATCGCAATGACAATAACAATAATCGTAATGATCATAATAATCATGTTAATAATAAATATTATTCTTATTTTTATTATTTATCGTATTATTTATTTATGCAGTAACACTTCAAGCAGATATTGTTAAGGTAATAGAACGTCAGGTATGCAACAGCTGAATGTTGCTTTAAGTTGGCTACAAAATAGGAAGCAACATAAGATGGGGCTAGGCGTGAATGTTATATGGCTCCTAGCCAATGTGGTGCGTGCAACGTTGTACAGTTAAGCATGTAAACTTGTTCGCGTTGCCGAAGCATGCGGCTGATTTTTTGCGCGCTCTAAATATACCAATTAAAAATTATTTTGTTTTTTCCAAGTTACAGAGTCATTTTGTCTGAGGATTACTGTCCAAACCCCATGTTTGTGGCACATCTGGTTTCGGAGATATGGAGAGATAAGGCGCCTGACTAGAAAAAAATAAATAATTAACTGCCAGTGAAGATACTGCAGTTGCATTTTGTACCCTGCATTCAGTAAAAGTTGTGATCTTTTAAGAGTGCACACGTGTTTTTCAAAGTGAGTAAATATACCGCTTAGCAAGCCTAGTACTGATGCGCGTAGTAGTAACTGGAAAACAACTCATAAGATTTTATATAAATAGACTACAAATATTCTTGTTAATGTGTATTCCTTCTTCAAACAAATGTCAATTAAATACATTTTCGAAAGTACAAATTTCGCTCATATTCGAGAAATAATCTTACAAACTTGTCACGTGAGTGCTCATTCTGTGACGTACATTGCTAAAGAAGGCAAACAGTTTACCAAATTAGGAGAAGTTTTCATATTTAGATCACCAGAGAAACATCGGGCAGCTAGAAAGCGTTCTACGAACTTAGACAATTTTCAAAAGTGTGTTTCACGTAGAACAATTTATGATTTATATGATAAGGGTGAATATCCAACTGCCAAAATGCCGACCAATTTAATGAGGGGGAAAATGAAATGTACAGATTCTGTATCTTCTATGCATAATATTCTGAAGTCTCTTGGGTTCAAATATAGGAGAAGCAATGATGGTTGCACATTTCTGCTTGAACGACGTGAATACTGTTGCAGCAAGACTAAAACTTCTGCGCACAATGCATAACATTAGTACATGGGATTCATGGTGTAAAACTGCTTCATAAATACACATTCATATATTTCGTATTTATTAAGTATTTTAATGAAACAAAAATTGGTTTAAAGCTCATAACAGGCAGTATACAAATATGACATCATTAAAATATAAACATTATTTACAAATCGTTGAAATGTCACTATTCTGTTTTCAGTGTAGCAAACACCTTATTTCGCAGAACGCATCTAATTTGTATCATTTTGTTTTATGTACATATGAACGATAGCTATGTAAGCAAACTGTTCAAGGTTTTAAGGTTTAGATTTTGTGATAACCATTGTGTATGTCCTCAAACACATGCTGAAATTTTAAGCGATCTTCTCTGTCAGCATTGTACCACTGTACATCTCAGCATCTGTATGACACTTGTTAGGTTGAGACAGAAGCAGACTGATATATCTTCCATCTCTGTCGCCCGCTTGCCGTGGAACTGGCAACACCACGAAGGTAGGGTAACCGTATTCGCTCAACCCATGTTCATTATTTTGTAGCCACTCCAGATTATTTATGCTCCAGGTTTTGGAAAATCTTGACAAAGGTGTTTCACATCAAATACTTATTAATAAACTAGAAACTAATGACATAATGCTAAATATAATTAATTCCTATCTAAGTAACAGAAAATGTGCAACTGAAATTAACCATATAGCAGGCATAAAAATATGAAATATTTATCAGGGCAACAATTTTACTAAACAGTTTATGCTTGATATCTTGATATATAATATACTAATGTGCCAATATCTTATGCAGATGATAATACATTGACTTGCTCTAAAATATCTAGTAGTAAGTTGGCAACAGCAACCTAACAAAGAAACTCTCACTCTACTCATACCTGTACTCTCTTGAGTGTTTTATACCATTCTCTTAACTCTATGTGAGAAATCTGTGCCAAATGTTGCTGCAGAGTATAGCTGGAAGTACCCGAAAATGATTCCAGAATACGTAGGAATATATAAAGAATTTTATTTTATGATCTTTAGTTGTACAATTTCCATTTCATTTTCGCAACAATGACTTTGTTAGGAACGTAGCACCTTAACTGTAAAGTCTGAAAATGAATTTTTCACCGGGGCCCTGGAATTTAGTAAAGAAAATTATTAGCTGAAAGTTGTATCTGAAAGCAAGGGCTCACTTCATAAGTATTATTGATCTTGCGCCTTTATGCGAAGACGAGGAAGTCTTCGTATGCAGCTTTTGTGTTGCGAAAGTTTGTTAGAGTGCGATGCCGTCCTACATCCATCATAAATACCCGGCATTGTTTAAACGTTCATTGACTACAGCTTTGTTTTATACTTATTTTATCGTTATTATTATTATTTTTTCTGATTTACGTATTCCAATTCTTTTTAAATGTAGATAAAAGAGGTCCCGGCATTGCAACAAAAAAGTAGTGTAGTTGTTGGATTAATGCTGGGATCAATGTCATCCAATTTGTTTAAAGCTAGATATTAATTCTGAGTAGGAACTGTAGGAAGATATGAACTCGATGCTGGATTATCATTACATTAAATAATATTATTTTAAATACCGGACATTCTATGTGAAATAAAACTGTCAGTATTGGAAAGATACAGTTGTGTCATGCTTAGAGGTAGACTATATTCAGTTTACGTAATGGTAATTTTGTTTCGCTCAAAGTTGCCGTAAAATTTTGTTTACTGATTGACCGTCTTCTGCTTCATGCCCCTTCAGCTGTCTCTTGCTTTTGTTAGGTATAACTGTTACCTATGCCTAAAGCTGAATTTGAGCCATTGCTAATTAAAGTTAAATCAGTTCTGATAGTTTCAGAGAACAAAATGTCACCTTATATATCTAGATATCCGTTCTATGAGGCGTATTAGTATTTATATTATTGTTATCTAACGAAAAATATGATACCTTCGTGTCTTACGCAGAAAGGAAACTTTCACAGCTTTCTCACATTCACTTAAAACACTTGGTATATAAAATCTTGGGTCTTATTATCGTTAACAGTAGCACAAAAGAGGAAATTGCAATCAAATTATTAGAAGTGAACCTCCCGTGTTATTCGTTGGCAACGCAAGGTGATCGCACCGCCCTTTGGTGAGGCAGTAGGAACTTAAACTATGAAAATCGCGCACCCAAACATTTATATTACCGGAAGCTACTACAGCTGAGTTTGTCATACTCGCCTTGCTGTCTAGCTTAACTGATTACATGTTCTAATTAGTGACCCATTGCTACTGATGACGCAAAAACTTAGTTACGTGGTTTTCAGTAATCGTAGCTGCACATATGTTATTCAAACTGATTTAAAAGTTTTCATGAAATTTTTCTGAATAGATAATGTAACTCAACTTCTTGCGTCTACATAGATATACACTATCACAACATATAATCAGCTAAGCCAGGCAGCATTAATATTACAAAAACATGAATGGAAAATGCCAACATAACACAAAAATAGTCAAGAAGAGGTGACACAATGTATAGTTACCCCTCTAATTCGTTCCGGGGGGAAATCCGCCAAATGTAATAACTTTTTACCATATCCAAGGTGCTTCTTTGTACAGACAGAGAACTAAATTATTCTTATAAATAATACATTTGAATAATAACTTGGATAATGATCACCTTTCGCGAACCCAGTTAAAATAATCAAATCAGGTTTGAAGTTACTTTTTCATCGTCGGGTAACATACCTATTTATAAACTGAATTAACTTTTAGACAAAGAGAGGTTGTGAATAAGGTAACGTGGATGGAATAATGATAATGTACTATATTTACCAGATTTCCTGTAATGAAATAGAGAAACTAGTGCAGCACGACAAGGGATTACACCACAAATATATTTTTACATGCAGCTGAACAAAAAAAAAAAAAAAAAAATGATTTTGTGACAAAAATCCACATATGTGTGATAGGAAGTTGTTCTCTCTCTCTCTCTCTCTCTCTCTCTCTCTCTCTCACTCTCTATGTGTGTGTGTGCGCCTGTGTGTGCGTGTGTGTGTCCGTGTGTGAACAACTAAACTGACAACAGACAAAAGTCGCACGTGATCCACTCACACAATTGTCGCCAGTCACGTGCGACATATTCCATTGCTAATGTTGTGTACCGATATGAAAGGGCAATAAGGAAGTTCAGTAGGGATTAAGGGTTCATTAAAAGAATTTCAGTCTGGTGGTTTTTTGATGACTTTGAAATTGATAACCGCAGTAAAAGGAGATCTTGTATATATTTGTTACAAAGAACTGTTTACATTGGGCTAACGGTGTGAACTTACGGTCGTCAGAAGTAGAAGTTCCATTAATGCGAACCACACACAGGACTGGACATTGAAGATCTGAATGTCAGACCTTCAGTATCAAGCCAGATCAGGGCTAGACCCTCTACTGGCAGTGGAGTGTTTTATAAGGAAGGATAATATTCGGCCGAAAATGAGGTTGGAGCTATATATAAGCCATCTGATGTATTATTTTATGTGCCTAGAAGCAGTCTCGGGCGTTTTTGGCGCTCTCCAGGATCGATGTCGTACTCAACTAGACCGCGGATGAAGGAGTTGAAGCTGTGTGAGAGGTGTTCATAGAAGGAACGTGAAAGGGCATGGATGTAGTCTGTTACTGTGGGAATACGTAGGTCACGTCGGATAACTAGATTGCGGATGTACTAAGGGGAGTCTGTGGCAATACGGAGGAATCGGGATTGTAGAATTTCAAGGCGATGTAAGTGAGACTTGGCTGCTATTCCCCATATTTCACTGGCGTATGTGATGGCTTTAATGCGAACCCAAATGCGAATGGAACTGTAATTTTACGTGTGCCTAACAGATGACATTAGATACGTCTATTTTGGCTACATCCGCACTTCCGTGTAGATGGCGGCCTTATGCGCGGCATATTTCAATTGGAAGCCACACCTTTAGCGTACTAGTTGATCAGAATGGGTATTTACAATGGTGAGCCCCGTGACGATGTTTATTGTATCTCTTTGTTAATCACTTCATTCAAGTTCTGTTGTAAATTGAATAATCATATATAATAATGACTAAAGCCAAAAATATCCAAAGTGTGACCTGCTCCTTTATATTCTTCGAAGGTTGATCCCTGATAAACATTTTATTGAAGGTGGTTTAAAAGTGCAAGTATAAGTTTGTATATCTCGTTTTATGATGTGTTACATGTCTTTTATTTAATTTAAGCTAACGCTGAGGAAAGAAATGATAATTTT
The DNA here is from genome assembly GCA_030765055.1 of Mantis religiosa. Classification (NCBI taxonomy): domain Eukaryota; kingdom Metazoa; phylum Arthropoda; class Insecta; order Mantodea; family Mantidae; genus Mantis; species Mantis religiosa. Next base: position 242,650,652 of record CM060950.1, on the reverse strand, counting down.
TCATTTATGTTACGCTATTTATTTTTTATCTTTGTGTAACATTATATTCATTAATATAATCCTGAGTCGAGCTACTCCTCAGCTCAGCTACAACAGTTTCGTTAGGACCTTCCCAACATGGTCAACTACATTCGACATTAGCTGAGGATGTTAGGAAGTTCCTAAAGAACCGCGTCTTCCGTAAACACTGGTAGCAATAAATGATGCATTGAGTATTAATTCGAATCAACTTTATATTAATTTCATGCTTTCCTGTTTCATACTCCTTACTCATAGGAACATTATTTCCATTATATTGTAAAATATGAAGCTTACTAATGCTTTTCTGGTTCAGAATACACACACAGGGTCTTAATTTCATTCGTTATTTCCCGCCCTCCCATTAAGCAAGAATGAGTTCATAGCTAACTGGTGAGTCTATTTTAAAATCATAGTCCCCTCTACGAAGAAGATCCGGAAAGTTTTGCGAAACAGTGATGAAATCGCAGCGCTCTCAGTGCGGCTGCTCTGCTAATTAATATAACCAGCTTCCCCTGGATATGAACACAGGCCACTGCGTCTTCATGGTTGATTGATACTTTCGTGCCGGCATTAAAATTGGTGTGACATAAATATAATTTAAACAGCTGCATAGAGGAGTTTATGTAACTCTATCCAGCATTTAGACGAGTCCCTCGGAGCGTAATGTTGTCAAAAGTGTCCAGGTACCGTTAAATTGACCTACTTTTGTTTGCCACATAAACGTCTTACGCTATATCAGTATACGATATAAATTATTGTCCTTCTCACGCTTAATTAAAACGTTTATTAATGCTGGTATCCTTATGTCTTTTAAAACCAATAGGTGCATCAAACATTTCCCAGATACAGGATCAGTTACTCACAAAAAGAGAGACACTGGTCGCTATAAAGTGACTGCTACCAATCTCGAATCAATAGATAATGTTATGACAGAAAGGCTTCAATCATACCGTCTCGCAATACAGACAGTGTAAGGGACAGAGAGAAAGGAAATATAGGAAAATCTACACATATGACTATGTACTAGAGATATCTTCTTGTTTATACTTGGATAAGAGCTTTGTACGAATTGTAACAATAATATATTTTTCATTACAGAACATGGTCTGCTAATTTTCTGGTTTGTAATAAAATTACACTATGAGGAAACAGTGGGTGATAGAAAAGAATTGAGATCAAACTGAAATATTTCTATTTTATGTGACAGGTTTACAATAGGCATATGTCTACCATAAGAGACAAATAGATGTTCATTGTAAAGTAGGTGTTCATTGACTTATCATTTCGTATATTCTTCATGGTATACTTTTAAGGCTGCATAATTAAATTTAATACCCTGCATTGCAGTATGCAATTTTTTTAAATACAGTTATCGTATCTACGCAGCAGGCGAAATTACGCACCTTTGCATTACGAAAGCAAACCCACATCTGAAATAGTGTATTTACCTGCTGATAGAGGGAGTTCTCAATTCTGCTGTCAGCACATCAAGTAGGATCGCAGACCGCTAGAGGAATTGTGTATAAACTAGCTCCATCAGCGATGCTATTGATGACATCAAATTTTGCGCGGTAGAATTAGATAAAAATGAACACCGTGTACAAGGAATGGTAAATATCTTCAGTCTTCTCAGAGATATCTGCTAGACTGCCCGCTGTGTGTGTTAGAAGTCATGCGTTTAAACCAATCTTACTGAGCTGCTCCATATTAATATTTCATACTCCTACATAGAGTTACAATATCAATATTGTACCAATATAAGTGTATCTACAGAACTTCCGATCACCAGTGCTTAGATAGAACAAAGGTCAACGCTGATTTTGGGTAAGACATACTTTGTGTGATATTCCCAATCTATATATATGTCTAACTGAAAGCCCAGAAATGTGATACAATTTATTTTAATAACGTCTTATAAATATCCATTTATATCGATGTGATGATATACGAAGACTCAACCTTTATTTTTCCTACGTTCTCACATAATAATTTAATAACTTCAAAATAAAATCAAAGTAACAGAGAGTTCAAAACATATTTGAATATACTTACGACTCGTTAAAATTTTTCTGGACACCAGCACAATAGTGACGTCTAAAGATAAACGCGTATGTGCGATATTACTTATATAAATGAAAGATTCTTTATATACACCGGAAATAATAATGTCCCTAGCACAGTTACTTGAAGTACATCATGTGTTACTGTTATACAATGTGAAGAATGTATTCTCATAATCGATATCACTGTTCACTTCAACATTTTCTTTTCTTTCATTTGGACATGAAGGATTTGGATGAAGGAAGTTCTCTGTAAATCTTCGTGTGGCATCCTTGGAGAATGATGAACTGAAAATTAAATTATCGTTATGGATAGTTCGATTCTTAACTGACGCTTTGTAAGGTTCAAATGTTGGTTAAACATTTAGACCCCTTCTGTTTCTTGAAACAACAAGGAAACGTGTAATAACTTTTATCTAACATTTTGAGCAGGTAGAAAAATAAGCCTTTGTGGAAAAGTGTATTGAGAAAGTAATGTGAGTGGAATATATTAACGTTTTGTAATAAATATACATTATGAATAAGACGATTTTGTTGTTATTTTGAATTGCCCGCCAGGGAAGACCAGTAACAGAGCAGGATTAGCTTAAATTAAAGTGGTGTTTATTACCAGAACAGTAGACGTATCTGGAATGTACAGAAACACAATAACAAAGGAACACTTAGTTTCGCGGCAGAAAGGAAGTATCCCGAAGTGAGTAGATAAAAACCGACTTCGCTCTCTTGGAACATTGCTTCATGTCCATTTCAACATCCCGTTTTTGTTGTTAGAAGTTGAATTCGATTGTAAGCATTATTAAACAAAATGCACAAAAATTGTCTCTGATGCACAATGAAATAGTTTTGAGTATTGTTTGAACTTGAATTCGATTATAAACGTTATTATGTAAAATGCACAAAATGTGTACGCGATTTACAATGACATTCGTCTGATTTCCTTATGATGGAGAACATTGATTTTAAGGTGGATACGAAATAACAGGTTCTAAGGCGTATCCAAGTAATTTTAGAACTATTTGACGTTTGTGGGATGAGATGTAAAGCAATTCTAAATAAACCTTATGTTTCAGAGGAACTCGTTTAAGTTAACGCAGGCGATGTAATTAATTCACTCATAATTAGAGAGGGTAATATAAAATCGTCCCTCAGATTCTTTCTCCACCAAGGGGCTCAATTTTCTAACATTTAATCAGTCGACACGATTACGGTCGACTTTAAACAAAGTTCGATTCATGGCACACGTCTGAATAAACAGATGCAAAGGACTTGAGATTAAATATCATGTTACATCATAACATGGGATATGGGACATGGCAACAAGGATATTCTTTGCACAACATACATTTAAGTTGTTTCCGCGATAACACAGAATTTTTGTCAATATTTTTTCAGAATGTCATTTGTAATGTGTTTTGAATAACTATTAAAACGTAACAGATTAGGATAACATAATACACATGAATTTGTATATCTCATTAACCACCACAGTTAAGGCAAGGGTAGTTGTTTATGGAGACACCATTTCATAAATATTACAAGATATTTGTTTTAATTTTATAGTACTTGTTCACAAAGTTGATTTTGTCGGGCCGTCATTCAAACGACAGTTAAAGGTCATGGCGTAGCGACCAGCACAATAAAGCTTTGTTGACCATTCAGAACCTCCTGTTCTTCGAATTTCTATTTGTACATTTTAGATAAAATACGACATAACTAACGCATACGTTAGGAGGTTCTGAATGGTCACCAAAGCTTTATTGTGCTGGTCGTTCGGAGTCGAATACTTGGAAGATGTTTAACTTATATACCTCCTTTATTTTCATTTTTGAGCTCAGCTACACAACCTAACCACAAATACAAAGACGCGCACACAGAAGCCTACCCAAGCAACTTTGGTTAAAAGGTTATTGAATTTATTTGTTAATTTAAGAAGACATAATCTTAATTTCATCTTTTTAAATTCTGATTAAAGATTTAAATTTTTAAATCCTTTAGTAAGTCCTTAGTTTATTGTTATGGGTAAATGCTGTTTGTCTATAAGCTCTGTGGACTGTACGAGCATTTGTATACAATGTAAGCGATAAAATACATTCTTGAATACAACGTGGTGTTGCAGGAATTTACTTAAAAATTAAACTACCATGTCTGACTGGCGAACCATGCGATTTTAAAGGAATGTGTCGTCCGCGGGAAGAGTGCGTATGCATTACCAAATCAGTTCCCGTTTGCGACGACTTCGCTTCTTGAAACTCGGTCGATATAGTTTGTTTACTCATAACTATTAATAAAGATTCTGAATCTGCTCTGGTATCAGTGCAACTAGTGGGAAGACCGTCACAGGAGTTGTTTTTCACAAAGAGCTCCCGTACGCACGCACTCGTACACACGCCCAAGCGTGCGAGTGGTGACACATATATACATAATAAATATTACGCATTTCCTAAAAGTTGCAAGCAGTACTTTGGTATACAGGGATCTTTTATGTTCATCAACATATTTGCAAACCAATTAAAACTTTTAGTTCGAATATTTTTGCACATGATCTCGAAAATGCCTTATGCTTTTAATATATTTTGCATGACTTTTGCCGAGTGGCAGGTCATAACAATTATTCAAAATCTTGTTAAGGTGGTTCTTGTAAAAGAGGGTAATTTATTGAAACGTACCTTATCCTATCAGAGATTTTGTATCTTACCTCTGTCTTTAAATTCGAACTTTCAGTATGGATATATGTTAAAAACGCTAGTCACCTTTCCTATCACTCAGGTAATTTCATTGAAATAGCATTAGGTTTGAAACACGGTAAGGTTTGACCAACATAATTGAAAAGGACTACGCATGAACTTCAGTATACATATACATAATATTTGGAAGTGATTGAAGGATATATCGTTGTGAAAGAATGGCTCGAAAAGTCCTGCGATAATAGTACTAAGATATTATCTAAGTGATATATTTTATTATTGCAGGGGAATATATTTTAGTTATACCGAGTTTACTCCAGAAACGCTTACTGTCTTGGAGGTCAGTTTCAAAGTTCTTGTTGCTCTCCAGAGATGGCGCTACCATTCATATCTTTTTGGGAGGATGAATAATGACAAATGGCAAATGACAAATTTGTATGTCTTATAGATAAGTCTTTGGGTTTAGCTTAGAATAATTTACGCATCATTTCCAGTAAAGTAAAATCATGTGGAATTTACAGAAACACAATTACAAAGGAACAATTTGTTCTTGGTCAGAGAGGAAGTACACCGAAGTGAGTATATAAAAGTAGACTTCGACTCCCTCGAAATTCAAAATCATATATTAACATGCAAACGGTCCGCTGCATGTCAGAGAAAGTTGGAACAATGATACCAGGATATATCTATGTTAAGCCTAATTGACCTTCTAATAACTACCAACCAGGTAAGCTGATAGGAAAAGTCGTGTTTCCGTAAGGTAAAGATTAGATTGCCGGAGGCAGCTTTGATAGTTATTCACTATCATCTATCAGTCAGTGATCCGAAATTAGTACCCATAGTTAGACAACTGTAGTGTCATACTCAAATCGTACATTGAGCTCATATAGGGTACACAGTGGACCACTAACGTTATGAAAGTTCCCTATATGCACTAAAATAATATGAAATAATATTTTTTAGCAAATAAATGTTGCATTTTTACAATTATTTAGAATGGAACACAGCGACCAAAGCAATGGTCTTGAAAATATTGAGTGGCGTTTACATCCGAGGGTTAGTGCCATCTACAGTCTGCATTTGAAAAAAAGAGTACACCCAGAGCTCGAAATGTTGGGTCGGAACAGTACCAGGGAATCTTGAAGCGGCAGCGGAAGTTGGTATTGAACTTAGTACCCCCTGGAAGGAGAATAGGTGCAAAACAAATCCTAACTCCTCTCCATAGATGGTCCTACTGGTAATAGAGCGGGTTCCCCTGCTCTACCGATAGAGGGAAATGTTTCCGCATAACTGCAATAGATGGCAGCCCATTCGCTTGTATGATACATTTTCATATCTACAATGCTTATAGATAAAAATGAAAACCTTTTTGTGAAACTTACTTGCAAATTAAGGAATATCATGTTCGACATACACACAGTAGAGCTGTTAGTCTCACGGGATTTTAGCGCTATAGGTTACGGTTGTGACACATTGACGTTAGGAAACAGGTGACTGCGACTGTGTATTGACGTTAGCCAAAACCACGGCATTGTGTGTATGTTTGAATGCTAAACACCCGCGTTGGCATTCGGGTCCCCGGACAGACGCAAGAGGCAGAGAAATCATCCGCATCATAGATGGAGATCCTCAACTGAGAGTAGAGGGACCCTGGCAACCCACTCATTTCCCGCGAATTCAAGGCCGTCCTTCGGTCATTGACTTCGCAATCATCAAACATTTTCCATTTCACTTATCACTCAATTCACAAAGCGCCTTACATTCCGACCACAACCCAGTTGTGGCTGAGGTCAACTTACGGGTTGTCAGTCATGAATTCACGTTTCAAAACCGTGAAATCGATTGGGATTGCGTACGGGTCTGCTTAAATGACTCCATACCTCCTAACCCACACATTACAGATATACCGACCTTGGAGACGGCGATCTCCTCCTTCACCTCCATCGTAGGACGAACAGTTCGCAACCTCACCGTTCACACTGCAGCACCTCTACACCCTCACGTCATCCCGCTAGACATCCATCTTCTCATTCGTCGCTCTTGGGCGGCTCGCAGACTCTATCAGCGACACCGCACTCGCCATAATCAGGTTCTGCTCGCGCGCTTGGGCCGAGAGGTTCGACTACGCGAGCACCGTGTGCGCGCGTGGGAGGAGTTGATGTCTCGAGTGAATTTTGAGAATGACGAGGCGTGGAGGCTTGCAAAAGGACTCCGGAATCGTGGAGGAGCACCAAACACCCCTATCCAACGCACCCAAGGCCTGGTGTATGAACCCCAAGCTAAAGCAAATGTGTTTGCCGACTACCTAGAGAGGACCATGAGGCCACGCAATGACCCACAGGACCTAGACTTCACTGGCCGCGTCAAGCGGGAGGTTCGTCAGTACCTTCGACGTCCTCTTGCTGAGGCGGACCGACTACCTGTCATTAGACCCAGTGAGCTCCAGGGCGCACTCCGCGTCTAAATCCCAAAAAAGCGTCGGGACCTGATGATTTGACACCTATCATGCTCCGCAATCTTCCATTCAAAGCCGTTCTTTTTCTTACTCGGGTTTTTTTAACATGTGTCTCGCCCTGGGCCACTTTCCACGGCAGTGGAGGGAGGCTCGGGTGATTTGCATTTTGAAGCCCGGTAAGAATCCGGCTCTCCCCGCCAGTTACCGCTCCATTAGCCTCCTGTCAGTCCTCTCGAAAGTTTTCGAGAGGCTTGTTTTAGCCCGCTTGTCGCCCCTACTGGGGGACATTCAAGCTATTCCTCCCCATCAGTTTGGTTTTCGTCCTGGGCACTCGACATCACAGCAGTTGCTCCGTCTGGTGGAGGCTGCTGCCCTGGGTTTCCAGGAAAGGGCATTCACTGCGGCGGTATCTCTGGATGTCGAGAAGGCCTTCTCTACCACCTGGCATGCAGGCCTCCTACACAAACTAATCACCCTGGGGCTTCCTGCACACATGATACACATTTTACACTCATTCCTTGAACACAGACATTTCACAGTTGTTGTGGCGGGAAAGCTTTCTACCAGACGACCCATCAGAGGAGGCGTCCCCAAAGTATCTGTCTTATCCCCTACACTCTTTAGCGTGTACGTGGCGGATATCCCCACGGAGCAACACGTCAACATTGCCCAATATGCGGACGACGTGTTACTATACAACACAAACAGAAACGCACGCAGAGCCTTCAACCCAATACAGCGACACCTAAGCCTCATTCATGATTGGTGTAGGCTTTGGCGATTGTCTATCAACCCAGAGAAAAGCCAAGCCATTCTCTTCACTAAGCGTCACTTTCCCGCCAACTTCCCCGCCTTTAATTATTCTGGCAGAAGGATAGAGTGGACAAATTCTCTAAAATACTTAGGTGTAAAGCTGGACAAGGGCCTAACTTTTCGGGGTCACATCCAGGAGGTGACTCATCGGGCATGCGGAGCTTCAGCTTCGTTATACCCCATGATGCGCTCAGGAATGCCGACACCCCTTAAGTTGCGCCTTTTTCAGGCTTTAATCCTTCCAATCATGCTTTACGCTTGTGAGATCTGGGGCATGGCCGCAGGATCCAATCTGCTTCAAATTCAGCGTGTACAAAATAGATGTCTTAGGGCCATCTATTCTGTTTGCTGGAGGTTTCCCGTGAGATACCTTCATGAAGCCTCATCTCTCCACTATGTGGAAGATGTCATTAGGCGCCGGGCCACAAAATTCTACGCGAGTTTGCCTCAACATCAGAGCGCCCTGGTTAGGTCTCTAGGGAACTACAGAACAACCGAAAGACGCTACAAGCTGTACCGGCTTCCCCGCATGGCGTGCGGGCACACCCGGTAACAATAGATTACTTATTTCAACCTAAAATTACTACTGTTTGAATTTAATAGACATTCTAAATTAAACTCTTCCTGAAAATTATCACACCAGCGGTGCTAACATAGCGTTGCACCCGAGTTGGCTACCATGAGGAGCTACGGCTACCTCCCTTCTTTTCATCTACATAATCTCAAACCACCAACCTGCAAAACCCCACATTTCCTGTCATTAAGTGGTTAAGTCCGTGTAGGACAGGTACACGAATGACACACATCGTGCTGACCCTCAGTCAGCCGCCAGCTACTTGAATGAATGAATTGTGTGTATGATTCCTTCTCATAAGATAAAGCTTTAGAAGCCAATACTATCGTCTAAAAACGAGGCTTTTGTGAAAAATTTATGTTTATAATAGTTTAATAATATGACCAATATGGAACTACAGTCTCATTTTGGCGCAAGGCACCGCCTACTTGCTTTTATTTGCAATTTTCAGGGAGTGTTAAACTTCAGAAGCGTTTGCTCCCTTTCCTGTTTTTCTGAAAGTTTCATGGGATAAGCATGATGTTTGAAAGACGACATGAGTTGGCCAACATTTCGAACAATCAGACTATACACAAATTTTATCTACAACGGAATGGGATCTGAAAGTACCTGTGTAAACGTACATTTTACAATTTTAATACGAGAGACAAGTGGTCGTGAAAGAATGATTTGAGAAAGAAGTGTGATTGTAACACCTTAGCTTTTTATTATAAGCATATATTACATAAAAGAAAATATTAGTTATACCAATTTTTTATTTATTATTAATTGTTTATAAAATATTGTTAAGTAAATAAATCAATATATAAATATATATAAATAAGTGAAAAAATAAATAATTTAGTCAATAAATATATAATTGTATAAATTAATGAATAATAGCATAGTCAATGAACAGCAACCAAAGTGTCGAATCTCAAAAATCAGAGTTTACTGCTATGATTTGGTTACATGTACAAATAAGGAAAACTTGAAGTAATGTGTTATTCTTCCAGATATGTTCTCATGATTAATGACTTATGTCCTTTACTACTGCTTAAAATTATCAGGACAGTTTTTGAAAATGTGAATGTTAAAAGTGATAGGCACAAAAAGGAAGAAGCAGTTTGGATTGTAGCACTGGGAACTCTATGAGCTAAACGCTTCTTCTTATTGACGGCATTGAATTATGAGAATAAACAATTGAAGGTCGCGAAAGGAAAGAACAAAGAAAACGCAAAAGAGGTTTGAACCACTTTGTGGTCGTAAAAAAAGACGTGTGATTGTGTTTCGTTTATTTGCATATCGGGAGATAACAAATCAAGATAAAGAAGTAAAATGTTGCATAGTTTAAACAATGAGCAACAATAAAATGTGAAATACCAGTTAAATATCAAAATTTACGGCGATTGTATTGTTTTGTGTAAGAATTGCGAGTTCGCGCCCTCTGGAATTAGTTTCCAGTACAACTCCCTGTTCGTCCAAATTGCTTCTTCTGATCATAGCATCATGACCATTAACAAAAACAACAGATAAATAACAAATAAATTAATAATGCTGCATAACCTAAAAATAAAGCGCACAAGTAATTTCGAATATCAAGTAAATACAAAATTTCGCCGCTATGATCTTGTTTAGTTTATGAATAACGAAGTAGCGCACTCTAGACATAGTTTTGAGTACTATTACATATTCTTTCATATTTCCTCTTCTGAATACTGCTTTTTATGTTTCATTCTTGCCTAAAAGTTATCATGATACTCTTAATTTAAGCTTATATATGTATGTCAAAAAGTCAAATAAGGAGAAAAAGAAGACCAAGAAGAAGAAAAGTGAAGGAAGGACCGAAAATAAGTTTAGTTGGGAGCACTGCAAATACCACGAGCTAAGCGCTTCGTCTAATTGCCAACATTGCACTGTGAGTAGAAACAATTGAATATTGCAAAGGCAACGATTAAAAAAAATTCAAAGAGCTGTGTATCATGTGTGGCTCGTAAAAAAGAGGATTGAGTGCGTTCTAGTTATATCTATTTCGGAAGATAACAAGTAAGTAAATGAATAAATAGGTAAATAAGTAAGTAAAGCATACACAACGTTTAAATATTCAAATGCCAAAATTTACTGCGATGATCTTTCTGCGTTAACGAATGGCGAAGTAGCACGCTCTAGAATCAGTTTTGAGTAATATTCGTCTTTCTTGCAGATTCTTTCTTTCGATTTCTGTTCCATGACCACAAATAGAAAGCAAAAAGAATTACACACGTCTATCGTTGTCATCATGAATTAGGTCTAAAAGAATTGAGGAACTTTATTTTATTTGGATTATTCTCTACCCCTTAGTAGACGCGACTAAGTTAAAGAAAAGCTTATAAATTCAAGTCCATCTTTAATTGGTTATGGATAAAAGTGTGTATTGGACCAGCGAGGTTTGATATGTAGTGCCTTGGGCGTTGAAGTGCTTACTCGCTAATAATCCTTATCTTACCCCTCAAAACCCATAAATAACTATTTATTTAATGCTGGAAGAAACGTTGGATGCAGCAAAATTATCCTAACTTTCCAATGTCACTCGTTATTACAAAAAGAGAGAAAAACAGTTTTACACTTGACAAATGTCAGAAATAATCACAATGCAGTTGTGTTAATGAACGTTTCAGATTTTCATTGTAAGTCTAAGAACAAACTCGCAACTGAAGGTAATACCGCGCTGCAAAACTTTCAAGTCATTTAAGTGGTTTGCAAGTAACTAGTGAAGAAATTAAGATATTGTTCATGACACTGCATGACAGTGTTCAGACTTACTTTCTCTATTACGAACATAGTAGGCACAAGCGGTATTGTATTCCGTCCAAAATTTGTATACCACATTTCACTTGTAATTCACGTTTCGACGTTCCCTAGATATTTATTTGAACCATGTAGTGGGTTTGTGTGTATCTTTCCCTGGAAAGTCTGACTCTCAGTAGAAAAAAAGGAAAAGTCACTTTTAGTACTTATATTCAACGTGCTTCCAAAACGACGGCTAACAAATGTTAAAATATTTATCAGATCAAAAATTATTGTTATTATGGAAAAATTTTCAAAGAATGTTGATCTTTCAAAGGCGCATTAAAATATGGACTGTTTCAGATATTTTCCTGAATATTGAAATGTTTATATCTTATTTTTCTGGAAATAGCATCTAAAGTACTATTGCTGTTGAAAACGTTTATATAACGGAAAAATCATACGAAATACTCACAATCGCAGTATATAAAATATAAAGAATCCCTATTAACTGCTAGAATTAACTACAAAAATAGAACTTTTGTTAATTCTTTTATGAGTGATCCATTTGTGAGAGTTTCCTTGTTACTGGTTTGAGTTTTCCATTACTTATACTTTTCTCAAATGGGAAGTTGTTATACGCTTTTTATGTTTAGACCATGCAAAGAGAATAGAATAAGGAATCCAATTCCATCGGAAATGCTTCACCTTTGTATATTTACACACCAAAATAAAGGACATAAATATTGTTTATCAGAAACATCTATGTTTATTTAATTAATTGTAACTATGTTGTATGTAAACTTAACCGCCAATTGCAGAATAAATAAATAACTAATCCGAAATTGTTTTACTTGGGTAGATATTGTGACTTTGTGGGTTCGTGAAATGAAAAGTCCAATTTCACCACTCAGAAATGTTCTTTATTTCCACCGACTTACAGCTAAACTCTTGCCAATTACACAGAATTACGTGCTGCACACAATTACAACTCCCCAGTTCGTCCGTTACAATTTCACTTGTCCTTGAGATTACGTAAACTCCGATACACATACACAGTTTCGTACAGTCTTCCGTTGCACAATCTTCTAGTTCATTAACACGTCACTGACTAACTCTTACACCAAGAACTGCGACTGTCTCCTCACTCACTCCTCGTGCACGACGTGTAGCTTATATAGGGTACGCTTGCCGATCTCGAAGGTTCTCCAGTAGATGAAAGATCCCGTAATTTCCAGAACACAGGTGGAACAGAAACAGACGGCACAATGATGTTTTTCTCCCGGCCATCGCCTGTCACCACTATAAGACAAACGAGGGGAGGGCGTGGCTAACACGGACCTCCCTTGCTGTCCGCTCCCAGCTGGTTCTATACGGTGTTCCAACGCTCGCGTGACAATATGTTCAGACAAATCTTATAGGCGCTACGAATATCACCCGGTCAGCTAGTTTTATATACAATTTATATGTTATATTTAAGGTTGTATTTGAGTAGACCCATTTACTTCCTGGCGTTCTTTTGAGCACTTTTAGTCTTTGTTGTACATTTTCTGCAATTGTTTTATATGATTTTACCATGCTAGCTCCGTATCTACAATAACTCCTAAATACTTGTAGTTTCTGTTCCTTCTGTGATAGTGATTTCCAAATTCCGAGTTTATCAACCCAATGAGCACATTGCAAGTTTTGTAATTCATCTGGTATGGAAGTCAGGTCATCTATCTGTAACATCACTAATTTATTAACAATAATATAAACAATAGTTATGTAAAAAAACTGAAGCTGCTGACAGTGAAGTAAACTAGGTTATTAATAATAACTAAACACTAGTAACACAACTTCACTTATCTTATTTAAATCCTGGGACCGGTTTCAAAGCAAACATCTGCTTTATCCTCAGCCACTCAGCTTGGGTGAGTGTCTAGCTGAGTGGCTGGGGATAAAGCAGATGTTTGCATTGAAACCGGTCCCAGGATTTAAATAAGATAAATGAAGTTGTGTTCCTAGTGTTTAGTTATTATTAATAATAATATAAACAAATTATTACAAGAGTTGAGAAAGTTATATGACGGCACACATGAGATTTTGAAACTATAACGTTAAGACGAGTATAGCCCTAAATGAGTTTGAGATGTTGCCACTAACAAAATCTCCGATTTACGTGTTTTTGCATTTATTTATTACTTATTCACTTACAAGCTGGGTGTGTATTAATGACAGCAAAGACAGGTGTAAGTCATCTTATAATGGTGTCAGAAGACCACTCCAACTCAGACACACCGTCTGGGAAAGTTATTATTCCACATCCAAATGCAATTGCATGAGAATTATTGTTCAGATGTTTACTTAACTTACTACAAAATGTAACTTTAAATTCAAATTGAAAACCATAATGAATAGATTAAAGAAAGGTGTACATTTTATTTTATGATATGCTGTACTTCAGGACAAGTTACAAAGATATGATGACTCTTATTCAGGAAATATTAATATTACTGTACATATAGAAGATTTCCATTGTTAGAAAAATAAAAATTCAAATACAAAATGTACAACTATGTTAATAAAACAAGCCAAATAATCGAAATACCTTACATCTACTGTGTATTATACGCGTTTGTAGTCCATATTCGTATGTAGATTTCAAAATTCTTGGTTTGCTTTTCGGAAAAATTTCGATGGTGACCTAAATAAACACGGAATCATTAATAAGTTTTTGAGTTCTATATTTTGTAACGGTAATAAGGATGGCAGCGCTCTAAACTATATGGAGCCTGGACTTATTTGAGCATCATTTCATTCATCGTCTAATATGACGGTTAGAGAGTTGTATCATTTATTTGTTTATGTAAATACTGAAAACCGGAATAGTTAATGAGAGAGATATCTGAGAAAACAATCCTCTGCGTAAGGAAAGGTGCTTATTGACTCAGGACCGGGAAGAATATTAGCAACATTCAAAAGTTAGACAAACGCGGTGGGGAACAGTTGGATGAAACGACTATAGTATGGATATATTAATTGGTATATTAAAATAAAGGAAACACCTGAACGGAAAGATGATAAATTGTTTCCTATATTAGGTTGGAATCTTCTTTCCCTCACCACATTCCGGGAGCTAATCCACCGCGACATAACCTACGTTTTCTTTAACGTTCTTCCCGTCAACATTCCTCTGTCACCTAGCCTGCCATTGTATATCTATCATGATATCATGATATTTTTGTACTTCTCGCGAATTCTTTTCATTGTTTTATTCAACTTTCACCACTTATCTTCAACATTTGAAAAATTAAACAACTAAACATTTAACTTAAGCATTTATCTGGAATTTCCATGCGTTTGTAACGAACAAAACATTTGAAGCTGCTTGTTTCAAATGTCAAACTTGTTATAGAACGTTTGCAAGAGTCCTCCAAATCCATTTCGAAAAATTTCGAGAGAGGCAAGGTACGTATGTAAAGGTCAGTTTAGTAATGATTTATCTTGAGATTTCGTCTTGAATCGCATAGGTTTCATTGTTCCTATAAATTGCCGTACCTATAAATTTAGTTCACATCAATTTCACCACATATCCTTCAACAACTGCTACAAGAGTTCGCAAAAATTAATAAACACCTTTGTTGGTTTACTTATTCTCTGTTTTTTCTTTCTGTGCGTTCTGAATTTTAAAGTAGCTTCTACTACACTGGATGTAGGACAATGCAGTAGACTCTCAGTAGACAGTAACGTTTAGGCAACTATATTAGTGCCAGTCGCTATGTGGTGACCTTCACATTGGATTCCCTTTGTTTAGGCAGGATATAAAATACTAACCACGACGTATATGAGAATAAACGATACCAATAATAATAAGGATGACAATATACGTAAATAATCGTTCATAGGAAGCGTGAGAATAGCTTTTGTATATTTATGACAGGTGACATACTAAACAGATAATGAGGAATTCCTTAAAAATAATTTATATCAACATAGTTCCATAAAAAGCGCCGCATTCCTAACAAAGAAAGTGTGGGACCTCACCTAAAAATTCCAGATCCTGGAGAACCGATCAGAATGCTGCACTTGTAGATTCGCGTTCCTGCTTTGTCGGTCCTCGGCGTGCCTATGAGTTCTAATGCATTCTTTTATATAGTCCTCTGGGGTTTACATATGTACTGGTGGTCCGTTAATTGTAATAAACATTGATGCAGCCCTTGTCACCTAGGAACATTGAGACGACAGATAACCTGATATCAGAAAGAGATTAACACAAACAAACAATTAATATAAAAAATGACGTATACCAGAATAGATATATGCCAGGATGCTAGCGTATACTGCAGAGACGGCCACAGCGAAAAGGCCGCTCTGCGAATGTCAGTAACCTCCCTTTGCAATCCCTGTCAACAAACAACCCTACTCTATTGTCTGTTTTGCCCTCAAAACAAATTTGGTGTCATCCAGTCGGACCCAACCATTTGTTAAAATCCCATCCGTGCTTCTGACAACAAGCTATAAGATTTTGACGGACGCGAGGATCACATGCTTCGAAGAATTTTTTGAATGCAAACCGTTAGAGAAAGCGTCTCTGACGTTAGGTCCTAAACCGGAAATTCTGAACACTGATCTCAAGTAGGGATATTGGGCAGCCAATAGAAAATTGATATTCATCATGAGACTTTGCAAACTCCAAAAATACCTAGAGTGGGGGTAATTCAAAGTGATTGCAGAAAGTAGGTTTTTCTAGTCAGAGCACTTCGATCCTTGGTTCTACGTGAGGCGGAAACGCATTCGGCGCAGCCTAAAATGTACACTTCCACGCGATGCTCTGAAAAAAAGAACAACATCTAACAATCTCTCTAGTGAGATTTAGCACAATGAGTAATATATAGGGAAGACGATAGACATATCCAATTCGACTACGCCGTTCCAGTTCCCTTATTTATGAAATTATGCATACAAATTCTGGGATATTGGATAACATATGTATCGCTTGTTCATAATTTGTATCAGAATGAAACTAAAGTTTTATATTGCAATTATATAGCCATATATACTAACAAATTTCTAAATAAGTAAAGTTACCCTTGCACCACCATCATTTTCCACACAATTCTTTAGCACTGGTTTGTATTTTCCAATGCCTGGTTCTTTTTTGTAGCTTTAAAATTATTTTATATGTTGTGTCTCCTCTATCATACATAATAAGTAGGGGAGGTATTATATTACATCCTAATTTTCGATGCCGATTTACCAACCGATATATGCCCTTTGAGGCCACCTCAGTAAAAAAGAGCATTTTAGTAAAAGGTCAGAAGGTTAATTTATTGAAGGATAGTAGTTTATGGTAGTTAGAAAATATATTACCTACAATCTCCTTAATTCAATTCTGAGAGTTCAGTAGAAATACATGTTGTGAGTTCCCTGTAACCAAACAGATATTTTTTTGATGTTGCATCGAGTGCTTAGCCTTAACCAGGATGGGCCCGTGGTGTTTACTCTCACTGGCCCGGAGCGTTCATTTTTCTGAGCGTACCCTTCATTCGGGACACGCTGGCGGCCGTGGATTGGTTGCCCGGTTGTGGCTGGCTAGGTCGGTTGGACACGAGTGTTGGAGTGTGTTGTTGAGCATAAGCCGGAGAAGGAGAGAGCTGACCTTTTCTGGTGTATGGGGTACCGGTATTGTTTTTTGGCTCTTCTTGAGCCTGGGTAAGTTGCGAGTGCCTTGTATGCCCTCCTTGTTGGCCTTACAGTATTACAATTTTCAATCATTTTGGTTACGTTTTCCTTATCGTGTGTTTTCCTCCGCATTTAGTGTACATACGGTTGACTTAGTTTTCATTGTTCCTTCTTTTCTGGTGGAACACGTGTTTGTGCATACATTTAACTGTATTTTGAATATGCAATTCTCGGGTTTCGCTGTGTGCGTTTCATTTAATAAGGGGGAAAGTTAATGCAGTAAAATTTGACTCAAAGTGTATATACAGTGATATAATTGTGATAAAGTTAGGATTTTTATAGAATTTTTATATTATATAATTTTATATTATACATTTTTATACAAACTTTTGTGAATTTTATACGGAATTTCGATAATATCACGTTTTCGTTCTTTTGTTTTGCGAGGGTTGGCTTCACGAAATTTCTACTTCTCCATTTTACCTTTTTTATTGGTGTCATTGATTTTGTTTCTTATATTTATAATCTTTTATTTCTTTCTGGATGTTTTTTAGCTTTAAGGTTGTCAAATAATAACAGCCAAAACGAAAAGAAGCTGCAGTTTATTTTATATGATACGTGCATGATGTTGGCCAAGTTAAATAAATACTTGTTGCATCAGGAAACTGGTTGTTCTCGTGTGTTCCTTCTTACAGTGAGAGGTTCCTGTTGTTTACTTGCTTCTGTCACATGTGATTGCTTTGCTGCTTGTGCAGTCGTACGTGGAAGGTAGTGGCTAATGTTCGTGGATGTTTCTCTTTGCTGTAGTAAACGATTTTCCAGAAATCCTAGCTATGTATTTGAATGATTCAATTCCCTTACTTCTCAAAACTGAAGTTATTATTCGAACCATTTTTTTATCCCTAGGCAATGCAAAGAGTGAGACATTTCAAAGCTGTGTGTCCGTGTAGGGACAAGCTCGTTATGGACTTGACTACCCCTTAAGGACTAGGTATCCTCATATTCCCTTTGTTGTCTTCTTCTCATTAACGTTCACCAACATTAGTTTATATTTGACAATGAATGAAATGAGGGAAATGATGCTCAAATGAGCATTAACTCCAGAGAGATTAGAGTTAAATGGCATTCGGCTTTCGGATCAGGGTAAACCCTGGAAAATTACTTATCGAAATAACTCGCCATCACCCAGATTCTAACTCGAGGTCTCTTGAACTTGAGGCAGGCACGCTACCACCAACGCTACCGAACTGGGCACACAAAATATTAGGAATTTATTCAGAAGTAAGGGGAAGATTGATGAAAACATGAACAATGCGAGGGATTCAATGAAACACTAGACGCACATAACGTGCAGTTCCCCTTTTCCTGATTTTGTATAATAGGTAAAGCAATATAAATATACAAAAATGATGTCACAATAAATTTGAAAATCATTATTTTAATAAAGTACATTTTGAGGTATTAACAGTTTCCACGCTATTATTTACTACTTGTTTGAATTTAAAACTTCTGCTACCGCAAAATTAACTCAAAATTCGTACTTTCTCCACTTCATAGTTACATAGGCTAACTATGCACTTCAGTCAAAAATAAGCTGCCGAAGTATCTACGGAAATGCATGTTTTGAGGTCATCTGATATTCTGAATATAAATTTTTAAATATCTGGCTGTCTTTTCCAAAATCCCTCCCTCTCTGTTGATGTGTCTGTACATGGTTAACTTTATCAGTATGATACCAAAAAAGGGGGTCTCTATTAATTTCTCTAAAAAGTTCAGGACCTTTCCTGGATGCACCACCAAGATCCTCAAGAAAATCTCCTAGTACCGAACTGCCTTTACATCTAACATTTATACAATATTTTGATTTTGTGATAAACCTTTAATAATGTGAAATTAAATTAAATTTGCTAATTTATTTCTTGGCAATTAAAGCGTATATCTTGAATGATTGTCATATGTTCTCTGAAGACATCCGTACTCTAAATGACCTATATGACTGGTAAACGGTAAGAGATAGTACAAGTGTTACTGCACAAAAATGTGTCTACGTCCCGTGGAAACGAACCGTTTAGTGCATCAGCCATTTCTGACATACTCTTCCTTTGAATTTCCTAATCCTTATACCTATGCCTCTCAAATCGTATCAAATTGGCATTTTGTTATATAAAGGGAGCGACTATCAACACCATCGTATAGCAAACAGCTCTGTGAGCTTTGGACTATCGCTTCAAGGCTGATAATAATTTTGTGCTTCACTTGCTCATAAGGGCTCATGGGAACAATATTTCCACTAAATCGTTAAAGCTCAAGACTATATACGTACTAAGTACCTTTAGATTAAGAAAATATACATGCAAGGAAGGCTTATACTCTTCAGTCTTCTGAAAGAAATATGCTAAAGTGCTTGCTCTGTGTGTTAGAAATCATGCGTTTATCCTGCTTTTGCACAACAAATATTTATGTCCTTTTCACTGAGCTGCCCCATATTAATATTTTGTATTCCCAAATAGAGTTACAATATAATTAGCATACCAATATAAGTGTATCTACAGAACTTTCAATTACTAGTGCTCGGATACGACAACGAGCAGTGCTGATTTTGTGTAAGAGATGGTTTATGTCATCTTGCTAACATATTTGTGTGTAACTTAAAGCCCAGAAGTGAGATACAATTTATATTAATAACATCTTATAAATCGCATCTCCTACTGTGGTACACGGTGTATGAGAATTGTAAATTTAACAATATTTGTTTTGTCTAAGTTGTCAGAGAGTTTAATAGCTTTAAACTAAAAGCTATGTGACAGACAGTTCAAAACATAATTTAATTTAATTACTCACTCTTTCTCAACTTTCACAGCAACCTTATAATTACGTTCAATGTAAACATTTGACAATCATCACATTCCTGCTGTTTTATACTTCCCTCGCTCGAACAAAATTATGCATCAGTTAAATTTGAGAGATATTGACCTAGATTCTATGAATTCTAAAGACAATAATTTAAGTTTTGTTTCCTTGGTGCCCTCCTGCTTCTATTTAGTCCGAAGCAAGTTATTCATTAATAAACGCAGCCTAATTTTAAACAAGAATGTTTCTGTGGGAGAGGTTTACATTCATTCATAAAAGAAAACAGTTATTGTTAGAGAAAGACATAGGAATCTAATAAATCACAATGTTTACAAAGAAAGGAAAATGTTTGAATGAGAATGCTATATTCATAGAGGAACTGGTATTTGAGAGGGGTTTGCTCGCTTGGGTTTTGGGATCTGCATTTAGATAGGGGTACAGGACCCATATGTGAGAAGGTGTGTTTGAATTTTATAATTATTAACAGTTTGTCAAATGGTAGGATGTTTCTCTATCTTTCTTCTTTCACTGGAAAATGCAAAGGGATCCAAATAAGAAAGTAAAATGGATAGAGTCTAGCCCATATCTCCCCATCGTTTTCAAGCAGCTGTGTCCCAGTATTCCACATTTACACACAGAAGTTCAGTAGCAATAAGGCAATCTCTGGCACCATCTATCTCAGTTGGCAGTCGGAAGTAAGAATGCCTTCCCCAACGGCAAAGAAAATCATGAGAGTACAATGATCATGTAAAACTACAACTAATGAATAGTAGTTAAAACTTAATCATAAGTATTGGAAACAAAAACCATAAATTTACTGTCCAAAGAATCAGATTGCAATTCCAATATTCCGTCTAAACTACTTTCAAGAACTTATTATGATGGCGGCCTCCTGCTCCAAACTATGGAAGAATTTTATTTTTTGTGTAATAATTCAGTTATATCTTCTTTAGAGAATGAGGGAAATAACTTAGTGGTTTATTTCCACATTAAATTATTTGATAGCACGGACCACACTGCTTTAAAATATTTTGCACAGCGTCGTAACTCCACCGTCGCGCTATCTATTTTGCGGTGGAATAACTACCTAACCACAAACGCTCCTAGCGGCACATGCTCAAGTGTTGACAAGACACTCAAGCAGCATCATCGGCAACTCCTCGTTATGGATGGTCCTCTCTAAGGACATAAGAAGTCAGTGTTGCAAATAACACTACCTAACATGACATTTACCTCCCGGTATATAATACGCGTTTTTAGTTCATAATCACATGTAGACTCCCAAATGTCTGGTTTGCTTTTCGGAAAAATTGGGAAGGTGACCTAAATAAATACGGAAACATTAAAAGGTATTCGAGTTCTATATTTTTTACGGTAATAGCGATTGCAGCGCTCTAAGCTTCATAGAGCCTGGACTCATTTGAGCAGCATTTTATTCATCGTCCGATATGACGGTTAAAGAGCTTTATTATTATTTATTTGCTTATTTATTTACTTATTTATTTATCTAAATACCCAAAACCGAAATCGTAAATCAGAGATATCAAAGAGAACAATCCACTGTGTAAGTTAAGGTACCTATTGACTCAGGAACGGGAAGAGTATTAACAACATTCAAATTTACACAAACGTTGTCAGGAATAGTTAGATGAAACGTCTGTAATATCGATAAAGTAATTGGTCTATTTAAATACAGAAAATACCTTAACGAAAAATTATATACTGTTTCTTATAAGAGGTTTTAGTCTTCTTTCCTTCACTACATTCCGGTAGCTAATCCACTGAGATATAACCTACGTTTTCTGTACCGTTCTTCCGGACATCATTCATCTGTCACTTAGCCATTCATTTTATCTATGAAAAACCTTTTTTTCACATACTCTCACAGCTGCTTGGTTCTGATTCAGGCCTTTAAGGATTAATGATACAATAAGATTATTTGTAAAAGGTGTCAAAGTGTTTACCTTAGATTATAACCTGTATGTTACATACCTAGGTACAGCTGAGTCACGTGGTATGCATTTAGTACAATATAATACTGAACTGGTAATATAGATAAACCCAGGATGGGACATTATTGTTATCTCAGGTTAAATGTTGACTGGGAGTGTCACCTCGTCATTACGTTTTTTTAACTGATATTATATAAATATATATCTATGTATATAGATATATATATATATATATATATTTATATTTTCCTTGGTACCAGTTAAGTAACTAACTTGAACCTAACCACACAAACATTTGATTGTCGACAGCAAATATATAAGAGGAGAAATAATTAAATTTGGAAAGATTGATTTCCTATTGTGAAGTGAGTTTGATCTCCCCACCTGTCTTACGTACGTTCTGTGGAGGTGTTAATTATATTAACCCGAAATGAAGGTTTGCCTCTCGCAATTAGTTTTACTATGGGGGGTCAGTGTGTGTTGCTTTAGGGCCCGTCGACAACAAGGTCATTTGGGCCGTTTTACTAGGTCATTGTGGAAAATAACAGATCAAACAATATTTCGTATTGACTACAAAGTTCTTCGGAAAAGTTTCCAGTTTCAATAATTTTGAGTGCGAAACAAGTAATAAAGACAGACATAAAAAATAAATCGAACAAGATTGAAAACTTGCTTCAAAATTTGTTAGTGCATGGTACTATTTATGAACAGAAGTTTCCAATTATTAATTTAAATACATGTACACCCATAATGGTTCTAATTCTGTGAATGTTAATTTCCAAAACTATTCTAGCGAACTTAGTTGTGAAATGTGGTGACTAGTCATTTCATGTGGAAAGACATGGAATAATTTACAAGTTTAGTTTATATAACTCCAGGTAATGAAGATAGAGGAGAATACATCTATGCAAGAATTAAGTAGAGACCTTTTATCTTATACAATTCTCTTTAGACTTCTGTTCTGACAGACAATGTTTCTTTTGTGCCTTATATGAAATATTTTGTGTAATAAATCTCTAAATCGTTATACTTAACATTTGCATCTACTTTGCAGTTAAAACAAAACATCACTGTTCCAATATGTTGTAAAAAGTGCTTAATAACTAAGTTACATACCTATACAAATTGCAATTATAGCGTGAGCGCCATCTACAAACTTTTACGTGTACCTTGTGTTGCACGAGACAGCGTGTCGCTATGATCAGTCAGTCAGGAAACACGCGGGATATTTAAGCTGCAAGTTTGTACAGGTTTTTTCGTTGGTCTGTATTTTAGCGTTAAAAAGCACGTTTTGTAGAATTGCACTGGACCCAAAAATTCAATGTCGAGATTCCTTTGTAAATGAAACACCCGAAAAAGGAGAAAATCCTCCCAAAATAACCCAATACACATAAGTACGTCAAATTCCAAGGTTTTATATAACTTTAGCTTCTTAAAGGACGACAAGCAAGAATTTCAAGAAAGTCTCTGAATAACAAGCTACCCCTTACATGGAAACTTTTTAGAATATCTCGATTTTATCGAAAATGGTATCTAATCATTTTAATTAAATTATTATATTTTTAAAACATCTTCATGACAAATGAATATGTTTATCTGCTGGGAATGTCCTCAAAATTCCTTTTTACTCTGGGTCACTTTAAATAACTGTAAAAATTAAGAAATAAACAAAATGTTACTTCACATGGAATGTAGATTGTGTTGTTGAATACAATTTATGTCTGATACATTTTACTTTGTAAGACCAGCCGTTTCAGATTTACTCTTGATTATATTCCACAATTCCACAATAGTTGCATTTTCTAAAAGGCAAAGTTCTTCTGCCGTACTTGAGTGTGGAAAGTATTTCGTTAAGGTTCAAAAATTCTTTACAGAGCCTTCAGTAGCAACAACTATACGTTTTGATGTCCCCCGAATTAAAGCTTATTTTCAAATTAGCCCCGTCCGGATATGAAATGGAAAGAGGCAATTTGGATCATAGAACGCTAAGACATGCAAATGTTAAAACAGAAAAAAATACAATGACAATATAATTTCAAAGACGTCCCCCAGGCAGCCGTTTAAAAACATCTATCACGTAATGTCTACTTTATTCCCTTGTAACTACAGTAAAATGTTTATCTTGAAGTAGATAGAGAAAAACGAGTTTGTGCAAGATTAGAGAAGGTAATGTGAATGTATCACGGCAGTACTATCCGTGCTAGTACGGATGGTATTGAAATTAAGGTTTATTATAATAATAGGAACAATAAATATAATATTATATTCAAATATTCACACCATAGCTACAAAATCCTCCTTGAGTTAATATTCGGACACTATGAGACTTTACATTCGGATAATAGATAACCAAACAATATGATCTCTCTGAAAGAAATAATATACTGATTAAATGAAGAACAATAATTCAAAATATTGGTGATAAGACAAATATTAATAGCCAGAATTAAAACAATTTACGGTAAACTTTCCTAATATATAACACAAAGGAAATATATCTTGGCCTAATACTACACATTTGGAACTAAACCAAAGTTTAAACATAATTAACAAATTTAAATGTAATCAATGTAATATTATTAAGAAAAAATCCCGAACATAACCTACAGATCAACAGTTAAAGTGTTACTTGAAGTAAAAGTTTACCTCCTACCAGACCTATAGACAGTTAATATATTTTAAACTGCATTGTAATTACCATTAAATAATCTTTAATAATACATAACAGCAGCTCCAACATGTAGGAAGTTATAAATGTACAGATATTTTAACTGAATGGTCAAATTGTTATTAAAAGTATTAAAAACAATTAATTATTAGTGACAAATTAGCTATAATGTCAGATAAAATAATTGAAATGCGTCCCCGTAACGAATTGTTTGCCATGAAAAGTGATTCTTAGTGACAACTCTATGTTCTTTTGACATTGTGCGATCTAATGGACAAAATTTCTGAGCTAGACCAACAAATAACTACCTTACCCGCTGTTCAACACGACTTGTTTTAGAAGTAGTAAACGCCCACGAGGTGATAATATCCGTAGTAAATTCTTAAACAGATCAATTCCAGGTGACGTAACTAAACACGGAAGCATTAAAAATTATTTAAGTTCTCTATTTGTAATGGTAATAAGGATGGCAGCGCTCTAAGCTCTGTGGAGCCTGGACTAATTTAAGCATCATTTAATTATAGCCCAATTTGTTTGTTTGAGGGTTTTATTATTCATTAATTCATTCACTCATTCACTCAATCATTCATTTTTTCAAGAAAATTGTAGTAGTATATCCATATAATCTGTTCTTGAGACCTGTAACAAAGGAGATAATGTATTTATTTTCAGAAAAATATACACTTTACTTTATACACTACGCAGTTAAATATTATTTTAATTACCGCTAATCTATGAAAGCTAGAAGTATTTCGTTCGAGATAAAACTACAAATGTGAGTATTGGAAATGCATTGGAAAAGAAGAAAGGGAGGTTCAAATGTTTGAGGAATGTATGTGCGAAAGACGAAGAGTGAGAAAATAACGTCAATAACAAAACTATCGATAAATACCTTAGTTGATACTGGAATGCTGTATAAAACCACCTATGTTTGATGTAGCAAAACTGTTTTTACTTTCCTTTGAAGCTTAAATAACTGTGCGCCGAGCTCACTGGTTAGGTATAAGGAAACTGAACCTTCCTGGCGCAACTAACTGATTCAAACCCACCTCCCTCCCGTAGGTCAGTCTTTCAAGTATCGGAAAACATATTCTCGCGTCTGTACAATAAGTCAAGATTGACCACTGCGCCAACTCCTCTTTATACTAAACCTAACCCTACTTTCAGTGCAGTTTAAGGCAGAGTTCGCAAGATGTTTGCAGGTTTCCATAAGAAAATCTGCTCTACTAAATACGTATAAAACAATTGCGTAATCATCAAACCTGAAAAATAGAGAATCAGCGCAGTTTTCAAAATCTTGTAAAGAAAAACCTAGAAAGGATCCCTGAACCACTTATGTTGCAATATCGCCTGTTTTTATGGATATTAACTTTCAGCTTTAGCTCCCATTTTAGCTTCCAAGGACTGTCTAAAATGTAAAAGAATACTGTAGAATTACAAGTAACGATTAAGTTACTTAAAGAATTAATTAAAGAATTAGAAGTAAAGATTTACAGCTAATCATTATGTCCAGTTTACATGTTTTGCGCTCTTGCTGTATTTTTGTTTCCGGTTCTTTTTCTCACGCCATCTTATCTTTCTTATTCAGACAGTTGAAGACCTGGAATAAATTGCGCAGAGCAAGCGGTCTGCAATGTAGCACAATAAACCTAATAGCGCTGTGTAAACTTACAAAATGGACCGATAATAGTACATACCCTGGACGTTTTCTCCTGTCAAATAAGGATCATGTACCAATGTTACGCAAGTCCCGAATTCTATGTTCAAATGCTGCACTTCATAAACTCTAAACGGTGTGTATGAAAGGTGGATGTTACTTACTAACATTTGTATATGATATACAACAATAATAGCAACAACATTAATCACTTAAAATATTGTTGGAGCAAATCTCTTTCGTGGGTTAAGTTTCAAACTTTGGTTAAACATTTAGTCCCTTTATCTTTCTTGTTACAACAAGGAAATGTATAATAACTTTTATCTTACATTTTAACAGGTGTAAGAATAAGCCTTTGTGGAAGATTGGATTGAGAAAGTATTGTGAGTGAAATATATTAACGTTTTGCTATAAATATACGTTATGAATAAGACGATTTTGTTATTTTAAATTGCTCGCCAGGGAAGACCAGTAATGGAGCAACGCGTACGTCTGCCCACAGATGGCTCTACCTGTAAACTTGCATAATAGGAAGTGAAATTTCTAAATATTCGCAAAGTTAAGTAACATATTGGAATTATGTTATTTAACTATACAGTATATTTAATTGACTCCTATAGAATGGAGACGAGGAGTAGCCATACCATACAGTGAGATAAAATCGAAATACCTAATAATTGTTTTTGAGAAATGAAGCCTTCTAAATTGAATGTGTGTGTAGAGCTTTTTGCTTCCCTTGCTATGATTTCGGTGTTATGGAAGATGACGTCTGTTCATATGATATTTTGAGTATATAATTTCTAACAAGTATCTCCAGTATATAGAATGTGCTGGTGATTTAGTTGTCATGCTGGTATGTTTACAAGGTTAAGACTAAGTGATCCGTGGTTTATATCCAAACTATAGCTCCGGCTCTACCCTTCCACGGTTACAATCACAGCATAGTTAATTACTTTATACTTCTGGCTTACATATATTTTGCTTTAATGGTACTAGATTTCGTGTCCAGAAATGAGAAATTACCTAACTAACCAGTTATTGTTCATGACCAAGAAGGGTTACGAAAATGTATTTACTGCTTTCTCTTCTGCAACCACATGGGTTTAATGTTACTACAGCCTACTCCATACATGTAGTGTATACAGCTATAATATTTACACTTGCAGGTGAAATAATCTGAGTGATGCCACCCCTGGATGATCAATTTGTTTTCAGTTTTCACTTTCTATCTTAGAAATGTGTAAGCAACATCCTTGTGATTCTCATTCATCTACACGTGTATGATGAGCGGCTTTCACTTAACTACGTTTTTATGCAATTAGACTTTCCTTCCTAATATTAGTGGTTCTGTGCACTTTATATTCTAGAGGCCCGTAGTTCGAATGTCGGTCAGGATCCTCTATCTGGGTAAGGTATTTTTTGCGGGTTTCCCTTATCCTGAAAGATTAATGTACGGTAACTATAACCTTCATGGACCCTGGACACATTTGAGCATCATTGCACCCATTTCATTCACCGTCCGATATGACTTAACGTTGGAGGACGTAAACTTTCCAAAACATCTCGATATGCCAACTTCTATCTAAAATACAAGAGATGGATTGTCATACCAATAACCTTAAACAACCAGCAAACCTACAAATGTGTATCCATATTTCCTTGTTGTTTCAAAGTGATGTGATTCAGAGGTTGCAATATTACAAAAACAATATCTTCACCCGCTCAAATGTATTCCGATGTACGCGAGACTGACCTACTTACTATTCATAGTAGAGAAGGTAAAATATAAGATAAATTTAAAGTTACAAAAAGGTACCAGCCATTGAAAATACAAACCAGTACTAAAGAATATTGTGGAAGCTGATATTCGTACAACAAATAAGTTCATATAGGCAACCTATTACACCCGTGGGACACTATCGTTGTGGCCTCCAATCGAAATAGGCCGCGGTCTAATCGCGAGAGCCTATGAGTCTAGCTGGGTTTCTTTATTTTTATGTTTCTCACCTTTTAATTAAATGCTACAAAGGTGTCATCGTTGCTCACAAAGCTGAAATTCTGATAGAATAATACAAGCTAAGGGTCTGCCAGCTGAACGAAAGAGTGGATGTAGCCAAACTAGTCGTACCCAATGCCATCTCCTGGGAACACGCAGAAGCAGAGTGTCATTCCATTTTAGGTCCCCATTAATGGATGCTTCTGTTTTTGACGGACTTACGTTCACAAAGTTAGGCGAATGTGAATAGTTATTTGTAACAAATATATACAAGAACTCCTTTTACTGCGGTTATCGCCTTTAAAGTCATCCTAAAGCCAAAAGTTTGAAATTTTCTTACGGATCCCTTAGTGCCTACTGAACTTCCTTATTGCCCTTGCATGTAGGTACACAACATTAGCAATAGAATATGTTGCACGTGAAGAGCGACAATTATGTGAGTGAAACACGTACGATTTTTTCTAGATTCCGCATACGCACACACTCACACAAACTTGCGCAGCGTGCGCGCGAGGAGAAAGGAAGAGAGACAAAAACACTTCATGTCGCATTACATATGTGAATCTTTCCACAAAATGCATCTTTTACTGTTCAGCTGCTTTCAAAACAATATTTGTCCTGTCGTGTTTTAGACTTACAGCAATAGTTCCTATCAAACTGTGCCCCACAGTTCGATATGTGGATATATATTTTTTGGTTGGAATGCAACACTTGCTCTACTTAGATTAGTAGACAGTAGACCGCCAAAGACCATTCATGCACTATGTAGCATTTGCAGAACGTGGAGTGCGTCAGGGAGAATATAAGGAAGTCCATCCTTGCCCCATCTGCCTTACTTTTATTACAAGCGGCTTCCAGATGGAACGTTCTGTTTCAATTTACCTCCGCTGCAGCGCTGCGATGGCAGTTCCTCACATGCGCGGTTGACGCTCCGTATCAAGGAGAAAAAACTGCACCATTGTGAGATCGCTGTCGGCCAAGTACACTTTTTTGTGCTTGTTTACAATGTCGATGTGGATTGAAAATCCCGCCGCTTGTGAAAACAGAACTGTGATTCGTTTTCTGAATTCTATGAAAGAGAAAAAAATTGAAATTTATCGGAATATTTGCGATCTCAAAATGTTTGGTGTTTCTCCACAACAGCGCACGACCACACACTGCAAATGCGACGAGAAACGTCCTACAGGGATTTGGCTGGGACGTTTTTGTCCACCCCCCTCCCCGTACAGCCCGTACCTCGCTCCTAGCGACTTTCATCTGATTTTGCATCTCAAATCATTCCCTGGCGGTCAAAACTTCAACAATGACAGAGCGCTGAAAGAAAATGTTTCCAACTGGTTGAAGACACAGGCGGAAAACTTCTATGAAGAAGTTATACAAAAATGTGTACCTCGTTAAGACGCATGCCTGCAACATTTCGGCAGTTATCTGGAAAAGTAGTTTAAGGGTTGTAGAATTTTGAGCAATAAATAATTTTTGCGTATCTGTCCGCAATTTAGTTGTATTACCTAACAGAGCTAACTTTCTGGATGTACCTCATATTGTTTGTCTGTTAGGAATAGACGGGACTACGCGAAATTGCAAATTTGAGATCATCATCTACAACAAATACTTTGTGATACATTGTACAACAATTCTTTCAAAGTAAGGAGGTTAAATTAATTACCTGGTTTGTGGCATATCTATATGAGAGAAAAGAGAAAGTGGAAATAAACACTGATATCAGCTATCAAAAGAAAACATCAAATTGTAA
The DNA here is from genome assembly GCA_030765055.1 of Mantis religiosa. Taxonomy (NCBI): domain Eukaryota; kingdom Metazoa; phylum Arthropoda; class Insecta; order Mantodea; family Mantidae; genus Mantis; species Mantis religiosa. Next base: position 242,620,760 of record CM060950.1, on the reverse strand, counting down.
AATAATAGTAGATGGAGTACTGCAAAGTTCAGTGTCAGGAATTAACTATTTCTCTTCTATATGCACGACACATCACCTTCTATAAAGAATATCGCAAGTATAACTTTATCTGCTGATGGAACTAGTGTCCTGGTGATCAGAAAACATTGAAATTAGTGTGTAATTTATTACAATTATATTTAGAATTGTGTCATATAGGTTTTTTGTTTAAAGCTCATAAATTATATGCGAAGTTAGACAAAACAAAGCTTGTTACACATACAACTCATCATACTTCATGCTCTGCGATACAAACTGTGATTAATATTGTGTTATTAAAAGAAATTGTATCATATTTCTGGGCTTTCAATTACAAAGATATATCTACAGATTGGCAGGTTCACATAAACTATCTCTTACCCATAATCAGCTTTGTTCGTTGTCCTATCCGAGCACTAGTGAATAAACGTTCTACGGATACACTAATATTAGTATACTATTGATATTATAACTCTAGTTTGGAATATGATGTATTATTATGAGACAACTCAGTAATACTTGACTGGACTGGACTACTTTGCGGAGGGGAATTGACACGGAGAGTTAGTTGCGGTCTCTTATACCTATACCCCTAATTAGGAGCATCACTGGGAGGAAGGATGTAGCGAGAGGAGGCACAGGGCAGCCGTGCCAATGAGACAGGACATTTCAGAGTGCAATTTTAGTACATTTTACCACATGGAAGGTCTCTGGCAGGCCAGGAGAAAGCATAGCCCACCCTTCTGCCATTCGGATACAGCCCCACCACAAGACTGAGTTCGTAGACCGGTAAACGTCCACCAAGGGAGGAATATTCTCAGAGCATATCATCCTGCCATGCACCACCAAGACAACCACCGGCCACCAGGGGAGAGATGCCGTGAAGTAATAGTGGTGAGAAATCCAGGCACAAGAAATTCGGTGGATGTGTTTAGCCCACCCGGCACTCGCCTGGTGACCTGGGAAATCTCCCGAAAAAAAAACTATGGGTCAGATAGATCGGCCAAAGGAATCGAGCCCGGGCCCCTCGCATGCGTGGCATAGACGAAATCGCCTGAGTCATTCTGCTCAGGAAGTTAATGAATATTTCTTATGACAAAGGAGGTTAAACGATTAACTTTCTTTTCACACAGCGGGCACCAGCAAACGTCTTTTTGAAGACTGGAGATATCAAACCTTCCTTGAATTTATATATTCTAAATCTAAAAGTCCTTTGTAATCATTCTGGCTTTAGTATTAACAATAAATGGGATTCGTCAAAAATACAGTAGACAAAGGTTCAACGTCCATCATCCTAGCCAAAAATTTGTTAACGCTGGCTTCCTCCAGAGCTTCAAGCTTCATTACAATTTATAATACATTCTTAGTTTTTCAAGTTAATAGTACGTTTTAGTAAGTTGTGCTTATGTCACCAATAATACATTATAAAAAGTTAACTGAATCAAAGAGTACCCTTTTGTTCTTGTGCCAAGCAGAAGAAGTACGTTTCGAAGGCAATTATGTCCTCTCGAATGTTTCAAAATTAACTAAACCATTACTTGTGTTGCCAATTGAAAACTCTGATGTGGAAAGATTGTATACCATGATGACATTAAATCTATAAAAGGAATATACTGAAGCCTGAAAACACTGAGTGACCCCCTAAGGGTAAAATTTGGCATTCAGAACAAAGGGAGTTGCTGCATGTCATATCCATTAACTGATGAAGTTGTAAATAAATTTGGAAAATCAATGTAAAATTTGTCAAAAAGTGCTACTGTGACAATAGAATCTGCTGACATTGACGACTCTTACACCAATTTAGGCATCCAGTGTACATCATCTACACTTATTTGTATTGAGAGCTATTACTTTATGAAGTATATTAACACCCTCATTAAACAATAAGAGGACCATCAAAATCACTAATAATTTAATCATCTTGCTCATCTTGTCATCTCAAATCGAAGGGTTTGTGGTTATTTATTTATATTTTTGTAGGGGAATTTTGCTCTACATGTAACGAGATCCCATGTAATTGAGTTGGCAACACTGATCCGCACTGCCATGTAAAGAGGAAAACGTTTCTCGAGAGGAGTATGAAAATACAACAGGATATCAAATGATATTGCAACCATGGTATGTGCTGCTTACTGAGAATGATCCTATAAATATATGCCATGTGGTGCTGGCTGGCTGTATAAAGCCAGAAGGTTTTTGCTTCGTGCCCACCCGTTAAGGGTTTTACCGCAGGTAAGGTAATATCGGGATGTTGTAGGAAGAAATGTTGATTGTTAGGATGATGAATTTTTCTATAAAAATAATCAAGAAGGACGCACTTGTATAGTTCCATTCGCAGGCATCTGTGCACTAACGCTCTGGTTTCTAATCCAAATATGCCGCGTTCTGATCCCGAATTACTATAAAATTACCAGCGTTTCTTTTATAGGATGTTTCTCAGTTTTTTTATGGATATCAGAAACAAACGCTCTTTCATTGTTGTTAATAACATTGTAACAATTAGAACAGGATACATCGGCGACGATTCCGCCATCTAGCCTGTAGAGCTGACGTAGCCAGCCTGGAACTAGATAGCGCTATCTCCTGGCCACATGTTGAAGTACAGCGCCATGTGATAAATACATAGACTTTTAAAAGTGCAAATTACAGGGATTATCTGAGAAATATAAACTCCATAAAGATGTATTTCACATATATTGCGTGTTATAAGGAGGTGTACACATTTTGTGCAGTAATATTTTGTATATCCCTTATTTCCTGCCTGTTATGGAACTGTCAACCGGAACGAAGATTACTTACGAGGTCGTTCCCAGAAAATTCAAAATGCACATTTCGTTTGACACAAAAATATCTTTAAGTTGTGTTACTTTAATCAAAAGCATTAGAGCTAGCTTTGAGGTAATAGAAGTTTTTCAAAAATGTCCCATTTACATAAATAAATCTGATGTACTTCAACTTCGATTTCAATTGTCAGGGTCGTAAGAGCAGTGTCACTTTAAACCGCCAGTCAGCACAGAATTTGAACCCACGTCCATAAAATGAATGGCCGAGCGCCTAACTAACTGAGCTACCCTGACCAATATGTCGATATCCAATTTTTGGTTAGAATGCAATCCTTGCCCTACTTACGTAGGTAGATAAGTAGTTCATAAATGGGGACTTTGGAACAATAGAATATCTAATTTGCATATAAATTGATAAGGGGTGGGGTGGGAGACATGTTGTAACATGTCTGGAATGTTACCACGCCCCCTCAATTAATCACCCACCCCCCTAAGCTGTCATGTGTAAAAGTGCAGGTGTGTTTCTTTGTAACATTTTTCTTATAATTAATGGGTCATAAATAATTCGATGATTGTTAAGTCCTTTGATGTAGATATGATGCCGACCAGATGTCACCGAGCGCTGGCGTCAATGAACTAAAGAATGTCTTTCTCCCCTACTTTAGGGTTTGTGCCGGTTGGTACATGTTTGAGATGAAAATAATGTTAACCTCCCCTCCCCTGTTGCCCATGTGTCCAATGGTTGGATGGAAGACCCTCCCTTCCACTCCATCTCCGGCTATGGGTATGCATCGCTCCTCGCGCCTGAAATCCCCCCCCACACTACTGAAAGAGTATATAAGACTCTCGAGCTTGGAGCATCACATAACTTCGTGAATTTTTTTTCCAGTGTATTTATTTGCCGTCTCTGATATGTCAGATATCGACAGTGAGTGCGCAGCGGAGGCGTATCATTACGCGTATTACCACAAAGAGTTATGCAACGGTCTAATGCATTCAATTGTTTGCAACAGACCTTCATACCACGATCAAATGTCTTCTCGCGAAGTATGCACAGAAAACTGCCCAGTCTACAGAAAGCGATACATGTAAGTACAATAATTATTAATTTTCTTGAGAATTTAATGCCGTTTTATATTTAAGTAGAAAAAGTAATTTGAAACCTATTCGTTATTCCAGGCAAGAGCCGGTTCATGAGCAAGAACAAAGCGGAGTTGATGAGGTTGATAGATTCGCTTCAAGTCACGAGGCCATACACCACTCTGAATTTTGTAACGGTGATACGCATGCAACCCTGTGCACGGAGCCCGAGGCTCATGAACATATGTACTCTTACTTCCTCTGCAATGAGAAGTGTAGCGTGTACCAGCTCAGACAGAGACAATCAAAGTAAGTGGAAGTGAAAAAAGAAATTCGCGTCTCTTTCCTTACAGAATCGTTGAAATATATAATTCCATGTACAAAAAATACCTTTGTTACAGGCTTCGAATGACAGTTCGAGATCCTAGGCCTGTTATTGATTGCGATACCTCCAGCGATGAGGTTGAAAAGGATGCTGTTACGGAGCGATCTACACAGCTTGTAGACGACTTCCTACCAGATCAGGGCGATGAAATTACTGAGAATGTTACTCCTGAGCGTACCCCGAGCATACAATCCGAACGCCGCAAAACATCAATGTAAGTATTGCTATCATACAACTTAAAAAAAGAAACTGTTTCACCTGTCAAATGCTATTCTTTCAAGATACCATCTTTTTTCTCTTTCTAAGTAACACATGCAATGTGCTCTGTTTCAGGACAGCTATAAGGAAACCTCGAAAAAAGGTACTTAAAAATAGCTTTGCGGATCTCCAAAGGCGGCTGACACTCTTAGAAGAGCGAATGACGTCTGCTGCTGCTACCCCAAAGAGGCATGCAAGTAGTTCGCGTGTACCAAGACGCCTGAACCTCTGAAACCATTAGAGGGAACGGACTCATTCTTCTTTATAAAAATCTGGGAAACATGTCACAAGCAACCATGCTCCGCGATGTTCACATTTCCAAAAGTTATAGTGTTAACATAGGACTAATCTATCACATTCCATCTCTGATCATTAAGAACAGAGTCAGCGACAACTTCGTGTTTCTGTCAGCACATGACTGGGAAATAATTAGAAATAGTCTTCATGTATTCGAAGCATTCTTCAAAGAGAAAAACTACGTGTGTTGTGATTACAGTGAGAACATTGTATATTCGTTTAATGTCACTGTGTTTATGGAAGATGAAAGGATCAGATTTTTTAATACAGTTCTAAATAGCGGTGAAATAATTTTAAATTTTAGTGAATTTTGTCAGTTAACGAGGTTAGAATGCTATATACAAAAGCATTTAATAAACCTAACTCTCTGTAAAGAAATGACATATGTAGGAACAAGGAGCTGGAGAAGGATGGTATTCGAAATGTACAATGATATTAAATAAAAAGAAAATGATGTTCAACTTATATATCTTTTTATTCACTTGAATTCCTTTACATATTTCTTATATTGCTAATATCCTTCATTACAAGAATCCCTGCTTGAATTAGATTAAGGACTGCATCACATGAGTCAGGGGCTTGTATGTGAAAACTCTGCCATGTATTATCAGACAATACAAAGTAGTCTGTGCGGGTATATTTGCACTAGCTTGAATTTCAAGTCTGATATTCACAGCACCATTTACAATCTCCTCAGGTTGATGTGAGCAGTCTATGATGAATAATGGCGCATATTTGAGAAAATCTTTTCTCTTCAATAGAGGGTAATTGTCTTTCCCGTAATATGAGTTTTGGAACTTTGAATACATTTCATATAAAGCTGCAAATCTTGAGTTCTCAAAGTCCAAGTTCATGTCGTGATAGGGATAACACTCACTATTGAGATAAAGCCTCAAATTTGTTATGTTACAATGATCAAACTCGGAACAGTCCATCGACGCATTATTTGTTCTGGACGTTTGGGCTCCCACAATAACAAATCTCGGCTTCTCCGGTTTCGACGTTGTTGCGACGTTCCATGTAAAGGATCTAGTTTGCGGAATAGCAGGTTGGGTATGTAGATCCATGGTTCTAAATGCAAGATGCAGTGCTCTATCAGACTTGACGATCTTGAGGATTGCTACCTTTTCAGCGTCTGAAAGGCGAATTACAGGCATCCTCCATTCGATGCGAGTTAGTTTAACAATGGCATTTCCTTCTCCCTCAGGTGTCAAAATGCAGTTCTTGGAGTCCTTAGATCGAATTAGCACCAACTCAAACTTGCTATTGAGAACGAGGTCCTTGTGGTCATCTGCAAACCCCAGAAGCATTGACAGGGGCACTATGGCATTGAAAGCTCCGCTTGTTGAATGCACAATATCTACATCCTCCCCGGGGTAGCACCATCCGGCATTGAGCAAACGATTTGATTCCATAGGATTGAGAGCAGCATAGTTGCGCATAGTCGATGTAATACCTGGATTCCTTGTTCTGTCTATACAAGTTCCATTCATGTCCAGTCGAATCTCATCAAACATAAATGCCAGAGCATTGTTAGTCAGCTTCGCCAGCGTAGGTGTTCCATTAGGCTTAGAAATAGAGCCCTCAATGTAGAGATAACTCCGGTTAGGCAGAGTATATAAATCTTCAGCTTGACAAGGGATCCTAATCTCATCATTAGCATCCAGAGCCGATGTATTATATGGGAGAAACACATGTTCCTCTTCTTTAGCAATTTTATCCTCAAATGAAGGAGTTTCGGTCACATTAAAGATGTCCATTACAGAATTCTGAAGCCCAACGTTTCGAGGAACTTCTTGTTGCTTGATGTTAACTCTCTGAGCGTCAAAGGGAGAGTACGATAAATCTGTGATTGTCCTGTCTTATTATATCTTTTGCGGTGGTTTCTCCTTCTAAAATCTATTCCCATTTCGACGAATATGAAGACGTATGCTTATATCCTCGTTTCTAAAGTTGATGCTATCTCCGTTCTGGTCAACCACCCGAAGAGTGATTTGATCGATGAGGTTAGTGTCTATGATGGGTAGGTAAATGGGGTTTGGAGGCTCTTGAGAGATGTGATATCCCGGTGGGACAGAAGGGAAGAATTCATAGATCGAGTGTCCTCTTTTACCATCGATGAAAGAACCTGTCGCAATACTGCACTCGATTCGAATGATGCTCACCTTAAATATGTTTACTAGGAAATCAGACTCAGTCACCTGATTAGGAGCAATAACTTTGTTTTCATTGAATCCTAAAAGAGATCCAATAGAGCGTCCCCTAGAAAAATCAACAGGAAAGGGGCACTTGATTTCAGCCTTCATTGTATTATTGTTAGGGCGAATAAAGAAGTCATTTTCATCCAAGTTTAGCTTATCTTTGAGGTAAGTATTAATATCAGAAATTTCATATGTCCCATGCGGAATATCGATGACCTTAGTGGTGTCATTGAAAATGTAATGGAAGAGATTATTGCTCTCATCCACATTGGGAATGGAATAGAAGGTTTCAAAATTCAAAAGAGCAATTTCATAATACCCTTTAGGATCAATCCTCAGAGGAGGATTAAGGTAGGTGGTAAGATTTGCATCATTCCCGCTAACAGCAATAGTGTAACTCATTGTGATAGAAATTGCAAGCACAAATGCCCGCAGATGACTGAGCTAAAACTCTGAACTCTTCTTGTATTATACATCAACTTAACGCCCTTGAGATAGGTTTCTACCTCTTTTGGAGGTTTCAAGTTTCCAAAGCTGTCGAAATAAAACGCGATATCACCTTCCTTCTTTATAGCCACCCAATGTGATCCTTCATTATCAGAGTAATCGAGATTGACAATAATCCTCTCTCGTCGATATGGCTTTGAAGGTAACTTATCGAGCATATATACACCTCTAAAATGGGGAATTCTTAAACGACGAGCATATAGTGCAAGATCTATGTTACTTAAGGCTTTTTCCGGGACAAGTATAGTCCCCGACCCGAGTTTTTTGAGGTCTGTCTATTCTGGGAATTTTTCCTTCTCTTCAGGCCGTTTCCTTTAGTAGTATTATTTCCTTTTAAGGCTCTGGCTATTTTGGAGGCAACTGCTAAAGATGCGGTCAGTGGTAGCATTGGAAGAAAACCGCCAGTTCTCTTTTTCTTAATCTTCTTATTACTTTTTCTCCCTCGGAGACCTTTTCCTTTCGCTTCCATCGCTCTATTATGGCGAACCATTTCTGCAAGCTGTTTGTCTGCAGCTTGTTTCTTATTCACTGCTGTAGCAATTTGAGCCGCACCTCCAGCTGCAGCACCTAAGGCTGCAATAATGGGTATGAGGGGTAGAAATCCGCCACGCTTCTTCTTCCGGGATCCTGCACCGATAGCTAATACCCTTCATAATTGATGTTACCAGCCGTGCAGCCAACTTTTCCCCGAGGCTAGCGTCCGATGATTGAACTCTCTTCCAGGCCTTCTCTGCTAAGATTTTATCAGCAATATTTCGTGAGACGGTGTCCTTGTGCTCTGCGTATGCTATGTCATGATTTTTACAAGCCTCATCCAAAAGATTTATTGCGGAATCTCCTCTCTTGAGGCGTTTTTCCAGTTTTGTCCCGGGTCCGCAATATCTGTAGCCGGGTAAATGTACTTCAAACGGTAGGCGGTTAATGACGGAGTTAAGTAAACCTGATCCTCTTGTGGTCTTATTGCTCCTACCTCCCATTATAAACTAATCTATTTTATGATTTACTAGCGTCTTTTATACATTTTTTCAGATATAGCCCCTCCCTTTGAGGAATTTGAGCGCTCACAATATCCCACATTTTTCCGTTTATATACTCATTAGAGATGATCCTAAAAGTCAGTCACTAAGATGGAGCTTGTGAAGCAAGATTGCTCTCTACCTATTCAGGTGTTAGACTTTGAAAGTGATTTCAAGCACGAACGCCACGGTAAGCTATTTCCTTCTAACGTCAGAGCTCTTATTCTAGGGAGCTCCAGTGCAGGAAAAACCAATGTACTACTGAATTGGCTGCTCCATGAGAATGGTCTGCGTTTTGAAAATGTGCACATATACTCAAAGTTCCTTTATCAACCAAAGTATCAATATCTCATAAAACTGCTTGAAAGCATTGATGGTATTGAAGTATATACGTATGAGGATGGAGAAAACGTATTACATCCCACCGATGTTAAAGAAAACTCAATCTTTATATTTGATGATGTCATCACTGAAAAGCAGGGAAAGATTGCCTCATTTTACAGCATGGGTAGGCATCGTAACGTAGACTCAATATATTTAGCACAATCCTACGCTAAAGTCCCGAAACATTTAATTCGTGATAACACGAACATGATCATTCTCTTTAGGCAAGATAATTTGAACTTGAAGCATATATATGACGATTATGTAAACACCGACATGACATATACAGAGTTTAAAGGCTTGTGCAAAAGTGTCTGGGAGAGTGGAACAGAAGGAAGACCTTTTGTAACGATAGTTCCTGAATTCTCTATGAATGACGGTCGATATAGGAATGGATTTGATGTATATATTAAAGTAGGAAATAAGGAAAATGTCATTTGAAGCTCAAAATGAGCATTGACAGGTTCGGAGCACGAGGAGCTCTCCCAACCAAAAGATCGCTTCACCACTTTATCATAAACAGAGATGGAGAAGGTAACTATCAGTTCAAGAACAAGAGACTATGCATTGTTCAGGATCCTGAAACAGATAATGATGCGAGCACAAAAAGATATGTGGATGCACTCGAAAAAAGGATGATTGTTTCCTCACAACAGAATACCGGAAGACTTGAGACTAACTTTAAAGCTATGATCCATGATTTGGTTTCAAAGTATATTTTCAAGAGAGACCAAGGAAATAACATTGTTATTGATAATGCTAGATTAAAAGTATTATTAGATCCTGTTCACGATAGTGATGTAGCAAATAGAAAGTTCATCACCGAGTATATGAACTCTCGCATGCAGCCGCAAGATAATAATGGCAACATTATATTCGGCAAGAAGCGAATCATTGATATAGCAGATCCTGTCGGAGATCTGGATGCTGTAAATAAAAGATTTCTCCGAGGCATGATTATTCAAAAAACAAGCGAAACACGGAATCAGTTAAACAAATTTGTTACTAGGGAAATTGAGACACAGGTGGACAAGAAGCTGAAAACAATTAGAGAACATTTGAACAAAACTGGCAATATGGTAGATACACTTACGCACTCCACAAAAGAAAATAGGGATTCGCTGAGAAATTCTATTACACAAGTTCAAGAAGTCCGTCAAGCACTAGAAAATAGATGTAATACGCTATCAAGTGAAATGAATAGCCAGATCAATGAGATTAATACCAATTTTGAGCGTGCAAAAGCAATTACCGAGGGCGATCTCATCTCCCCCTTCCACAGCCACTAGATGTCGCGAAGTCTGTATCTAAAAACATACATTTACAATAATTTATGACATCCCTTAAAAATCTCTGGGAATGCATTTCAGTGTTTTCTCCCACATAATCTTTGTCGAGTAACAGGTGGCCGATCTCATCTCCCCCTTCCACAGACACTAGATGTCGCGAAGTCTGTATCTGAAACATACATTTACAATAATTTATGGCTTCTCTTAAAAATCTCTGGGAATTCATTTCAGTGTTTTCTCCCACATAATCTTTGTCGAGTAACAGGAGGGCAATCTCATCTCCCCCTTCCACAGCCACTAGAACAATGTCCACAAGGGTTCACTGGCATTTGTTACTTTTTTTCAGAAGACCTGCGCACAGGGTTTAATAATAAATAACTTTAAATAACCTGCATGTAACCTATGTCCATGTCAGGAACTGAGATCGCTATGCTTACCTGGAAAACAATTTATATGAAATACCGATGGAAAACACAAAGCAGAGGGTTGAAATATTTAACATTTTGAATGTAACCTGCATAAAACCTCATTCTTTCGATGGTGCCAGGAAGTCGGCTGCAATTCGCTCTTGACGTAAAACATGAATTCCTATTTCCAAAAGGCTTTCCTTTGTCGGTAGTGTTGGCATTCACCTGTATGAAAGATAATTGATAACTCCATAAAACTCTGGAGAACGCTTTCTGGTTTTACTTCTGACAAACATAAGGGTTTGAAATAATCATTTTCATCTCAAACATGTACCAACCGGCACAAACCCTAAAGTAGGGGAGAAAGACATTCTTTAGTTCATTGACGCCAGCGCTCGGTGACATCTGGTCGGCATCATATCTACATCAAAGGACTTAACAATCATCGAATTATTTATGACCCATTAATTATAAGAAAAATGTTACAAAGAAAGACACCTGCACTTTTACACATGACAGCTTAGGGGGGTGGGTGATTAATTGAGGGGGCGTGGTAACATTCCAGACATGTTACAACATGTCTCCCACCCCAGCCCTTATCAATTTATATGCAAATTAGATATTCTATTGTTCCAAAGTCCCCATTTATGAACTACTTAGATAGTAGACCAACAAAGGCTATTTATACGCTCTGTAGCATTTCCTGGACTTTTAAGGAGTCAGGGAAAGGCTAAGGATGTCCGTCCTTGTTTCATATCCTTTTTTTGTCAATATTATTTATATCTGTAGTCACGAATAGCCGGTGAATTACGAAATACATACATAAGGTGAGATCCGCTACAAATATTTTTCTGGCCCACTGTGCAACAATTTCTTTTATAGTGTGGAATGTAAATTAAATACTTGGACTGTATCACATCTAGATGTAAGAAAAATAAATGTTGAAGTAAACAGTGATATCAGTTATGAAAAACAAACATCAAATTGCAGGAAGGTAGCACAGAGAGTATTCCAAGGTTCAGTGTTAGTACCTTTGCTACTTCTGATCTATACAAGCGATCCCTCACTTCGTACCAATAAACGATGTAGCAAGTACAGCTCCATTCGAAGATTACACTAGTGCCCCAGTGAACAGTAATATTTAAATTTGTGTCTAATTAAGACGAATAAATTTCTTGAAGTTTATTTTGAGTTAAATCTAAGAAACTATCTGTGAACGTACACAAAAAAGGTTAAATATCTAAGTCGTCGATTGCCACACGCTTCTAAAATAATGTGTGATTAATAGAGCTCTCATTTTACATATATACATGTTTTATTCCTTGAAGGTTAAACGTATAAACGTTAGTAATACATTTGTTCCTATTTCTAAGCTACTTCTTACAAAAGTTTTATAGTGCATACATATGAATATTTAAGGGACTAGTGCATATTTAGGTAAATTGTGTACATATTTATTCATATATTTTGCTTTGTCAGCAATGTTCCCTACGTCTATTTCACCCAGATACCAGAAGAAGAGAAAAACGTGAGTTAATTTCTCTTTTATTGTTCATTTTGTGCAGGAATGCTAGATATCAGGTTTCTAAATTCATAAAAGTCGCCGTAAATGAGTGTGTAGCATTCAACATTGAGCGCTTCCTGATATGAAAATATGCCGCTCAATATTGTTCAAAATTCATGTGGCAAATATTTGAAGTCCGTTGTGTGCGTTACATCATAAAACTTGACATGTATGTATTAATGCTACAAACAAAGTCGTCTGTCGTAAGAGTGTCTCCAAGAATTAAAAGTTGAATTTTACACTTGTACTGCTAATTGTAATTTCTGAAATCAGCGTAATAGGAAATTACATTGTCGAGGCAGAAGAGCAGTCAAGTTCAGTTACTTCGACAGTGGATTGTTGGAAATCTTAGTCTTAACAACAGATGGCAATATAGTACTCAGCAAGTATGATAACATTAAGGTTTACTTTTGAATTTTCGGAATATTTTAATAATCAGTGTGATTTTCGGTTTGGTGGTTGTTGGTTCTATATCACCAAAATACACTAATATTATTTTATACAATTTTTATGTGTCCTGCAACAAAAAATATTGACGAGACAACTTATTTAAAACAGCTGCTCATAGATATGCTAGCCTCCAAGATCTAAAAACCTTAGCAACAACATTTACTGCAAGTGCAAGTGGAAATAGTGACAATGGTAATTTTCTGACAGATGTAAGTCTTAAAATCATTTTCAACCAGAATAACTTTATTTAAGGTAAACATGTATAACTTCAAAGTTTCCTGGAAAAAATATTACGAACGAAAGCTTCCTGGTGAGTAAACATTAAGGAAAAGCCGCCTTGGGAAAGTCTATGAAGAAATAATTTTATGAAATTGATTTATCAACTACCCCGAGAGCCTTTACAGAAATTTGAGCTTTACAAATAGCTACTTGTCAGTTTGTTAAAACTTTTAAGTGTATTACACAAAAATATTTTCATTTGCAAGCATAATATATATGTCCTGTAATACAGCTGGTTTTATTAAATTGGTTAAGGATCAAAAAAAACTTTTTTCGTTCTGTTCATTTACCTTGCTCCCCATTAAAGGACAATCCATATTTTACAAAATAATCCTTATGAATTTTAAATAAAGTAATTCTGTTCAGCCAATACAAGAAATAGCAAAAAGTACCAAAGACTCAGTTAGATCGTATTGGAGAACTATTGTCAAAGTCGTCGTGGATAAGCAACTGAATCTGACTCAGTAATACATCATCTCATTTTCTCGAGGCTACTTACTGGAAATAACAAGCAAATCGGCGATTGCTAGGGTTTTTCGTGATGCATTATTTTATTTTGTCACCTGCTAAATAAAATGAGGAAATCCTCTTGGTGATGTTACAGATGCAGCAGTATACACGCCTAAAACTATTAAAGCTTTACACGTATTTCATTGTAAAGCAGTTCTATGACTTGTTTGGCGCATGTCCTTCACCGGTTGGCACAGAAAATCCAAGCGAATTTTCCCGAAGTAAATACCTTAATTTCGTCTATGAATAAAGTGTTTGTATAATCGCCATCAAGTGTGAAATTATTTATTGATATGGTGCAAGATACTCGTCTATCCCAGCAGACAAACCTGGCTAGATGGGGAACATGGATTGAAGCAGTTGTATATTATACAGTACAATGAAATAGGTGCTCGAAGTGATAGACAAAAAAAGCAGCAAGGGCTTGCATTGAGAATAGCTCCAGAGTAAATTAGTGTTTATTAAAGGTCACTTTATAAAATTCCTAGCTGCAATCACATGTTTGGAATAAAAGGGAATGCCCTTATCTTCTGTCCTACAGATATACAAACAGTTGTCGCCGGAGACATACCAGGAGGAACAGGAAAGTGTCTTTGTAACAAAATTGAGATATTTGAAGCCAGTAATTCAGGTTCCATGTTTCTATGAGATATAAATGGGTTGCTACATAGTGAATCTGAGGAAGAACTTAAGGCTTATTCTGCAAGGAACAGAGGCTCCTTTCGCAAATATCATGTGGCTTTTGTGAAGCTGAGAAATCTTTCACTTCGTATAAAGACATTTAAGTGTCAGCAGAAAATTGTTTCTTCCAGAAAATTTTGAAAAGTATTTAATGGTTTAGGACAGTAAACGCAAATAATGCCAACCTAGACCGAAAGGAGACTAATAAATATTAATATATTTGTGACGGTGTTTTAGAATTCGATATTTGATTAATTCAAATTAATGCAATTCAGTTTAAATTTGTACCGTACACTGATCCGATCCAAGCTGGTCTATGGGTGCATCGTTTATGCTTCAGCTCGTCTATCTGCGCTGAAGAAACAAGACACGGACCATAACTCTGGCCTTGGACTAGCAAAGAGCGGTTTCCCAACTAGCCCTGCTGTTAGACTCTACGCCGAAGCGGCAGAACCACCTCTGCAGTATCGGCGGAAATTTTGCTGGGGAAATATGGCTGTGGATTTAATGGTATGCCTTTGCATCCGACCTTTGCACCCTTTTTCGACACCACCTTCGACGTCCAGTATGAGAACACCCGTGTAAAGCCTAAGCCTCCGAGTTTTCGCTTCAGCGAGCTTCTTGCGAAACATGGACACGTGCTGCCTAGTATGCTCCCTAGAGGCGAAAGATTGTATTCCCCTTGGTTGCCTGCAGCAGATCAGGTAGATCTTAGTATGACGCTGCACAGCAAGCCGACGAAGTCTATGATTAGTATCCGCAGATTATTTTTAGAATTTTTATCGGGCTATCAGAATTTTAACCTCATTTTTACAGACGATCAAAATGCTCTAGCGGTGTTGGATGCGCGTTTTTCCATGGGGCCGAACCCTTTCCATTCGGTCTCCATGGCAGCACTTCCATTTACACTGCAGAGCTGGAAGCTATATATCGAGCCATTTTATGTGTTCGCCGCCGACAGTTGGGTGACTGCCTTGCCTGAATAAAATTATCCATCAGTTAAATTTGAGAGATATTGACCTAGATGCTATGAATTCTAAAGACAATAATTTAAGTTTTGTTTACTTGGTACCCTCCTGCTTCTATTAAATCCGAAGCCAGTTATTCATTAATAAACGCACCCTAGTTTTAAACAAGAATGTTTTTGTGGTAGAGGTTTACATTCATTCAATGAAAGTAAACAGTTATTGTTAGACAAAGTCATATGAATCTAATAAATCACAATATTTACAGAGAAAGGAAAATTTTTGAATGAGAATGCTATATCCATAGAGGAATTGGTATTTGAGAGGGGTTTGCTCGCTTGGTTTTGGGATCTGCATTTAGATATGGGTAAAGGCCCCATATATGAGAAGGTGTGTTTGAATTTTATAATTATTAACAGTTTGTCAAATGGTAGGATGTTTCTCTATCTTTTTTCTTTCACTGGAAAATGCAAAGAGATCCAAATAAGAAAGTAAAGTGGATAGAGTCCAGCCCATATCTCCCCATGGTTTGCAAGCAGCTGTGTTCCAGTATTCCACATTTACACAAAGAAGATCAGTAGCAATAAGGCAATGTCTGGCACCGTCTATCTCAGTTGGCAGACGGAAGTAAGAATGGCTTCCCAAACGGTAAAGAAAATCATGAGAGTACAATGATCATGTAAAACAAAACCAATGAATAGTAGTTAAAACTTAATCATAACTATTGGAAATAAAAACCATAAATTTACAATCCAAAGAATCAGATTGCAATTCCAATATTCCGTCTGAACTACTTTCAAGAAGTTATTATGATGGCGGCCTCCAGCTCCAAACTATGGAAGAATTTTTTGTGTAATAATTCAGTTATATCTTCTTTAGAGAATGAGGGAAATAACTTAGTGGTTTATTTCCACATTAATTTATTTGATAGCACGGACCACAGTGCCTTAAAATATTTCACACACTACTTCCCGCAGCGTCGTAGCTCCACCGTCGCGCTATTTTGCGGTGGAGTAACTACCTAACCCCATACGCTCCTAGCGGCACATGCTCAAACGTTGACAAGACACTCAAGCAGCATCATCGGTAACTCTTCGTTATGGATGGTGTTCTCTAAGGACATAAGAAGTCAGTGTTGCCAATAACATTACCTAACATGACATTTACCTCCCGGTATATTATACGCGTTATTAGTTCATATTCACATGTAGACTCCCAAATGTCTGGTTTGCTTTTCGGAAAAATTGGGAAGCTGACCTAAATAAATACGGAAACATTAAAGGGTATTCGAGTTCTATTTTTTTACGGTAATAGGGATTGCAGCGCTCTAAGCTTTATGGAGCCTGGACTCATTTGAACAGCATTTTATTCATCGTCCAATATGACGGTTTAAGAGCTTTATTATTATTTATTTGCTTATTTATTTACTTATTTATTTTTCTAAATACTCAAAACCGAAATGGTAAATCAGAGATATCAAAGAGAACAATCCACAGTGTAAGTTAAGGTACCTATTGACTCAGGAATGGGAAGAATATTAACAACATTCAAAAGTTACACAAACTTTGTCAAGAATAGTTAGATGAAACGTCTGTAATATCGATAAAGTAATTGGTCTATTAAAATACAGAAAATACCTTCACGAAAAATTATAAACTGTTTCTTATAAGAGATTTTATGTGCTAAAGTTGTTCAGAAATCGTTCTAGAAAGAGAAAATGAAATTGAATAACTCAATGCAAAGAATAGAGGTCCAGAGGTAGTCCTAGTCGGGCGGGGCTTTCCCCGTCCGGGTGTCATATGCCGCAGTACCTAGCCGCTTTGCGGCTTAACCTGCGAAATGAACTAGTAGATCCATGTTCTGCTGGGGTGTTTGGAATTGTTGACTGTTTGAAATTTATAAAGGGTTTGGAATGGGTTGCCCCTCTTTGTCGTGGGCAGCTGCACTTAATCGTTCTCCTCTTTTGGGAGACACGATTTAGTTTTTTGCTCCGGTTTGGGTACGGGTTGTGTAGCGCTTGGTCCTTTGGCGTAGAAGTTGTTCCCAGAGACATATGGGGTTTTCCTTGGGTTACCCAAGGGGTCCCAGGACGTCTGTCGGCAGTCTGAAGGACGGCAAGCGTCTTTGATCTCTCGGGTCATACCTTCCCAGGGAGTTCACTAAAGGGTTGGGGTGCATTTGGATTTTCTCGTACATTGATCGTGCCCTCTCGCGAATGACATCGACAATGTACGGGATCTGGGAGCGCTCATGTAGGATATGAGCCGGGAATCTCCAGCCTGTATCGTAGATGATGCGTAGTGCCTTGTTCTGCAGCATCTGGAGTCTGACGAAAGTGGTATTAGCCACTGTTCCCGAGATCTCACAGCCGTACAGAATCATAGGCGGAATGATCGCCCGATACAGTTGGAGTTTGAGACGGATCGGCATGGTTGATCTGAAGATAGGGTATAGGCTCCGGAGTGCGAAGTGCCCCAGCTGGACCTTGCCATTGACGTGCGGAACGTAAGTTAACTTACGGTCCAGCGTCACCCCGAGATACTTCACCGTTTGCACCCAAGGGATTCGACGGCGCCCTAAAACGAAGTTCTGCTGCAACCGGTTGGCTATGGTTTTCGCCAGGAGAATAGCAGAGCTCTTCTCCGGGTTAATTGCCATTCGCCATTTTGCGCTCCATTCGCCAATGGCCCGGAGCTGGGTTTGGATTTGCCGGAAGCTGTACCGTGTATTTCTATTGACTGCGAAGATCATGAGATCGTCCGCATACTGACAGGTTTGGGTGTTGTGGTGCGTCGGGATGTCGGCCATGTAAGCTGTGAAGAGCGCCGACGACAGCACGCTGCCTTCCGGTACTCCAGCGCCAATGGGCCGCTCGGTGGACAGCTTCCCCTCCATCTTTACCCGGAAGCTTCAGTTTCCGAAGAAACCGGCCACCAAGGAAATGTATGGACGGGGAACTTCATGCTCCAGGAGTTTGTAAATGAGTCCTTCATGCCAGGTAGTGGCGAATGCCTTCTCCACGTCGAGCAGCACTGCTACCGTTTTAGACCTTTCCTGGAAACCCAGGGAGGCCTTCTCGGCAACCCGCAGTAGCTGCTCGGTCGTGGAGTGGCCAGAACGGAAGCCAAACTGGTGTTCCGGGATTAGGCCCCTTTCCTCCAGATGAGGAAGGAGCCGGGAGAGGAGCAGAGGTCCAGAGGTAGTCCTAGTCGGGCGGGGCTTTCCCCGTCCGGGTGTCATATGCCGCAGTACCTAGCCGCTTTGCGGCTTAACCTGCGAAATGAACTAGTAGATCCATGTTCTGCTGGGGTGTTTGAATTTGTTTACTGTTTGAAATTTTGGAGAGGTTTGGAATGGGTTGCCCCTCTTTGTCGTGAGCAGCTGTACTTAATCGTTCTCCCTTTTTGGGAGACACGAATTAGTTTTTTGCCCCAATTTTGGATACGGGTTGTGTAGCGCTTGTCCTTTGGTGTAGAAGTTGTTCCCAGAGACATATGGGGTTTTCCTTGGGTTACCCAAGGGGTCCCAGGACGTCTCTCGGCAGTCTGAAGGACGGCAAGCGCCTTTGATCTCTCGGGTCATACCTTCCCAGGGAGTTCACTAAAGGGTTGGGGTGAATTTGGAATTTCTCGTACATTGATCGTGCCCTCTCGCGAATGACATCGACAATGTACGGGATCTGGGAGTGCTCATGTAGGATATGAGCCGGGAATCTCCAGCCTGTATCGTAGATGATGCGTAGTGCCTTGTTCTGCAGCGTCTGGAGTCTGACCAAAGTGGTATTAGCCACTGTTCACCAGATCTCACAGCCGTACAGAATCATAGGCGGAATGATCGCCCGATACAGTTGGAGTTTGAGACGGATCGGCATGGTTGATCTGAAGATAGGTTATAGGCTCCGGAGTGCGACGTGCCCCAGCTGGACCTTGCTCTTGACGTGCGGAACGTAAGTTAACTTGCGGTCCAGCGTCACCCCGAGATACTTCGCCGTTTGCACCCAAGGGATTCGACGGCGCCGTAAAACGAAGTTCTGCTGCAACCGGTTGGCTATGGTTTTCGCCAGGAGAATAGCAGAGCTCTTCTCCGGGTTAATTGCCATTCGCCATTTTGCGCTCCATTCGCCAATGGCCCGGAGCTGGGTTTGGATTTGCCGGAAGCTGTACCGTGTATTCCTATTGACTGCGAAGATCATGAGATGGTCCGCATACTGACAGGTTTGGGTGTTGTGATGAGTTGGGATGTCGGCCATGTAAGCTGCGAAGAGCGCCGGCGACAGCACGCTGCCTTCCGGTACTCCAGCGCCAATGGGCCGCTCGGTGGACATCTTCCCCTCCATCTTTACTCGGAAGCTTCGGTTTCCGAGGAAACCGGCCACCAAGGAAATGTATGGACGGGGAATTTCATGCTCCAGGAGTTTGTAAATGAGTCCTTCATGCCAGGTAGTGGCGAATGCCTTCTCCACGTCGAGCAGCACTGCTACCGTTTTAGACCTTTCCTGGAAACCCAGGGAGGCCTTCTCGGCAACCCACAGTAGCTGCTCGGTCGTGGAGTGGCCAGAACGGAAGCCAAACTGGTGTTCCGGGATTAGGCCCCTTTCCTCCAGATGAGGAAGGAGCCGGGAGAGGAGCAGTTTTTCGAATACCTTCGATAAAACTGGGAGAAGGCTGATTGATCGGTAACTGGAAGGAAAAACCGGATTTTTCCCCGGCTTTAAAACGCACACCACGCGCGCCTCCTTCCAGATGGGAGAGGAGCAAGTTGAAACCATTTGACTTAGACAACACTCTGTAGGGTTCTGTTCTGAAACACAATGTTTCTTTTCTGCCTTACATGAAATATTTGGTGTAATATATTTCTAAATTATTATAATTAACTTTTACATATACTTTGCAGTTAAAACAAAACATCACTGTTCCAATATGTTGCAAAAGGTGCTTAATAACTAAGTTACATACCTATACAAATTGCAATTATAACGTGAGCGCCATCTAAAACTTATTACGTGTACCTTGTGTTGCACGAGACAGGGTGTCGCTCTGTTCAGTCAATCAGGAAACACGCGGGATATTTATACTGCAAGTTTGTACTGGTTTTTTCGTTGGTCTGTATTTTAGCGTTAAAATAGAAATTTTTGTAGAATTGCACTGGAACCAAAAATTCAATGTCGAGAAACCGTTGGAAATGGAACACCCTAATATGGAGAAAATCCTCCCAAAATAACCCAATACACAAAAGTACGTTAAATACCAAGGTTTTATATAAGTTTAGCTTCTTAAAGGACGACAAGCAAGACTTTCAAGAAAGTCTCCCAATCAAAAACTACCCCTTAAATGGAAACTTTTTAGAATATCTGGATTTTATCGAAAATGGTATCTAATCATTTTAATTAAATTATTATATTTGTAAAACATTTTCATGACAAATGAATATGTTTAACTGCTGGTAATGCCCTCAAAATTTCCTTTCACTTTAAATAACTGTAAAGTTTAAGAGATAAACAAATTTTTACTTCACATGGAATATAGATTGTGTTGTTAAATACAATTTATGTGTGATACATTTTATTTTGTAAGACCAGCCGTTTCAGATTCACTCTTGATTATATTCCACAATTCCCCAATAGTTATATTGTCTAAAAGGCAAAGTCCTTATGCCGCACTTGGGTGTGGAAATTATTTCGTTAAGGTTCAAAAATTCTTTACAGAGCCTTCAGTAGCAACAGCTATACGTTTTGATGTCCCCTGAATTAAGGCTTATTTTTAAATTATCGCCGTCCGGATATGAAATGGAAAGAGGCAATTTGGATCATAGAACGCTAAGACAGGCAAATGTTAAAACAGAAAAAAAATTTACAATGACAATATAATTTTAAAGACGTCCCACAGACAACCGTTTAAAAACATCTATCACGTAATGTCTACTTTATTTCCTTTTAACTACAATAAAATG
The DNA here is from genome assembly GCA_030765055.1 of Mantis religiosa. NCBI lineage: Eukaryota > Metazoa > Arthropoda > Insecta > Mantodea > Mantidae > Mantis > Mantis religiosa. The sequence goes on along the minus strand of CM060950.1, from coordinate 242,599,737 downwards.
TTTATCCTGAAGTAGATAGAGAAATAAGTGTTTGTGCAGGAGTAAAGAAAGTAAGGTGAGTGTATCACATCAGTACTATCCGTGTTAGTACGGATGGTATTGAAATTAAGGATTTATTATAAATAGGAACAATAAATATAATATTATATTCAAATATTCACACAATAGCTGCCTCTCCTTCTTGAGTTAATATTCGGACACCATGAGACTTTACATTCGGATAATAAATAACCAAACAATATGAACTCTCTGAAACAAATTATACACTGATTAAATGAAGATCAATAATTCAAAATATTAGTGATAACAAAAATATTAATAGCGAAAATTAATACAATTTAGGTAAACTTTCCTATTATATAACACAAAGACAAATATATCCTGATCTAATACTAAACATTTTGAGCTAGAGCAAGTTAAAACATAATTAACAAATTTAAATGTAATCAATGTAATATTATTAAGAAGGAATCCCGAACATAGCCTACAGATAAACAGTAAAAGTGATACTTGAGGTAAAAACTGACGTCCTACCAGATCTATAGACAATTAATATATATTAAACTGCATTGTAATTACTATTAAATATTCAGTAATAATACATAACAGCAGCTCCAACATGTAGGAAGATATAAATGTACAGATATTTTAACTGAATGGTCAAATTGTTATTGAAATTATTAAAACAATGAATTATTAGGGACAAATTAGCTATGTCAGATAAAATAATTGAAATGCGTCCCCGTAACGAATTGTTTTCCATTAAAACTGATTCTTAGTGACAACTCTATGTTCTTGTGACATTGCGCGAGCTAATGGAAAAAATTTCAGAGCTAGACCAACAAAGAACTGCCTTACCCGCTGTTCAACACGACTTGTTTTAGAAGTAGTGAACGCCCACGAGGGGATAATATCCGTAGTAAATTCCGAAACAGATCAATCCCAGGTGACGTAACTAAACACGGAAGCATTAAAAAGTATTTAAGTCCTCTTTTGTAACGGTTTGAGAATGACAGCGCTCTAAACTCTGTGGAGCCTGGACTAATTTAAGCATCATTTAATTATCGTCCAATTTGATTGTTTGAGGGCTTTATTATTCATTCATTCATTCACTCAGTCATTAATTTAGTGCAGATAATTGTAGTAGTATATCCATATAATCTGTTCTTCAGACCTGTAACAAAGGAGATAATGTATTTATTTTCGGAACTATATACACTTAACTTTAAACACCACGCAGTTAAATGTTATTTTAAATATCGCTAATCTATGAAAGGTAGAAGTATTTCGTACGAGATAAAACTACAAATGTGAGTATTGGAAATGCATTGGAAACGAAGAAAGGGAGGTTAAAATGTTTAAGGAATGTATGTGCGAAAGACGAAGAGAGAGAAAATAACGTCAATAACAAAACTATCGACAAATACCTGAGTTGATACTGCAATGTTGTATAAAAGCACCTAGGTTTCACCTGGAAAAAGTGTTTTTATTTTCCTTTGAAGCTTAGATAAATGTGCACCGAACTCACTGGTTAGGTATAAGGAAACTGAACCGTCCTGGCGCAACTAACCGATGCAAACCCACCTCGCTTCCGTTGGTCAGTCTTTCAAGTATCGGAATACATTTTCTCGCGTCTGTACAATAAATCAAGATTTACCACTGCGCCAACTCCTCTTTATACTAAAACTAACCCTACTTTCAGTGCAGTTTAAGGCAGAGTTCGCAAGTTGTTTGCAGGTTTCCATAAGAAAATCTGCTCTACTAAATATGTATAAAACAATTGCGTAATCATCACACCTGCAAAATAGAGAATCAGCGCAGTTTTCAAAATCTTGTAACGAAAAACCTAGAAAGGAACCCTGAACCACTTATGTTGCAATATCGCCTGTTTTTATGGATATTCCATTTCAGCTTTAGCTCCCATTTCAACTTCCAAGGAATGTGTAAAATGTAAACGAATAGACTGTAGAATTACAAGTCATGTTTAAGTTACTTAAAGAATTAATTGAAGAATTTGAAGTAAAGATTTACAGCTAATCATTATGTCCATTTTACATGCTTTGCGCACTTGCTGTACTTTTGTTTCCGATTCTTTTTCTTATGCCATCTTAGGTTTCTTATTCAGACAGTTGAAGACCTGGACTAAATTGCGCAGAGCATGCGGTCGGCAATGTAGCACAATAAACCTAAAAGCGCTGTGTAAACTTACAAAATGGTGTGATAATAATACATACCCTGAACGTTTTCTCTGTCAAATAAAGATCCTGTACCAATATTACGCAAGTCCCGAATTCCATGTTCAAATGCTGCACTACATAAACTCTAACCGGTGTGTATGAAAGAAGGATGTTACTTACTCACATTTGTATATGATATACAACAATAATAGCAACAACATTAGTCACTAAAAATATTGTTGGAGCAAATCTCTTTCGTGGCTTAAGTTTCAAATGTTGGTTAAACATTTAGTCTCTTTATCTTTCTTGTAACAACAAGGAAATGTGTAATAACTTTTATCTTACATTTTTAACAGGTGTAAAAATAAGACTTTGTGGAAGATTCGATTGAGAAAGTAGTGTGAGTGAAATGTATTAACGTTTTGCTATAAATATACCTTATGAATAAGACGATTTTGTTATTTTAAATTGCTCGCCAGGGAAAACCAGTAATTGAGCAACGCGTGTGTTGCCCACAGATGGCCCTACCTGTAAAATTGCATTATAGGAAATAAAGTTTCTAAATATTCGCAAAGTTAAATAACGAATTGGAATTATGTTATTTAACTATAAAGTATATTTAATTGATTCCTATGGAATGGAGACGAGGAGTAGCTATACCATACAGTGAGATAAAATCTAAAAAACTAATAATTGTTTATGGGAATGGAAGCCTTCTAAATTGAATACATGTGTAGAGCTTTTTGTTTCCCTTGCTATGATTTCCTTCTAATAATGTTCTCCTAATGTAAACTATATTTAATTGATGCCCATGGCATTGAAACTAAGAGTAGCTATACCATACATTGAGATAAAATCTAATTAACTAATTCTTTTATGCGAAAAGAAGACTTCTAAATTGAATATATGTGAAGAGCTTTTTGCTTCCCTTTCTATGATTTCGGTGTTATGGAAGATGACCTTTGTCCACATGATATTTTGATTATATAATTTCTAACAAGTATCTCCAGTATATAGAATGTGCTGGTGATTTATTTGCCATGCTGGTATGTTTACATGTTTTCTCTGCTTCAACCACATGGGTTTAATGTTACTACAGCCAACTCCACACATGTAGTGTATACAGCTATAATATTTACACTTGCAGGTGAAATAATCTGTATGATGCCACCCCTGGATGATCAATTTGTTTTCAGTTTTCATTTTCTATCTTAGAGATTTGTAAGCAACATCCTTGTGATTCTCATTCATCAACACGTGAATGATGAGCGGCTTTCACTTAACTACGTTTGTATGCAATTAGACTTCTCTTCCTAATATTAGTGGTCCTGTGCACTTTATATTCTAGAGGCCGGTAGTTCGAATGTCGGTCAGGATCCGCTATCTGGGTAAGGTATTTTTTGCGGGTTTCCCTTATCCTGAAAGATTAATGTACGGTAACTATAATATTCATGGACCCTCGACACATTTGCGCATCATTGCACCCATTTAATTCACAGTCCGATATGACTTAAGGTTGGAGGACGTAAATGTTCCAAAACAAAAGAAAAAAAACTATCTCGATATGCCAACTTCTATCTAAAATACAAGAAATGGATTGTCATTCCAATAACCTTAAACAACCAGCAAACCTACAAATGTGTATCCATATTTCCTTGAGTTGTTCCAAAATGATATGATTCAGAGGTTGCACTATTACAAAAACAATATCTTCACCCACTCAAAAGTATTCCGATGTACGCGAGACTGACCTACTTACTATTCATAGTAGAGAAGGTAAAATATGAGATAAATTTAAAGTTACAAAAAAGTACCAGGCATTCGAAAATACAAACCAGTAATAAAGAGTATTGCAGAAGCTGATAATGGTACAAGAACTAAGTTTACATAGGCAACCTATGACGCGCGTGGGACACTATCGTTGTGGCTTCCAATCGAAATATGCCGCTGTCTAATCCCGAGAGCCTATGAGTGTAGCTGGGTTTCTTTAATTTTATATTTCTCACTTTTTAATGAAATGCTACAAAAGTGTCATCGTTGTTCACAAAACAGATATTCTGATAGAATAATACAAGCTAAAGTTCTGTCAGCTAAACGAAAGAATGGATGTAGCCAAACTAGTCGTACTTAATGCCATCTGCTGGGAACACGTAGAAGCACAATGTCATTCCATTTTAGGTTCCCATTAATGGATGCTTCTGTCTTTGACGGACGTACGTTCAAAAAGTTAGGCGAATGTAAATAGTTATTTGTCACAAATATATACAAGAACTCCATTTACTGCCTTCATCGCCTTTAAAGTCATCATAAATCCAACAGATTGAAATTTTTTTTACGGATCCCTTAATGCCTACTGAACTTCCTTATTGCCCTTGCATTTAGGTACACGACATTAGCAATAGAATATGTTGCACTGAAGCGCGACAATTATGTGAGTGAAACACGTACGATTTTTTCTAGATTCCACATACGCACACACTCACACAAACTTGCCCAGGTGCGCGCGAAGAGAGAGGAAGAGAGACAAAGCCACTTCATGTCGCATTACATATGTGAATCTTTCCACAAAAGGCATCTTTTACTGTTCAGCTGCTTTCAAGACAATATTTGTCCTGTAATGTATTAGAAGTACAGCAATAGTTCCTATCGAACTGTGCCCCACAGATCGATATGTGGATATATATTTTTTGGTTGGAAAGCAACACTTGCTCTACTTAGATTAGTAGATAGTAGACCACCTAAGACCATTCATACACTATGTAGCATTTGTAGAACGAGGAGTGCGTCAGGGAGAAGATAAGGAAGTCCATCCTTGCCCCATCTGCCTTACTTTTATTACAAGCGACGTCCAGAAAAACGTTCTGTTTCAATTTATCTCCGCTGCAGCGCTGCGATGGCAGTTCCTCACATGCACGGTAGACGCTCCGTATCAAGGAGAAAAAACTGCACCATTGTGAGATCGCTGTCGGCCAAGTACACTTTGTTGTGCTTGTTTACAATGTCGATGTTGATTGAAAATCCCGCCGCTTGTGAAAACAGAACTGTGATTCGTTTTCTGAATTCTATGAAAGAGAAAAAATTGAAATTTATCGGCATATTTGCGATCTCACAAAGTTTGGTGTTTCTCCAAAACAGCGCACGACCACACACTGCAAATGCGACGAAAACCATCCTACTGGGATTTGGCTGGGACGCTTTTTTCCACCCCCCGTACAGCCCTTACCTCGCTCCTAGCGACTTTCATATGATTTTGCATCTCAAATCATTCCCTGGCGGTCAAAACTTCAACAATGACAAAGAGCTGAATGAAAATGTTTCCAACTGGTTGAAGACACAGGCGGAAAACTTCTATGAAGAAGTTATACAACAATGTTTGGCTCGTAATGACGATTGCCTGCAAAATTTCGGCAGTTATCTGGAAAATTAGTTTAAGGGTTGAGGAATTATGAGCAATAAATAATTTTTGTGTATCTGTACACAATTTAATTGTATTACCTAACGGAGATAACTTTCTGGACGTACGTCATATTGTTTGTCTGTTGTTAGGAATAGCCGGTACTACCCGAAATTGCAAATTTGAGATCATCATCCACAACAAATACTTTGTGATACATTGTACAACAAAGTAATGAGGTTAAATTAGTTACCTGGTTTGTGGCATATCTATACGAGAGAAAAGAGAAAGTGGAGATAAACACTGATATCAGCTATCAAAAGGAAACATCAAATTGTAAAATAATAGTAGATGAGGTACTGCAAAGTTCAGTGTCAGGCATTAACTATTTCTCCTCTCTATGCACAACACATCACCTTCTATAAATAATATCGCAGGTATAACTTTATCTGCTGATGGTACTAGTGTCCTGGTGATCAGTAAACATTGAAATTAGTGTGTAATTTATTACAATTATATTTAGAATTGTGCCATATAGGTTTTAGTTTAAAGCTAATAAATTATATGCGAAGTTAGACAAAACAAAGCTTGTTACACATACAACTCATCATACTTCATGCTCTGCGAAGGAAACTGGGATTAATATTGTGTTATTAAAAGATATGGACTGTATCATATTCCTGGGCTTTCAATTACAAAGATATATCTACAGATTGGCAAGTTCACATAAACTATCTCTTACGCATAATCAGCTTTGTTAGTTGTCCTATCCGTGCACTAGTGAATAAACGTTCTATGGATACACTAATATTAGTATACTATTGATAATGTAACTCTAGTTTCGAATATGATGTCCTATTATGCGTTATCTCAGTAGTACTTGACTGGACTGGACTACTTTGCAGAGGGGAATTGACACGGAGAGTTAGTTGCGGCCTCTTATGCCTATAGCCCTAATTAGGAGCATCACCGGGAGGAAGGATGTAGCGAGAGGAGGCACAGGGCAGCCGTGCCAAGGAGACAGGACATTTCAGAGTGCAGATTTTAGTACATTTTACCACATGGAAGGTCTCTGGCAGGCCAGGAGAAAGCATAGTCCACCCTTCTGCCATTCGGTTACAGCTCCACCACAAGACTGAGTTCGTAGACCGGTAAACGTCTACCAAGGGAGTAATTTTCTCAGAGCATATCATACTGCCATGCACCACCAAGACAACCAACGGCCACCAGGGGAGAGATGACGTGAAATGATAAAGGTGAGAAATGGAGGCACAAGAAATTCGGTGGATGTGTTTAGCCCACCCGGCATTCGCCTGGTGACCTGGGAAATGTCCCGAAAGAAAAACCTATGGGTCAGATAGATCGGCCACAGGAATCGAGCCCGGGCCCCTGGCATGCGCGGCATAGACGAAATCGCCTGAGTCATTCTGCTCAGGAAGTTACTGAATATTTCTTATGACAAAGGAGGTTAAACGTTTAACTTTCTTTTCAAACAGCGGGCACTTTTTGAAGACTGGATATATCAACCCTTCCTTGAATTTATATATTCTATATCTGAAAGTGCTTTGTAATCATTCTGGCTTTAGTTTAACAATAAATGGGATTCGTCAAAAATACAGTAGACAAGGGTTCAACGTCCATTATCCTAGCCAAAACTTTGTTAACGCTGGCTTCCTCCAGAGCCTCAAGCTTCATTGCAATTTACAATACACTCTTAGCTTTTCAAGTGAATAGTACGTTTTAGGACGTTGTGCTTATGTCACCAGTAATACATTATAGAAAAGTTAACTGAATCAAAGAGTACCCTTTTGTTCTGGTGCCAAGCAGAAGAAGTACGTTTCGAAGGCAATTATGTCCTCTCGAATGTTTCAAAATGAACTAAACCATTACTTGTGTTGCCAATTGGAAACGCTGATGTGGAAAGGATGTATACCATGATGACATTAAATCTATAAAAGGAATATACTGAAGCTTGAAAACATTGAGTGACTCCCGAAGGGTAAAATTTGGCATTCAGAACAAAGGGAGTTGCTGTATGTTATATCCATTAACTGATGAAGTTGTAAATAAATTTGGAAAATCTATGTAAAATTTGTCAAAAAAGTGCTACTGTGACAATAGAATCTTCTGACAGTGACGACTCTTACACCAATTTAGGCATCCAGTGTACATCCCCTACACTTATTTGTAGTTAGAGCTATTACTTTATGAAGTATATTAACACCCTCATTAAACAATAAGAGGACCATCAAAATCACTAATAATTCCATCATCTTGCTCATCTTGTCATCTCAAAGAGAGGGGTTTGTGGTTATTGATTTATATTTTTGTAGCGGAATTTTGTTCTACATGTAACGAGATCCCATGTAATTGAGTTGGCAACACTGATTCGTACTGCCATATAAAGAGGCAAACGTTTCTCGAGTGGAATATGAAAATACAACAGGATATCAAATAAACTTGCAACCATACCATGTTGTGACCACTGAGAATGATGCTATAAAAATAATAAAGAAGGACGCACTTGCATAGTACCATTCGCAGCAATTGCACTAACGCTGTGGTTTCTAATCCAAATATGCCGCGTTCTGATCCCGAATTACTATAAAATTACCAGCGTTTCTTTTATAGGATATTTCTCAGTTTCTTTTCATAGATATCAGAAACAAACGCTCTTTCGTTGTTGTTAATAACATTGTAACAATTAGAACAGGATACATCAGCGATGATTCCGCCATCTAGCCTATAGAGCTGACGCAGCCAGACTGGAACTAGATAGCGCTATCTCCTGGCCACATGTTGAAGTACAGCGCACTGTGATAAATACATAGACTTTTAAAAGTGCAAATTACTGGGATTATCTTAGAAATATAAACTCCATAAAGATGTATTTCACACACATTGCGTGTTATAAGGAGGTGTAAACATTTTGTGCAGTAATATTTTGTATATCCCTTATTTCCTGCCTGTTTGGAACTGTCAGCGAGAACGAAGATGACTTGCGAGGTCGTTCCCAGAAAATTCAAGATGCACACTTCGTTTGACATAAAAATATCTTAAAGTTTTGTTACTTTAATCAAAAGCATTAGAGCTAGCTTTGAGGTAATAGAAGTTTTTAAAAAATGTCCCATTTACATAAATAAATCTGATGTACCTCAACTTCGATTTCAATTGTCAGGATCGTAACAGCAGTGTCACTTAAAACCGACAGTCAGCACAGGATTTGAACCCACGTCCATGCGATGAATGGCCGAGCGCCTAACTAACTGAGCTACCCGACCGATATGTCGATATCCAATTTTTGGTTGGAATGCAATCCTTGCTCTACTTACGTAGGTAGATAGTAGATCACCAAAGGCTATTTATTCGCTCTGTAGCATTTCCTGGACTTGGAAGGAGTCAGGGAAAGGTTAAGGATGTCCGTACTTGTTTCACATCCTTTTGTGTCAATATTATTTATTATTTATATCTGTAGTCACGAATAGCCGGTGCATTACGAAAACACATATAAGGTGAGATCCGCTACAATTATTTTTCTGGCCCACTGTGCAACAATTTCTTTTATAGTGTGGAATGTAAATTAAATACTTGGACTGTATCACATCTAGATGAAAGAAAACGAAATGTCAAAGTAAACAGCGATATCGGTTATGAAAAACAAACATCAAACTGCAGGAAGGTAGCACAGAGAGTATACCAAGGTTCAGTGTTAGTACCTTTGCTACTTCTGATCTATATAAGCGATCTCTTACTTCGTACCAATAAACGATGTAGCAAGTACAGCGCCATTCGAAGATGACAGTAGGGTCCTAGTGAACAGTAATATTTAAATTTGTGTCTAATTAAGAACAATAATTTACTGCACGTACAAGTGGAAGTGGTGGCAATGGTAATTTTCTGAAAGATGTAAGCCTTAAAATAATTATTTTTAACCAGAATACATTTAATTAAGCTAAAAATGTATAACTGCCAAAGTTCCTGGTAGAAATATTACGAACGAAAATTTCCTGGTGAATAAACATTAAGGAAAAGCCGCTTTGGAAAAGTTTATGAAGAAATAATTTAATGAAACTAACTTATCAACAACCCCGATCGCCTTCACAGAAATTTGAGAATTATAAATACTTTATATATCCTGAAGTGCAGCTGGTTTGATTAAATTGGTTAAAGATCAACAAACGTTTTTCCTTCTGTTCATTTACCTTGAGCCCCACTACAGGACGTTCCACATTTTACCAAATAATCTTTACGAATGTTCAATAAAGTAATTCTGTTCAGCTAATACCAGAAATAACAAAAAGTACCAAAGACTCAGATCGTGTTGGAGAACTATTGTCAAATTCGTCATTGATAAGCAACTGAATCTGACTCAGTAATAAATCATCTCATTGTCTCAAGGCTACTTACTGGAAATAACAAGCAATTCGGCGATTTCTAGGGGTTTTGTTGAATATATTATCTTATTTGGTCACTTGCTAAATAAAATGAGGAAAACCTCTTGGTGATGTCCCAGATGCAGCAGAATACATGCCTGAAGCTATTAAAGCTTTACACGTATTTCATTGTAAAGCAGTTCTGTGACTTGTTTGGCGCATGTCCTTCACCGGTTGGCACAGAAAATCCAAGCAAATTTTCCCGAAGTAAATACCTTAATTTCGTCTATGAATAAAGTGTTTGTGAGATCGCCATCAAGTGTGAAGTTATTTATTGATATGGCGCAAGATACTCGTCTACCCCAACTGACAAACGTCGCGAGTTGGGGAACATGGATTGAAGCAGTTGCATATTATGTAGTACAATGAAATAGGTGCTCGACGTGATAGACAAAAATAAAGCAGCAGTTGCTTGCATTGAGAATAGTCTCCAGAGTAAATTAGTGATTATTAAAGGTCACTTTATAAAAATCCTAGCTGCAATCACATGTTCGGAATAAAAGGGAATGCTCTTATCTTCTACCCTACAGATATACAAACAGTTGTCGCCGGAGACATACCAATAGAAACAGGAAAGTGTCTTTGTAACAAAATTGAGACGTTTGAAGCCAGTAATCCAGGTTTCATGTATCTGTGAGATATAAATGGGTTGCTACATAGTGAATCTGAGGAAGAAGTTCATGCTTAATCTGTAAGTAACAAAGCCTCCTTTCGCAAATATCAGGTGACTTTTGTGAAACAGAGAGATCCTTCACTTCGTATAAAGACATTTTAAGTGTCAGGAGAAAATCGTTTCTTCCAGAAAGTTTTGAAAAATATTTACTGGTTTAGTAGAGTAAACACAAATAATGCCAAAGTAGACCAAAATCAGACTAATAAATATTAATATATTTGTGACGGCGTTTAAGACTTCGATGTTCGATTACTTCCAGATTGAGAAGTGTGATAAAGTTAAATTAATGCAGTTCAGTTTAAATTTCTATCGCACACTGATCCGACGCAAGATGGACTATGGGTGCATCGTTTATGCTTCTGCTCGTCTATCTGCGCTGAAGAAACTAGACACAGTCCATAACTCAGGCCTTCGTCTAGCAACGAGGGGTTTCCCAACTAGCCCTGTTGTTAGCCTCTAAGACGAACGCGCAGAACCACCTCTGCAGTATCGGTGGGACATTTTGCTTGGGAATTATAGCTGTGGATTTAATTGTAGGAAATTACATCCGACTTTTACACCCTTTTTCGGCACCGCCTTCGACGTCCAGTATGAGAACACCCGTGAAATGCCTAAGCCTACGAGTTTTCGCTTCCGGCAGTTTCTGTGCGAAACATGGACTCGTGCTGCCTAGTATGCTCCCTAGAAGCGAAAGATTGTATTGCCCTTGGTTGCCTGCAGCAGATCAGGTAGATCTTGGTATGACGCTGCACAGCAAGTCGACGACGCCTATGATTAGTATCCGCAGATTATTTTTAGAATTGTTATACGGGCTATCAGTATTGTAATCTCATTTTTACAGACGGGTCAAAATGCTCTAGCGGTGTTGGTTGCGCTTTTGTCTATGGGGCCGAACCTTTACATTCAGTCTCCATGGCAGCACTTCCATTTACACTGCAGAGATGAATGCAATATATGGAGCCATTTTATATGTTCGCCGCCGACAGTTGGGTGACTGCCTTATTTTAAGTGATTCCCTCAGCGCACTGCAGAGCCTTCGTGAGCTGTTTAACCACAACCCTTCCTACAGCATATCCAGGACGCTCTCCACGGTCTACACGCCTCGGGCGTTAGCGTGGTCTGTGCATGGGTTCCTGGTCACGTGGGCTTGCGGGGGAATAAAATGATGGATGCGGCAGCCAAGGTGGCAATTTTAAAATTATTAAAATCTGTAAGGGCCTCTACCACAAATAAACTACTGTAAAAATCTTTACGTAAAACACATCCACTAATTAAAATTTCTAATGCCCAAATCATGGATCAATTAAAAGTAAAACCAATGCTTTGGACAAATGAATAGAATAGAAATTATTTAAAATTTGGCACAGATCCCAGTGTAACCATTTCATCTGTGACCGCGGAAGACTTTCGGCTTATGCGTAGGGCGGCGCTCTTGTGCTGGCGCGATGAGTGGTCTTCTCTCCATGACAACAAGCTCCGAACAGTAAAGGAGCTTCCGAATCACTGGCTGACCTCCTGTCGCCTATCGCGGCGGGAAGAAGTTATTTTGGCTCGGTTGCGTATTGGCCACTGTCACTTTAGCCACAGCTTTTTATTAAACCGGACAGCGGCTCCACTTTTCCCGCTCTGCGGTGCCCAACTGTCCTCGCGTTATGTATTTTTAGATTGTTTTAGACTGGCCCGTCTCCGCAGGTCTCTCTAGCTGCCGGTAATCTTGGCAGAGCTACTCGCGGATGACGAGATGGCGGTGGGCAGAGTTTTAGCGTTCGTTTTATCTGCAAATTTGAGGATTTAGACACTAAAATGTTGGGTATTTTAAACATTTTATCTCCTCTCTAGTTTTAATGGTTTTAGCTCCTATTTTAGTCTTTACCACACCGTTTTCCATGAGTTTTATCTTTGTTTTTATTTGACTTATTGCATTTTAATCTATTAGGTTTTAGCCATTTAATTGGTTTTTAAACCCATTGGTTCTTTAAGGGTGCTGATGACCCAGTAGTTGAACGCCCTTAAACACCACATCATCATCATCATCATCATCATCATCATCATCATCATCATCATCATCATCATCATCATCATCATCATCACCATCATCATCATCATCATCGTTATCATCATCGTCATCATCATAGTCATCATCAGTTTAAATGGATATTATAAACCTTTTATTGCATACATGCAAGGATATAATATACTTTAGAGTGCATATAAATTTGAACTCATATCTGCCTGTCTTGCTGTCGGAACACTGGTAAATGTACGGTCAGACGACATACTAAATTAGAGTTCTAATCATATATTAACTCTAACTTTGAATATGAAATATTAATATGGGACAACTAAGTAGAAAGTAAACGAGTGTTTCTTATGCAAAAGTGGTTTATTAGAATGATTTCTAAGATATATAACATTGACTCATGCAGTATATGCAAGACTGGAAATATTAACCCTGCCTTATATGTATATATTCTAGATCTTAAATTTCATTTATATGCAATCGAGCTTCAAACACTGAAATTCCTAATATAAACATTAGACAAATGTCTAATACTCATCATCCCAGCGCAAAGCGTTCTTGTTGCCAGCCGACAAAGCCATGAATGAAGATGTCTATGGAGAAAGAATGGTTTATGAGAGAATGCTATATTTCCGAAAATTGCTAAAATTTTAGGTAAGGTTTCTTGATTTAGTTCAGGGATGTGCATTTTCATTTGGGTTATATGTTCCATTCGTGAGAATAAAGAAAGGGCAAGCTGTTTTGTGGATAATGTTGTTGTAATATCCAGAGACAATGACTGGAGCAAAAACATTTCCCTAAAGAAAGTGTCTGTAAATCCTTCTGGAAGTTGTTTGTTAATAAAGAGGTTATGAGATCACAAAAAGTGCCAACTAATGTTAAATTAAACTACCTACAGTCAGTAATAAGGGGAAACTTATAGTATAACAAAGCGTAACACTAAAATATCAGAGATTAAACAATGTTAGTACATTAAAATATAGGTTTCGTTCAAACAAAACAATTACCTAAAATATTTTTAGTTACTGAGCCATTTCCGACATACCATTCGTTTGAATTTTCCAACTATTGAACTCCTACCTCTAAAATCAGATGTTATACTTTTTTCTCATATTAATGCAAAGAGAGCGATTTCTAAACTCACCTTATAACGATCTTCAATGTAAATATTTGACAATCACCTCGAGGCTCCTTTCTGATACCTTTGTTGCATGGACATGTAATTCGATATTATCGGATACCGAGGTATGTTTACCTGGATTCCTTGAAATTTAAGGGGAGTAATTTAAGAATTGTCTCTTTAGTGCCATTCCGGTCCTATTTAACCAGAAAGAAGTTATTAATTAATAAATGCTCCTAAGTTTTAAAATATGAATGTATTTGTGGCTACGTTTACATTCGTCTATAAAGCTAAACAGTAATTGTGTAGCATATTACCTCCCCCGCTGCGTCTGCTGATACTCTGTCCCGGGTATCAGCCACTCTGGATGTGACCTTAGCAGCCTGGATCCTGGTGGTCTGGTCGCCTAGTAGATTGCTCTATGAGTTGACTATTCTTTGCCCTGGCTAGTCATTAGAGCTGAGACCACGCTATCTACAGGGTATGCGTGAGATAGGTTGACGAAATAAAAACAACACAGTTCATAGTATCAGCTTTACTATTCAGCTCGTTTCGTGCTCACAGTTCACCAGGAGTTGCCGCCGCGTTCAGATCGAATTACTCTAGATTTCCACTATCACGTTAAAACTATACTGAATTGCTGAAATCTATCACGATGGAATAATTTACTAACACTGTTTTGAAAGTATACTTCGCCGCTTAACTCACTGCTGGGAGATCTTGTTCACTTAATAAAATTCTCATTACTGATTGTACTTCTCGGCGCAATTCGACGTTTGTGTCCCCGGCAGGCAAAACACGTCTACACGGTATCACGTCTCAGACTAGAAGACCGACGCTAAAACCTAATATTCCTTACCAAAACAGATGTAGCCTCGCCTCCAGCTGGATTTCTCTGAATAACTCCAGTTAGCGAGCTACAACCACGCGGACATTTCCCCGAAATTCTGGTTTGGGCCAAGTTTGGAGCGATCTACTAATGACCCAGGTAGTGACCCATCCCGTGACCACAGCCTTTCGACGGAACATTTTCATCCATATAGACCAGCAACTTTATTACATAGCTCTGGGTTAAAATACTTATTCGCATTCTAGTAATTGAATGTAAATGCTGTTGCTTCGTTTCATGAACTTATCCATCTGTAATATTCATTATCTTAAATTCTTTCACCTTACTTCCTCATTATAATTTAATTATCATTTTATTCATTGTTAAAATCGTATTCAATCATACGGCTGATAAATACGGCATCAAACTGCCCCCGTTTCATTATTTAATTATCCCATAATTTAAGAATGGAACGTCCTTGCCCGAATAACATTACTATTATTATCAACAACACCACACGTCGGCAACTCTGGTTCACTTTAAAATGTTCTTTGCATTTCAGCTGCATTACATACAATCATAGTGACAAAATTTATAATACTAGTACATAGTTGCTTTTTGTTTTCAGCACTTCACATTATAAACATCTGAAATAATCCAATACATATTAGTTTACCATACGCTATATACACTCCACTTCTGAAAGTTTTACATTTTCTTTGCCTCATACAACGAACGTTTACATCGTATTAGTTATAAACTACGTAAAACTTAAGCTAGTTTACAAAATCTGTTTGTCTTCTGATTCTATATAAAGGTGTAATTTGCCAAAAGTCCTTGCACCTTCTTGGATTTGTAAATTGTTTTGGTACTCAGTTTTGTTGCTTTGAGTTGGTCATTTTCATAGGATTCACTGCACTTCCACTTCACTTTAAAGTCTTAAAAGTACTTATCACCACAAGGTTTTTTTTTCACAATTTCGATATTTTGTGATTGGATACCATTAAGATTATATATATTTGTTCGTCTGCATTCATTTTCATTAATTGAGTTGTATACATTTTCATCTATACCTTGTCCTATATGCCTCTGCATGATTATTTGTTTATGTCCGGTACGGACGGAGAAGTTGTTTGTGCCACCTACCCATGAGTTTTCTATTTACCGCATCTATTATTTCAAATATATGTTTCCCAAATTTTTGAATAATTTCCCCAGGACCTTTATATAGTAACTCCATGCGCTTGTTTCTGTTCTTCAAGGCGCAGGACAACTTGTGATCTTTAGTTAATACTAGATCACCTATATTTGGGTTCCATTTGTGCCTTCTTCGTCTTCTCTTCAACTTCCTCTTTTCGGCCTTCTCCTTTATTCTGTCAAAGCTAATTTAGCTCTTTGTTTTTCACTTAGGGTTTCATATTCAATACTTACTTTTTTTTCAATTTCCTTAAAGATGGGCTCGGGTTCTTCGTTTAACATAAGTGTTACGGGTGCAAATCCTGTAGTCACATTAATGGTGTTATTTATTATCTTTTCAATGACTGGACAGTACCTTACCCAATCTTTGTGATTCTTATGTGTCAGTATCCTGAAATAGATCCCAATATCGCGTAGTACTCGTTCCGTCGGGTTTCCTGATGGAAAATAGGATGAGCAATAATATAATTTTATTCCGTGATCTGTGAGGGTTCCTTTAAAGCATTTACTCCGATGGACGGTCACGTTATCAGACAAGACCGCTTTTGCTGGTCCGTATTTCGGCATATAATCATTCACTATCTTCCCTACACAAGTCCTGCTGCTTATGTTTCTTACGGGGTATATTTTTACATATTTGGTGAAGACATCATGAAGTACAAAAATGTATCGGCACCCAAATTGACCTCGAGGTAATTCTCCGTGAGCGTCCACTGTGACTAGCGCATTCTTTTCATCTCTTGAAATCGCTTGAGGTTCTGTGTCGAATTTCACATTGAATGGTTTCGCTCGTTGGCACATGTCGCAAGTTGAACATATTTTCCGTACTTTTCTGGCTAAGTGTTTTATGTAGCAGTGTTCACTTATTACCAAATTTAGTTTCTCACTGCCGGTATGTGCTAAGGCTTTGTGATATGCGGTAATTAACCGGATTTCGATCCCTCTCGGAATCATGACTTTTCACTTCGGTTCTGTCCGTCCGTGGAACTTGTAAATTTTTCCGTTGTATATTCCAATGTTCTTTAATTCTGCTGTGATCGGTGACGCCTTTTCTCGAAGTTCCTGCAATTCTTCGTCTTCTTCCTGGAGCTTCGCCAAGTTTCTCAATTCTTTCGTGAGTGATCTTCCTTCCATTGTGTCTAGGTACAAGATCGTGAAATCGTGTTTGTGGTCGTCGATCGTGTCTGGTATTGGGTAGTTTGTCTTCATTCTGGATAGCAGGTCGCTGAAGATATTATGTCTCCCCGGAACATGAGGGATTTCTATTTGGTGTGACGTAATCTCGTGCACGTATCTCGATATTCTTGTACTGGTTAGCTTGCAAGTGTTCATAAAAGCCTCACATGATCGGTATACACAATGACGGGGTTGTTGTTAACATATTGTCGGAATTTCACCAAGGCAAAATATATCGAAGCTATTTCTTTCTCAGTGGTGCACGCTCGTGCTTCAATTTTGGAGATTCCTCTGGAGGCTACTGCTATTAAGTGGTCCGTTCCATCTTCATCCCTTTGGGTCATTATCGCTCCGAATCCCAATCCCGACGCGTCTGTGAAAATAATGAACGGCAGATTTTTCCGGGGTTTTTCCAGCAAAATGGAAGCTGCGAATAATCTTTTAACACTCCGAAAGGCCTCTTCTTCATCCTGCGTCAATCGCCATTTTTCATCTTTCTTCAACAACTGTCTCAAAGGGGCTATGACAGTTGCGAAGTCGAGAATGAATCTGGATTGATAATTGAGGATTCCGAGGAATCGACGTAACTTCTTTATATTCTTCGGGGCCGGAATTTCATTTATGCTGTCTATCCGTTCCGGATTTGGTCTAATACCTTCTGGGAGATGACATATCCTAGGGACTTGGTTTGTTTGACGAAGAAGGCAGTTTTACTTGGTTTAAATGTCATGTTGGCAGCTTTTAACCGGTTTAAAACGTAATCAAGGTGCTTCAGATGTTCACCAATTTCTGACGAAAATATGACAAAGTCGTCCACATATTGAGCCACGAATTTCTTTATGGTTTGTCCAAAAATAGCAGACAATGCTCTCAACAATGCGCCTCCGCTTGTGTTTATTCCAAATGCGCAGACGGTAAACTGGTAAAGAATTCCAGAATGTAAAAATGCAGCAAATTTTCTCAATTCTCTCTTAAGTGGACTCTGCCAGATGGAGGCGGTCAGATCTAAGGTAGAGAAGAATTTTCCTTTGTGCAACTTGCTCAACGTTGCATCCACGCTCTCGCATCTAAATCTGTCTGGTTTACAATGCTTGTTTAGCTTTCTTGCGTCTAGTGCTACTCTAACTTTCCACTAGCTTTGCATACTATGCACAGGGGGTTCACGTATATGGAGTCTGAAATTTCGATAACCCCGTCCTCTAGCATGTCTTCTATCACTTTATCGACTTCTTCCCGAATAGCGGATGGTATGGGTCTCGCTTTATGTGTAAACGGCTCTATGGGCGTCATTTCGAAAGAGTGAATATATTTCGTGCATCTTCCTGGTTTATCCGAAAATACCTCCTGGTGTCGTACTAACATTCTAAATAATTCTTCTTTCTGCGCTGTATTCAGGTAGTTAGCCTGACTGACTTTTTCTCTGAACAAATCTTCCAAGTTTTCGTAGTTTTCCGCCTGGCGGTACAAATTTGTAGTCTCATAATTCCAATTCCTGGCGGGATTTTCTCGGGGTTCAGCTTCCACATATTCCCTTATCGTTCCAACATCTTCATCATACGTCTCATTTTTACTCGATTCGGCAGCATATTCTTCTACGTTTATTTCACCAAGCTCCATTGCTCCAATTTTTATGTACTCAACAAAGAATACGTCTCCCCGGATTTCATCTTCACGTTCATCTCGTACAACTTCCTCTGACCCGCTATCGTCGACAAATGGCACCACTACTGTTTCTTGCCCTGTTTCTAACTTGACAAATCTATTCTCGAAGTTAACAATGGCTTTCCATTCATACAGGCAATCACATCCTATAACTATGTTGGTAACGAGTCTGGGTACGACCAGGAACAAAACCTCAATAATTCTACCATTTATTTCTACGTTGAGCATGACTTGACATTTCACTCTTTCTTTCCTCTTCCCTACAGCTAGTGAACAAAATATACCGCTTACTGGTAAAGACATTATCTTCAAACCCCGGTTGATTAGTTCTTCATAGAACTTTTCCGAGCACACTGTACTGTTAGCTCCACTGTCTATTATTGCAGTGTCCGGAATTCTGCTAATGGCAACTGCTATTCGTGGTGGTTCGAACACTTTGTCACTGTCTTCACTTCTGTTCCTCAGATTGGTTTCCTTCTGTAACAACATTTGCCCTCTGACGATCTTATTTTTCGCATACGGTTCACATAGTTTCCTCCCAGTCTTCACTTAAGGCGCGTTTGACTGGGTAAATAGTTTCCCTGAGTCTTGCTGTAAGCTCCAGTTCTCGTTGCATTCTGTCCTTCCAACTTTGCTTCCTGAGAAGGATGGCCGCGGTTTTCGAACACTTGCCTGGTTAATTGTAGGGTTTCGGCCCTTTCTCCATTTATCGGCGAATTTCTACCGCTCCTGCTCCTTTCTCCGTGCTGCGGCGACTTTGGCCTAATTTCTGGAATGTTGTCGACCCTTTAGTAACCATTTCCCGTGCTCCGTTCTCCCTGCCTGGGTGACCTCGGCCTAACTTCTGGTACATTGTCGACTTTCCAGTAGTCATTTCCTGACTGTCTTCTTTTTCTCTCGTTCCATCCTCCTCGGTTCCTTTCATGTCTCGCCGCGTTTACGTAATTTACTTGTACATTTCTGTTTCGGTCGTGCCCGTTGCGGTTCCTCTGGTTGCGGTCAAAATTATTTCGGCCTCGGTTCTCCCACTGCGAATTTCCTCCTCTGGGTGCGGGACCTCGATATCTATCTCGGACATCCTGGTTTTGATTGTAATTGATATGTGCCCCTTGCCCGAAATTATTTGAAATTTCCCTTTCGTTGCTCGCTCCAGGCCTAGCGAAACTTTCATTTTTACTCTTTGATTTGTTTGTCTCCAATGCCAACAGCAAATCGATCATGGTGGCGACGTTTGCGGGTTTAGCTATAATTAAATAGTTCTGGAGTGCCTCGTGATAATGGCGATTAATTCTTGCTCACATATGGGTGGATCCAGCATTTTAGATTTCCTAGCAAGTTTCGTGAAATAATTAACCATCGACTGATCAGTTCTTGGGTCATACTTTCCACTACTCAATTCTAATCTTATGCTAGACTGCCTGTTATGTCCCCAGTATCTGTTCAAAGGTCCTGAAGTTATCGTTTCCCATTGATACCTCTAACCAGTTAGCTGCATTTCCCTTAAGGCATTTCCTAACAATTGTCATGCAATACTGTTCAGGAATACAATTTACAGAAAAATATTCATGCAGACTCCTCATAAAATCCTTAGGATTATCAGAATCCTCATGTTCAAACACAGGTGGCACAATTTCATTTAAGATGTGGTTTGGCCATTGCATTTGACCGCCACTCCTTTCAACATGAACATTATTACCTCTGGGTTCATAACTGGAGGTACTTGGACCCATATTAAGCATCGAAATGTCGGCTGAGGCACTTTGTCTCGCTTCGTTTCGTGCAGAGCTTTCACTTATCTGACTAGCATTAGAATTAAGTTCAGTTACTCACAGCCTCAAATTTTCTAATGTTTCCTTCATTTCATTAATTTCTGTAGCTACCTCTCTCATTTGTTCGTTTATTTCGTCTACACCCCTACCTTGCCTTCTAATTTCCCTTTCTGCTTGTTCTAATCTACTTCTATTTTCCCCTGATTCTTTGCTAGCCGTTTCTCTAATTTGGTCTAATACCTTGCTAACTATTTCCCTCTCTTTTTCAAATTGCTTTTCTACGTCCTCTCGTAATTTCTTGTATTCTCTGCCTGACTTCTCACTTACTTGATTACAAACTTCGATTCTTATACTTTCTATTTCCCCCCGTACTTCAGTTCTAACTTGATTGATTTCACCTCTAACCTCTGCTTGAAAGGTTTCTAATGCTTTCTGCTGACTTTCGAGCATCCTAACCAAATCTTGCTGTCCTGCCTCTAATTTTTGGCTAGTACTTTCTAATTTATGACTATTACTTTCTAGTTTATGGTTAGTACTTTCTAATTTCTGACTTAATTCTAGGTTATTACTTTCTAACCTCTGAGTTAATTCTTGGCTGGTACTTTCTAATTTCTGACTTAATTATAGGTTATTACTTTCTAACTTCTCCATTATCGCTTTCATCATGGCTACCATACTCATATTCGTATCTGAGCCATTTACATCTACTCCCTGGCTATTATTAGTTGTTTCCTTAGCTAAACTAACCTGTACAATTTGATTGTTACTACTACATTCTGTATCCCTTCCTACGTTATTTTCTAGACCCTGAGCATTATTACTTTCCATTGTCTTTTCTAATCTATTCTGTATATTCTGAGCACTTTCTCCTATTTCTGCTACTTTCTCTTTAACAATTTGTATAGTACTCCCCTGCACGTCCATGCTTTGTGAATTTGACCGAACTTTCACCTTTCCGTTTCTTAAAATACTCTCCATCAGTTCATTGCAACAACGACAACAACACTAAAATGTTACACTCAGTACCTTTGGTTTTCTGCTGGAGCTTCCGACGATCATGATGCTGGTTGCTTTTCGTCTCTCGAAGCCCCACGTTGGGCGCCAAGTTTGTAGCCTTTTACCTCCCCCGCTGCGTCTGCTGATACTCTGTCTCGGGTATCAGCCACTCTGAATGTGACCTTAGCAGCCTGGATCCCGGTGGTCTGGTCGCCTAGTAGATTGGTCTATGAGTTGACTATTCTTTGCCCTGGCTAGTCATTAGAGCTGAGACCACGCTATCTACAGGGTATGCGTGAGATAGGTTGACGAAATAAAAACAACACAGCTTATAGTATCAGCTTTACTATTCAGTTCGTTTCGTGCTCACAGTTCAGCAGCAGTTGCCGCCACGTTCAGATCGAATTACTCTAGATTTCCACTATCACGTTAAAACTATACTGAATTGCTGAAATCTATCACGATGGAATAAATTACTAACACTGTTTTGAAAGTATACTTCGCCGCTTAATTCACTACTGGGAGATCTTGTTCACTTAATAAGAATCTCATTACTGATTGTACTTCTCGGCGCAATCCGACGTTTGTGTCCCCGGCAGGCAAAACACGTCTACACGGTATCACGTCTCAGACTAGAAGACCGACGCTAAAACCTAATATTCCTTACCAAAATAGATATAGCCTCGCCTCCAGCTGGGTTTCTCTGAAAAACTCTAGTTAGCGAGCTGCAACCACGCGGACATTTCCCCGAAATACTGGTTTGGGCCAAGTTTGGACCGGTCTACTAATGACGCAGCTAGCGACCCATCCCGTGACCACAGCCTTTCGACGGAACATTTTCATCCATATAGACCAGCAACTTTATAACATAGCTCTGGGTTAAAATACTTATTCGCATTCTAGTAATTGAATTTAAATGCTGTTGCTTCGTTTCTGAACTTATCCAACTGTAATATCCATTATCTTAAATTCTTTCACCTTACTTCCTCATTATAATTTAATTATCATTTTATTCATTGTTAAAATCGTATTCAATTATACGGATGATAAATACGGCATCAAACGTTAGACAAAGTAATTTGAATCTAACTAAATAAAAATGTTTATAGTGAAAGGAAGCACGTTTGAGAGAGAAAGCTATATTCAGAAAAGAACTATTTGAGAGGGTTTTTCTAGATTTGCTTTATGTATCTCAATTTTAATGGTGGTACACGCCTCATATGTGAGAATAAAGAGCAGGCAACATATCTTATAGAAAGTGTCTAATGAGTATCCATGGAAATACTCCAAAGATGTGTCATAGTTGAACTGTTTAGGAAATTTTACAAAGTTCTAACAAAGTTTAAAATAAACCCCTTTTCTGCAGTACTAACAGAATATATCTATAGTATGCCTTTGCGGGTTCGTGGAATTAAAAGTTAAAGTTGCAGAAATTCAAGATGTTCTTTATTTGTTTAGAAATATACTTTGGTCAACCCTTACAGTAGCAGAATTACCTAAAATACAGAAATATAATGCTCAAAGTCGCTGACCACAAACACAGTTGCACGCGGACGATTCTCAACTTGCATTTCCACTCTGTTTACAGCTCGCGTTGCGACTGTCCACTCAGCTCACCGCGGCTTGGCCATTAAAATTTCCAGACATCTGTGGAATGCTCTGTAAGACGGCACCAGAAGAAACACGGACTTTCTAGTCATCTATCTCTTTCGGAAGTCTTTTATCTCCGCCGTGCACTATCTGTATCTTATCTCCGCGCTGCACTGTCTTCTTGTGCGCGTCGCCGTCAGTCTTGACAATAGTATAACAGGACGAGGCACGAAGATTACGATTGATTTAGTAGAACAGTAGTCAGACAAGGCGTGTGAGGTCCTCGTTTTAGTGAATTTCTGTTTCAGGTAAATCCAATCAAAGATATAAATCTTACTTCACAAATAATTCAGAGCTGTCTAACTGTGTAACACATCTTCCTTAACTCTTCTCAATTCTCGCAGTATTCCGTAGCGCTGGTTTGTATTTTCAAATACCTGGTACTTTCCTGTTATTTCATACTTTATTTTTACCTGCTCTACTATATACAGTAAATAGGGGAGATACAGTAATCCGTCCAAATAGTCCATGTCATGATGTCAATCGAAATACCCCTTGTGTGGTCTTCTGAATAAAAAGAGCATTTTAGGAAAGGGTCAGAAGGATAGTAGTAGTAAATATAGTGGCTAAAAACTATGACATTGTACTTAATTCAATTGTGAGGGTTCAGTCGAAGTACAAGTTCTGGGTTCGCCTGAAAATACACAAGATTTTTTTTAAAAAAGTACTGTGTGTGTATGAGAGAGTGTCTTCGTGTATGTGTGTGTGTTTCGTTTTTGTTGAGTAAAGCACTTCCTAGATATTCCTTGTTATATGTTTAAGTTTTTAAGTTGGGACAGGAATTCTATTCGTAATTAATTTCTCTCCATGTTTATTATCTACACGTTCGGAGGCAATTTGGTGCGGAATCTATGTTTGAGATGATGTGCACGTTTACTTTTCGAAAACCCACGTAGAAAAGCCAGACATAACAGGGTTAATTCGTTTTATTTTGAGTTGTTTCTTGATGATTGTGTTTGATTAAATAAGAGTCATAGGAATCAAATTTTCAGGCGTACTTCGGAATAAAGTTTCGGAGAAGTCAAATTTTCTAACTATTTAACTGTATTATTTGGATTACATTTTACTTGAACTTCCTTTCCCTGTCACTTGCAGGTTACTTCCAACATATCGACAAATTCTTAATTTGTTATATTTAAACAGTTCCAGCTATTGCATAACAGTTCTTGATCCTGCACCACTATTCATCACACTCACGATTACAAAACATCTCTACACAGATTATTAATTTTTCGTAAGTATCGTTACTCCAATTTTAATTTTATGATTGGCTTATTTAATTCCACGTCACATTACGTTATACAATTATTACTACGACCAATCACAAAATTGCATATATTTTTGGTTATTTAAATTATTAAATACACAATCACTTTTTTTAAAATTTATAAACTTTTCATAACTTGTCTGAATATAACTCGAAACTACTATTACAAAGTCTTTGACTTATACCTCTTAATCCGAAAATAATATTGAATATGTTTGTCTCTGTGCAATAAAACAGAAAGAACTTTTAAATTTGTTGTATAGGGACCAGTTTTGTATTGATTTGGCTCTCGCTTAAAAGCAGCTGTACTATATTCTCCTTGCACATACAAATAATTAGCAATAAGAGATTTGTTCAAATGTTTATCTAGAGTGTGCTCAAATGGACAGAAGAATAGCGTTTGTTACAAGAGTAGAGAAACAGGCGTGAGTGAGCACATCCAACTTTCTCTTGTCTACCACATCATAGTGTGTAGAGGAGCCAGTGCACTCCATTTAATAAGTCGATACGAAGCTTCACTAGAAAGATACCTTTTTAGCATCCATGTATAAGAAAAATGTTTTTAGAAAAAGTTCATACTTTGCTTGTCTGTCTGCTGCATAATTGAAAAATATAACGTCGTTTAATGCTTCTGTTTAGTATATAAACTTTTCATAAAAAAAGCTAGGCATGGCATGGACTTGGTTTCCACAGAAATGTATCTAATGCTTGATTAATAAACTACAGCCCGCCTCAGTAGCGTAGATGGTAGCGTGTCTGCCTCACGTTCAAAAGATACCGAGTTCGAATATCCGTCAGGGTTTTCCCTTATCCTTAAAGACGAATGTCGGGTAACTGTAAGCTCCATGGACCCTGGATACCGTTGAGCATCATTTTAACCATTCCATTCACCGTCCGATATGACTTAACGTTTGAGGAAGTAAAATTAAAAAAAAAAATACAAAAAAAGAAGTGATTGGTGGTATGTGATTGCCTCTTGCACTACTGTCTGCTTTTGCTTACAAGAAACCAATATCAGGACCATGGATAATGAGCTGTTAGCCATGGTGCTGCCTGAGTTTATAATCAACACTTGTGCCGCTGGGAGCGTTGCAGTAAGAATGTTAGTCCACCGCATAATAAATGGCACACTGGTAGAGCTTTGTCGCTGCAGGAAAGGGGTGCAAAATATTCTAACGCCCTCTAGTACATGATCTCAGCTTATTTGAAGACGAAACAAGCTATCAAGCTACTTTATTTATGTTTCTGAATAAGGTATAATTCGGAACTGTTGCACCTAAAAAAATAAATTGCCTTTCACAGTTTACTTTCTCTAGCACAAATTCTCAGAAATAACTTAGTTCTAGGCACTTCCTTTCCTATATAAAACTATTTTTCCGTTCAGTGCTCTCATTATACATTAAAAATTATATTTACCTTTAAGCCACAAGCTGCAATTAAATCTAAGACATAAAAATAACATAATTGATACAAAATCTTATATGTAATCACAACGATCCATCAAGCCATAAGATATTACAAGTGGAGCCACCTATGGGCCACAGCGCCTGATAGATCAAAACATTCTACATCTGACCTGGCAATCCATATAACTAACAGAGCGCCTGCTTTCTATATTTTGATTAACATTGAGTGTATTATATTCATCATACACTCTCAACTCATCTTTCTACAAAGGTTTAGGTACTCTGAAGGGTGCTGCTGCACGGCTATGAGGTATACTGTTCATGTAAACCAAAACACACAAGTAGCAGTTTTTTTAAATTCCATTTGTGGCACCAGAGTGTAGCAAAAGGTGCCCTTTCGAAAATATGGTTGGCTGACAGCACCTTCTTAGACAAATGTCCTTTTCATAAAAATCGCGAGAAGAATATTTGTAAATTCGTGCTGTTTCAAAGCTTTTTATTTAGAAAGGAAATAATGTGAAAGTTTCCTGTAGCTGAAATAAGAAGGCAATTATTATGTGGTTCCCTTCTTTGCATTTCATGGGTCAGAGGACACGTGGAGAATGCCGGAATTGAACGTGCAGATGAGCTTGCAAAGAGAGCTGCGACTTCAAGCGTTCCAGAGACTTAGTCTATGCCCCATTTCTTATTTGAGGCAAACATTAGAGGAGATTAACGTCAACGAGTGGAATAAATACTACCTAAAAAGTGATTGTGGTGCCCTGACTATACGGATTTATATTTCTCAACAACTTCTGACAGACATAAATATAAATTCGTTAATCCTCTCTATGCTCTCAATCACTTCTTAACTGGATATGGCAAATTTTCAGCTTACTTACTACCATTCAAAATAAAGTCCACATCTCATTGTATTTGTTGCAGCCATCTTCAAGATGCCCTCACATTGTATTTGATTGCCGGTTTTTCTGTTTTTAAAAGATAGGAACTTGAATTATTGCTTCAATCCTAAGGTTACACTTTCTCAAAACCACTTACACATATTTTGATGAATTACAAAACTTATTAATACTTCATGGCTTCCTTAAACAACATATTTCTTAAGCTAAATGATTCATCTTGATGTTTACTGTTTCTCAGCTTGATATAGAACTTTGTTATATGTTTGTAAATTCTATTTTATTATTAAATTTGTAAATTATGTTCCAAATATACCTTTGGGTAAAATAGGAATCTAAAAGGAAATTGGATACAAATAAATGAACTGCTAATCCACTTGTAAATGTGTAATGTTTTGCCAGTTATAAATTTCAACAACCATTGAGAATGAAGCGGCAAACACAGTCTATCGCCAGAAAATTGCAGTTATATTTTTCGTTAGTCGTGTACATATTAAAGTACTGCATTTTGATTAAATCTTTAAGTGATATTTCAGAAAAATCAATTACCAACTTTAACTGATTCATTAAGATGATACAGTTTTTGGAGTTTTGCTAGTGGACTTCCTCAACGACAGTGAACCGATATGACCGCTATTTTGTATTTATTCGAAACCTTGGTTATGAGTCATGTTTTCCGCAGGCAACAACACATCAGAAAAGAATCTTCTAAATACTATTTTTGGCATTAGGTGGGCACTAGAACTTTATTTCGTATACATTTTCGCAGCCAAATCGGATTAAAGTTTTCCTACAACTCCCCCATAACAAAATAGCGTTTTAGTGGAACTTAATACTCATTAATACCGTTTATACCCCGCCTATAATTCCAATGGTCAAAACGGCTGCCGTTCTCCTTTGGAATATTTCGAAGTGTTTAACTCAATTTCGTTGGGTTCAATCATTAGATCACGCATATATTCGCACTCTCATTCATACTTCCAGACTCGAGAAGATGAGGATTTACCTTGGTCGGAGAAAAACTCAAATCCCTACGGCCGGGAATCGAAACCGAGGTGCCTAGCACGCTAGGCATTTATACTACTTTAAGCACTCAATAATCTCCTGATTTTAGTCACCACATTACCACTATTAGTCACTGCAATTCCTGTATGTTCATTCAGCGACATTCCTGTATGTCGCTATATCATATTATTGCTTATTTTACCAAAATAACTGTTCAAAACAGATTGAAGAATATGCTAATATAACCCCTCAATGATTTTCTCTTTTATTTTTTTTTATTTTTATTTTCCAACAACGGGGTAGATTGTGTATTTGGGTAGTAAGAAGGATGGGGCATGGGAGGGATGTTGTTCTTAGGTGATTTTATTTATTGGGGCCTGTGGTGCTAATTTAGTAGACTGTTGAGGGCAATTTGGTGGCCGATACCGCCTAAGCAGCCCGGCTGTTCGTGGGTAGAAGCTAGCTGTGCGGGAACCCGCTTGTGGTGAGCAGGTAGCTGTCATTATCCAGGAGACCTTGACTACGACCTGTGTACAGTGGTGATGGTTATATTCGTGACTGGATGGTGTCGTTGAGTCCTCGTGGGAACTGGATTGCGGTCATACAAAAGGGCTATGGCCGTCAACAGCTCATGGCCGGGGAGGGAGGCGGCGTTGCAGGTATGATGGCGGCGGCGTCCTGCATGTGCGGGTGTCTCGATGTGGCAGGAATTGCGGCGGAGGGACCCCGTGTTCTGGAGCCAGACACATCTTCAGGTCGTCGATGCTCTGGGTGATGTGCTCCTGGTGTTCGCGAAGGGCTTCGTGTAGCTTCTTGTTGGGTGCTGTATCGTTTTTGATGTATCCAACAATCATTTCAAGCTTGCCCTTGCAGTAGCTTAAAGTGTCGTTGGGTGGGTCGTCGCAGAAGGCACTGGTGATGCGGTCAATTTTGGACAGAAGAGCGGCAATCCCTTCTTCATATTGGGCTGCGCTGTCCTGGAGCTGGGTGTTGATTGACTCTATCTGTTTCTGCGGTGTAAGTACGTCCATGAATTGGCTGGAGAGCGTCGTCAGCCTGTCTTGCATGTCCTGGATGGCGGCGTTGGTTGTGCCGCGTTGGGTGGCAGCAGCTGCTAGGGATTCCTCTATGTTGCCCAGGCGTTGGTTTATGTTTAGGACCTCAGAGTGAAGGTCTGGGGGACGGTTGTTGACTGCGGTGACGGTGGTCTTCAGGAGCTGCTCGAGTCTGCATAGCTTGATGCTGGTTCGGCGAAGCTCCTCTCGTAGACTACCAAGAGTTTGCTGCCAATCGGTGGTTGTGTTCCGAGGTGCTCGTCCACTGGTGTTCCGGCGTGGGTAAAGTGGGGACTGCGCCTGAACAGTAAAATGGCCTAGTCCATTACAGGTGGCGCAGTACCGGCGTCGGCGCCTGAGATCATGTACCTGACATACTGCTGTGGGATTATTTCTGCCACGTATGTCCAGAGATGTACTTAGTTGTAGGCACTTCCTTTCCCATACACAACTATTTGTCCGTTCAATAATCTCTCATTATGCATTACAGATGGTCTGTACCTTCACGTCACAAGCTGCAATTAAATTTAAGACACACAAAATAAACATGATTACAATTTGATGCAAAATCTTATATATAACTACAAATCTATATCCAAGCTATAAGATACTACAAGTAGAGCCATCTATTGGCAACAGCGCAACAGTGCCTCCGACCGGGCAATCCATATAGCTAGTTCAACCTCTGCTTTCTATATTTTGACTAACATTGATTGTATTATATTCATCATTCAAGCTCAACTCAGTTTTCTACAATGGTTTAATTACTCTGACGCGTGCTGCTGCACGGTTATGAGATACGCGGTTCATGTACACGAAAACACAAAAGTAGCATTTTTTGTAAATTCCTTTGGTGACATAATAGTGTCTCAGAGGGTGCACTTTCGAAAATCTGGTTGGGTAACAGTACAGTCTTAGACAACTGTCATTTCGCAAAAACATGAGAAGAATATTTGTAAATTCATATTATTACAAAGCCTTTCGGTTAGTAAGGAGAGAATGTGCAAGATTCCTTCTTTAAAATAGCTGGAAAATGCTGTAGTTTGGTACAATTTCTGCAATGTAAACAATATTGTTTTACAATTAAGCTGCTCTGGGCAGTTTCTTCGGGACATGGCGTTTCCGTTACCGTGTTTCTTACCACTTCGATGTTCAGAGGCGAAGTCGAACTCTTGCAGCCTCTGAAACCATCGTGCTGTCTGTCCCTCCAGGTATCTAAAGCTCAGTAGCCAGGTTAGGGCGAAGTGGTCAGTCCTCAGGTGGAAAGGCTGACCGTACAGGTACTTGTGGAAGGGCACCAAAGCCTTTACTACCCGCAGGAACTCTCGCTGGGTGACACCGTATTTCTTCCCTCCCTTGACTGAAGACGCGCTGATACATTCTCAGCAGTTGCGCAACCTTCCCGAGATGTTCTGCGGTCAGGTGATCGGTCGCCCTCTCCTGTAAGCCTTCCAGCTGGGATCCCAGATGTTACGTAGGTACTGGTTCTCGTGTATTGTCGATTGCGGTCACGATGACCACGGGCTCGCACGTTCCCATTGCCGTTCCAGCCTGGACGTCGTGATCGATGTACGCTGGGTTAAGCAGCCTCACTGCCCTCTCTCGGCACGCCAACAATGTTCTTCATTCGCTGTTCTTCTAGTCGCGGCGTCACCACCACTAACTTTCTCGCAGAGACCAACGTCTTCCTTCAAGATGACCCTGCAGATTCCAAGGCGTTCTTCGGGTTGCCGGAATATAACCTCTTCTCCATCTAGCAACGATAGGCTTGGTTTCCTCGACTGCAAACACTTGGCCACTTCACGTCTGATCATCGCCACTGCTGCCCCGATGTCTACGAGTACGCTGCACGGCTTCCCAGTGACTGAACCGTCCGTGATTAGGCTGTCATCCATACTTCGGCAGATGGTGCTCAGTGTAACTCTAGGGGATGCTGGTGATGCTGCCGACGTGCTCCGGTCACGCCGGTCCTTATTCGTTCCTCCGGCTGCTGTTCCAGTTGTCGGTCATCTTATTGGTCATCGTCCCCTATTTGCGGCTTCCGCATTCCTTGTTAATTTAATCCTCCTTTCTGACATCTTCTCAGTGATGGTGTCGTCGTCGCGCTTCCTGACACCAATGGTGACTTTGTGGGTTCGTAGAATAAAACGGCCGAGTTGCAGAAATTAGAAATCGCCTTTATTTTTGTAGAGATACTCTTATAGATTAAAGCAGTACGTTACGTACACCATCAGTCTACCAAAGCCGATGACAATAACATTGACAGAAGATTACATCATTAGCTCTTGTTAAAATAACACTTCCAGCTCTCTCTTGCTTCACAACAGTTTCACTTCCTGCAACTACCTCTGTTTACCACTGCCGGCTGGCGTGTCTCAATCGCTTATATATCTCCTGATAATTTATAGATCATTCTGAAATAAACCAGAAACCGAATTACCTCTATCAGTCCAGAAGGAACTGGAAATTTCCATTTATCTTAGTTTGTTTGTTTTGGCAGACATTCATCCGCATGTTATCTTGTCTGCCAGGACTCGGGTTTCACACTGACCGCCTATCAGCTCCCTTTGTGTCAACAAGCCGCGCGACCGTAGATCCTGGTTTGCGACATTATTTATTTCGATTCAAAATCAAATCCACATCTCATTGTATTTGTTGCAATAAACTTCAAGGTGTCCCACACATTTTTCTTGATTGCTCGCTTTTCGGTTTTTAAAGACACAAACTTGAATTACTGCTTCAATCCTTAGGCTACACCTTCTCTAAACCACTTACACGTATTCAGATGAATTACAAAACTTCTCAATAGTTCATCACTTTCTTAAACAAAATATTTCCTAAGCTAAATTATTCATCTTAATGTTTCATGTTTGTCAGCGTGATATAGAATTTTGCTACACATTAGCAAATTGTATTATTTTCATAAATTTGTCAGTTATATTCCTAATATTTCTTTGGGTAAATTAGGAATCGAAGAAATTCGATAGTAAATAAATAAACTGCTAATCCACTTGTATATGTGTCACGATTTGCCAGATATAGAATTTGAACAAGCGTTCAGAAGGAAGCGGACTCAAGTCTGTCGCCGGGAAATTCCAGTTATATTTTTCGTTTGTCATGTACAGCATTTTAATCAAAGCTTTAACGCATATTTGAAGAAAAAGCAATTACCACATTTAGCTGTTTCATTAATATGATATAGTTTTTGGAGTTTGGCTAGTAGACTTTCTCAAGGACAGTGAACCCTTATAACCGTCATTTATTGTTTCTTAGAAACCTTGGTTATGTGTCATATTGTCCGCAGGTAACAACGTATCAAAATAGAACTCATCTAAATAAAACCTTTGACATTAGATTGGCATTACAACTTTATTTTCAATCACGTTTCGTAGCCAAACCTGATTAAAGATCTCCTACAGCTACCCTTACCAAAATATCATTTTCAATGACACCTAATATGCTATTTGTATTCCGTTTACATCCCGCTTGTAACTCCAATGGTCAAAGCGGCTTCCGTTCTGCTTTGGACTATTTTGAAGTGTTTACTCGTATACGTTGGGGATAAATCACTAGAACACGCATACATTCTGACACTCATTCATACTTACAGACTCAGGAAGATGAGCACTGACGTTGGTCGGAGAAAAATTAACATCCCCACGGCCGGGAATCGAAACCGAGATCCTTAGCACAATTGGCATTTATACTTCTTTAAGCACACAATAATCTCCTGATTTTAGTCACCCACATTACCACTATGAGTCACTGTAATTCCTGTATGTTTCGTAAATGTACCACCAGAATTTCTTTGGGACGGTCTGTAACAATGGGGATGAGAATAAGCATTTTTTCAACAGGAATTTCCATATATCTGTTCAATGTGATCTCTTTTTGAACGGCTTAATCCTGTTTGTGTACTGCAAATTGCCATATCGGTGAGTATTTCACGAAATACATAACGAATACGTGGCTTACGTTGAGTGTCAGTAATTAAGCTGTAAATCATTAATCATTTAACTATTGAAATCGAATGTAATATCCGCAATTACACCATAGCCGGGTGTTGCGGAAGGCCTATTGCTCCTAAACCCTTGCGTCGTTTCTTACCTCAAAGTAAATTCAAATATATAAATTAGAATTTCATAAACACAAACCAGTTGTTTTAATCCTCTTTTAGTATCACTGCTATCCACTTATGGCCATTATTACATTTCACCAAAAACTTTCACCAGAATTTCAATGAAAGTACAGAATTTCAGGACCCTGCACCAAGAAGGAAAGACCTTCAAGAGAAAGCTCAGGGAATGTAATTGAACAGAAAAACCCAAAGCCGTTGCTGATATTGCAAACTTTGTACGTAAGTTCAGCATGTTGCAACGATTCGACAAGTTGCCTTCTAGAGCATTTTGTACACAAACAATAAAACAATTCGTAACGATTTTATTTTATCAAATATTACTAAATGATTTTATTAAAATAACTGATTTAAGAAGGGTATTGTATTTTACCCAACATGTGCGACATCGTTTGATACGCGGAAATCCATTTGGAGACAATGTGGTGTCACAAAAAGAATTTACAGATACAGATACTTGTGTGGTTATGTATGCAACGTCATATATTTAAAGAGAGTTAAAATGCCAAATATTGTACATACCTCCAGCAACAATTAAGCTTTGAATGAGATAAGCGGTGAAAGGTGACTTAACTCTTACTCAACAAAAACTTTTGCTCTTGTTAAAACACAGTTTCTGTCAAAAGCATTTTGAACAGATGTAAATTACCCATATGTACTTATATTGCAGTCAATTGTGACGCCGCACCTCAGTTTTATAAACTTCTAGATCTCCACTGAATATTAAATATCAAAGCTAACACATAGTCTACACCTACTAAAGAAAGTGACTACCGTATGCACCTGCTGCCATCGTGTCTTCAAGAAGATATACGAACCGTGAAATTACGAGTCCTCTCCCTGTCACCACTTAAAAGTTGCAGAATTTCTAAGTAAATACAAACCGAAAATAAAGACCAAAAAGAGTTTGCTTATACCTTATCTCTACTACTATAAGTAGACGTTACCCTATAATAATAATTTGTTGGAGTAAGAACAGAGTGTCATGCAATTAAATTCAGAGCATTTTTAAAAGAACGACACTGAGCTGACAGTGAAGCTTGTATAAGTGAATATTAAATCTCAAAAGTGATGAGTAAATAAACCGTGGCAAATAAAATTTCAAAATCTCTTCATCTCAAAGAGAAAGAAGAGTTCCTTAGTTTTAACATAATTGACAGCACTAAGACAATGCACCGAGTAGAGGAAGAACACTCAGTCCACAATAACAATGTCGCTGTACCTTATAATTACTTGTGATACTAAAATCACGTCAACAACTCTTTCACAAAAGATGGTCGATCATTCAACCGCTCAATGATTTTCTTTAGCACAAATAACCAGAGATATACTTAGCTGTAGGCGCTTCCTTTCCCCTGCACAACTATTTGTCAGTTCAGTATTCACTCATTATACATTACAGATGGTCTTTACCTTCACGCAAAAAGCTGAAAATAAGTATAAGACATAAAAAATAACATATTTACAATTTGATACAAAATCTTATGTATAGCTACAAATGTTTATCCAAGCTATAGGATCTTACAGGTAGAGCCATCTGTGGCAACAGCGCCTGATAGAAGAGAATATTGTATATCCGACCGGGCAATGCATTAACTAACAGAGCGTCTGCTTTCTATATTTTTACTGACACTGTGTGTATTATATTCATCATATATTCTCAACTCACTTTTCTACAAAAGTATAATTACTCTGAAGGGTGCCTAGCACGGTTATGAGATATACCGTTCATGTACGCGATAAGACATATGTAGCAGCTCTTTTCAAATTCCTTTAGTGCCATCAGAGTGTCTCAAAATGTGACCCTTCGAAAATCTGGTGGGCTGAAAGCACATTATTAGACATCTGCCATTTTCATGAAAATCGCGAGAAGAATATTTGTAAATTCATGTTATTGCAAAGCTTTTCATTTAGTAAGGAGAGAATGTGCAGGTTTCCTATAGCTGAAATAAGAAGGCAATTTTTATGTGGTTCTCTTCTTTGCATTTGATGGGTCCGAGGGCACGTGGGGAATGCCGGAAATGAACGTGCAGCTGAGCTCGCAAATAGAGCTGCGACTTCAAGTGTTCCAGAGACTTACACTCCATGCCCCATTTCTTATTTGAGGCAAACATTAAAGCAGATTATCATCAATGACTGGAATGAATACTGGCTAAAAGAGATTGTGGTGCTTTGAATACGGATTTATATTTCTCAACAGTTTCTGACAAACATAATTATAAATTCGTTAATCCTAACTATGTTCCCAATCAATTCTTAACTGGACATGGCAAATTTTCTTCTTACTTACTATCATTGAGAATAAAATCCTTATCTCATTGTACTTGCTGCAATCATTTTCAAGATGCCCACACACTGTGTTTGATTGCCCGTATTTCTGTTTTCAAAGATATGAACATGAATTATTGCTTCAATCCTAAGGTTATACTTTCTCAAAACCACTTACACATATTCTGATGAATTACAAAACTTATCAATATTTCATGGCTTTCTTAAACAAAATATTTCTTAACCTAATGATTCATCTTGATGTTTACTGTTTCTCAGCTTGACATGGAACTTTATTATATCTTGTAAATTGTATTATATTCATACAATTTGTAAACTATATACCTTTCCTTTTTGGTAAAATAGGAATAAAAATTGGATAATAAATAAATAAACTACTAATCGACTTGTTGATGTGTCATGATGTGCTTGTTATAACATTTGAACAACCATTCAGAATGTAGCGGAATCCACAGTCTATCGCCAGAAAATTCCAATGATATTTTTGGTTTATCATGTAAATAATAAGGTACTGCATTTTGATCACATCTTTAAGGGATATTTCAAGAAAAAGCAATTACCAACTTAAACTGTTACTTTAAGATAATATAGTTTTTGGAGTTTGGATAGTAGACTTTTTCAACGACAGTGAACATATATTACCGCTTTTTAGTATTTATTCGAAACCTTGTTTATAATGTGACTTTGTGGGTTCGTGAAATGAAAAGTCCAATTACACAAACTCAACAATGTTCTTTATTTCTACCGACTTACAGTTTAACACTTGCCAATTACACAGAATTACGTGCTGCACACAATTACAATTCACCAGTTCGTGCGTTACAATTTCACTTGCACTAGTAATTACGGACAATACTCCGATGCACGTACACAGCCTTCTCGTTCCTTAACACGGCGCTCGTTCGCTAGCACGTCAAACACTGACTGACTGCCCTGGCACGACGTGTTGCTTATATAGGGTCTGCTTGCCGATCTAGAAGGTTCTCGATTAAATTGAATGTACCGAGTTTCCAGAACCTAGGAGAAGGGTAAAGAGACGGCTCAGGGGCCCGACATCCCTGCCCTAACCATCCCTTCAGTTAGTGACAGGAGACAAATGAGTGGGCGTGGCGTGGCCTCCGGTCCCTTCTCAGCTGTTGTTTGTGGTGCTTCCCGATAATTGGGTGACACTGCTCCCTCCTCAAAGCTGGTCGTCCCGAACAGCACCATCGTAGCGGGCTGGACGATCCAGGTGTACCACCAACATCTTCCCTCGGGGAACCTTCTGGATGCGGTAGACCACGTCGTTAATTCTCTTCACCACCCGGTACGGTCCTTGCCATGGCTGCTGGAGCTTCGAGCAGCGTCCCTTGGTCCGGGTAGGACGGTACAACCAGACTAGGCCACCTTGCTGGAACCCTTGGCTGTTGGCTTGCCTGTCATACCTGGTCTTCATGCGGTCGCTCGCCTTCTGGATGTTCTGGCGAGCAATCTCGTGCATGTCGTGGAGATGGTCCATCAAGTTCTCCACATACTCGGTCGCTGGCTGTTTCGCTTCCGGAGGGCTTCCAAAAGCCAGGTCACAAGGGAGGCGTAACTCTCGGCCGAACATTAAGCTGGCTGGCGTCATCCCAGTTGTGTCGTGTGTAGACGAGCGATAGGCCAGCATGAACAGTGGCACCTTGACGTCCCAGTCTCGCTGATGGCTGGCCACGACCTTCCTCAGGTGTTCCTCTAAGGTCTTGATGTACCTTTCGACCATGCCATCCGATTGGGGATGTAGAGGCGTAGTGCGAGTCTTGTTCACCCCAAGCCTTTGTAGTGCCTCCTTCATTAGGTTGGACTCAAAGTTGGCACCCTGGTCACTGTGTAGCTCTAACAGCACCCCAAATCGACAGAATATTTGCTCCACGAGGCAGTCTGTGACTGTCTTTGCCTCTTGATTTGGGATGGCATACACCTCCGGCCACTTGGTGAAGTAGTCCACGAACACCATTAGGTACTTGTTGCCTCGGTCGGAAACTGGGAACGGTCCAGCAATGTCAACGGCGATCCGTTCGAATGGGGCTCCGACGTTGTACTGTTGCATGCGACCCCGGCTCCTAGTCTGAGGGCCACGACCCGTCGCGCACACGTGACACTGACGGCACAATCTCTCAGCATCTGCTCGGAGTCTCAGCCAGTAGTAGCGCTGCCGTAGTTTGTCAATTGTTCGGTTCGCTCCCAGGTGTCCTCCCGAAGTACCGGCGTGTACTTCCTCCAAGACTTCCGGGACCTTACTCCGGGGAAGTACCAACTGTTCTCTCTCCGTCTTCCCATCGGGTGACTCCTATACCCGGAACAGCACGCCCTCTCTGATCTTCAACGAGTCCCATTGGGGCCAGTACGTCTTGTAGGTGGCGCTCCTCGGTGCGATGTCCTCCCAGGTTGGTCTCGTCCCTGCCTCCACTTCCCTCAAGAGTGGCCCCAAGTCTGCGTCCGCCAGCTGCTCCCTCCTCAGGCCTGCGCTATCCCAGCCATACGCAGGCACTGCCGTGACTACTCGGACTGCTGCGGCACGCTCTTTCTCCTCCACTCTTGTACACTGGCCGCACACTTCTGGACAGGGTCTTCGGGACATGGCGTCAGCGTTACCGTGGCTCTTCCCTCTACGATGTTCCGAGGTGAAGTTGTACTCCTGTAGCCTCTGGACCCAACGTGCTGTCTGGCCTTCCAGGTTCTTAAAGCTCAATAGCCAGGTTAGGGCGGAATGGTCAGTCCTCAGGTGGAATGGCTGACCGTACAGGTACTTGTGAAAGTGCTCCAATGTCTTTACTACCGCCAGTAGCTCCCGTCGGGTGACGCAGTAGTTCTTCTCTGCTTTGGATAACGTCTTGCTGTAGTAGGCTATCACCCGCTCATGGCCGTCCTGGATCTGCGATAGGACACCTCCAATGCAATGGTCGCTGGCATCTGTGTCCACAATGAAGGCGCCAGCCGGCTGTGGGAAACCAAAACTGGAGCACTGCACAGGGTCTCCTTTAGGTGCTGGAAAGCGTTTTCGGCGTCCTCCGTCCACACATAAGGCCGGTGTTCCTCTGTCAGGCGGGTGAGGGGTTTAGCGATGCTGGAGAACCCCTTTATGAAGCGGCGGTAATAGCTGCACAGCCCCAGGAAACTGCGCAACTCTTTCTTATCCCTTGGGCGAGGCCAATCTCTCACGGCCTTTGTCTTCTCCGGGTCTGTGGCTACTCCGGTTGCTGAGACTATGTGGCCCAAGTAGTTAACTTCCTTGCGGAAGAGCTGGCACTTCTTCGCGTCAAGCTTCAATTTGGTCGCTTGCAGTCTCTGTAGCACCTTACTCAGATTCTCGAGGTGATCTTCAAAAGTCTTCCCGAAGATGATGATGTCGTCCAGGTATAGCAGGCAGGCATCGTCAGTCAGCCCTCTCATCACTGACTCCATGAGGCGTTGGAAGGTAGCTGGTGCGTTGCAGAGGCCAAAGGGCATAACCGTGAACTGCCAAAGCCCTTGGCCCGTCGAGAATGCGGTCTTCTCCTTGTCTCTTGGGTCTAGAGCTACCTGCCAGTAGCCCGACTTCAGGTCCAGGGTCGAGAACCACTGTGCACCAGCTAGCGTGTCCAGGATGTCGTCAATCCGGGGTAAGGGAAAGCAGTCCTTCCGGGTGACAGCGTTCAGCTTTCTGTAGTCTACGCAGAAGCGCAACTCGCCGTTCTTCTTCGTCACCAAGACTACAGGGGAACACCAAGGGCTGTCAGACTCTTCAATCACTCCCCTGGATCTCATGTCCTCCAGCATGTCTCGTACCACCCCTTGCTTCACCAGCGGAACGCGTCTATGTGGTTGCCGAATGGGCCGGGCGTCTCCGGTGTCGATGCGGTGAAGCACTTTGTCCGTGCAGCCGTAGTCACTATCGCCTAGGCTGAAGACGCGCTCGTATCGCCTCAGTAGTTGTCGAACCTTCTCCAGCTGTTCTGCGGTCAGGTGGTCGGCCGCCCTCTCCAGCAAGCCTTCTAACCGGGGCCCCAAGTGTTGCTTCGGCGCCGGCTCCTGTGTCCTGTCGATTGCTGTTACGCTCACTACGGGCTCGCACATTCCCAACTCCGTCCCGGCCTGGACGTCGTGATCGGCGTCCGTAGGTTTTAGCAGTCTCACGGGCACCTCCTCTCGGTACGGCAGCAATGTCCTGGCTACACACAGTCCGTTTACAGGCGTCTTCTGGTCCAGCATCATGTTCCTGGTCCTCTGGCCCTCCAGTCGCGCCGTCACCACCACCTCGCTCCTCGCGGGGACAACCACGTCTTCGTCCAAGACGACCCTGCAAATTCCAAGGCGCTCTTCGGGTTGACGGAGTATAACCTCTTCTCCGTTAAGCCGCAGGACCTTCTTGCCGACGTCGACCGTCGCCTCATGGCTCCTGAGGGCATCCAGTCCCAGAATCACCTCCTCAGCCACCTTCGCGACGAACACCCACAGACGCACGGCACTCCGTCCCAAGTTCAGTTCCAGCAGGGCCTCCTTCTCCACAGGCAAGGTGTCGCCCGATGCCGTGACAAGCTGGTATGGTCGGTTTGGCTTCCTTGCCGGCAAACCCTTCGCCACGTCAGGTCTGATGATGGTCACGGCCGCCCCGGTGTCCACCAGCACGCGGCGCAACTTCCCTCTTACCCAACCGTCCGGGATGAGGCTGTCATCCATACGCCGGCTGACGGCGCGCAGTGTCACTCGAGGGGATGGTGGTGATGGCGCCGACGTGCCCCTCTCCACGACGGCCCTTACTCGTTTTCCGGCTGCTCTTCCTGGCGTGGGCAGTCTCTCTGTAGGTGTCCGGGCTGTCCACATCCCCAACACAGGCCACTAGGTGTTCGCCGGCGTCCTTCAACTGGTCTCCTGTCTCCAGCGTAGCGGACAATCCTCGTTCTCGACGTCGGGATGGATGTTATTTTGGCCGCCTCCATCCTTAATGCCGCTGTCAGCGCCTCGTGTATGGTTTTATATTCGCCGAGCATTAGGCGCTGACGAATCTCCGCGTCCCGAACCCCGTCGACAAAATTGTAGGCGGCTTCCCGGGATACGAACTCCAGTGGCAGGTCAACCAAGGCCTTGCTAGCCAGCTGCTCGATGGCTATGGCGAACTCC
Organism: Mantis religiosa; assembly: GCA_030765055.1. Lineage (NCBI taxonomy): Eukaryota > Metazoa > Arthropoda > Insecta > Mantodea > Mantidae > Mantis > Mantis religiosa. The sequence goes on along the minus strand of CM060950.1, from coordinate 242,559,467 downwards.
TGCAGCGTCTCCCCCGGCTGCTGCGACCTTGCCTTTAGCTGGCTTCGGTATGCTGCGGCTAAGCGGTGGTTCCCGAAGCGATTCTCCAGGGCTTCCCAGATGTCCTTGGGCGCCGCCGTCGTCTGCACCGCGTTCAGGACTTCCGCGGCTCTTCCCTGGAGGCTGGCTATTAACTGTGTGGCCTCCTCCTCCAGTGACCATCCGTTGTGCCTGGCCACTGTGTCGAACTGGCGGCGGAAGACCTCAAATGTTGACGGGCCGTCATACTTGGGAGGTTTGACGCGCGGCCATGATATGTCGCGTCCCGGTGCGTCGGCCTTCAAATCCTTCAACCTCCTGCCGACGACGTCCTCCACCATGGCGCTCAGGGACTTGGCGCTGTTGTCGACCTTTCCTTCCAGCTCATTAACGCGGCTCGCCAGGTCTTCGACGCGCTCGCCTAACTCTGTGACATCCTCTTCTACGCCGGCCAACTGTTCTTCAAACTTTGCGGCGAGAGCCTCGTTCGCCGCCTTCATTTCCGTGGCCAGACTGCCATTCGCTGCTCTCATTTCTGTGGTTAACTCGGCCTTCATTTCTTCCATCTTCTCGGTGATGTTGTCGTTAGCCGTCTTCATTAGTTTCAGTTCCGCGGCCAGGTTGTTATTTGTAGTCTCCAGCTTCGCGGCCAGGCTGTTATTTGCCGCTTCCGTTTTTGTTGTTAATTCGGCCTTCATTTCTTCCATCTTCCCGGTGATGTTGTCGTTGGCCGTCTTCATTTGTTTCAGTTCCGCTAAAATCTTTTCTAATGCTGCCTCCATTGTGTTATGTCGCACTTCTGACACCAATTGTGACTTTGTGGGTTCGTGAAATGAAAAGTCCAATTACACAAACTCAACAATGTTCTTTATTTCTACCGACTTACAGTTTAACACTTGCCAATTACACAGAATTACGTGCTGCACACAATTACAATTCACCAGTTCGTCCGTTACAATTTCACTTACACTAGTAATTACGGACAATACTCCGATGCACGTACACAGCCTTCTCGTTCCTTAACACGGCGCTCGTTCGTTAGCACGTCAAACACTGACTGACTGCCCCTGGCACGACGTGTTGCTTATATAGGGTCTGCTTGCCGATCTAGAAGGTTCTCGATTAAATTGAATGTCCCGAGTTTCCAGAACCTAGGAGAAGGGTAAAGAGACTTCTCAGGGGCCCGACATCCCTCCCCTAACCATCCCTTCAGTTAGTGACAGGAGACAAATGAGTGGGCGTGGCGTGGCCTCCGGTCCCTTCTCAGCTGTTGTTTGTGGTGCTTCCCGATAATTGGGTGACAATAAGTTATATTGTCCGCAGGAAACAGCGCGTCAAAATAGAACCTTCTAAGTACTATTTTGGTCAATAGATGGGCATTAGAACTTTATTTTCTATGAAAGTCCGTAGCCAAAGTTCTCCTGCAACTCCCCCATACCAAAATATCGTTTTAATGGACACTTAATACTCCTTTTTGTATTCCGTTTATCTCCCGCCTTTAACTTCAATGATCTAAGCACCTGTCGCTCTTCTTTGGAATATTTCGAATTGTTTAACTCATATTCCTTGGGTTCCATCTTCAGATCACGCATACATTCGCACAATCATTCATACTTCCAGACTCACTTTCATCACAATGGACGAGAAGAGCTTCTTAATATTGATATAATTTACAGCACTAAGACAATGTACGGATTAGAGCAGGATCACTCAGTGGACATTAACTAGGTCGTATAACCCTATTATTTATTATTTTTCCAAAAAATTACTTATAACTCTTTCGCATGTCATTTCTCCGAATTCAACCGCTCAATGGTTTTTTCTGGCACAAATGCCTACAAATTTACTTAGTTGTGGGAACTTCCTTTCCCATACACAATTATTAGTCCGCTCCGTATTCTCTCATTATACATTAGAGATGGTCTGTGCTTTCAAGTCACAAAGCACAATTAAAACTGAAACATATAAAATAACATAAATACAATTTGATACAAAATCTTATGTATAACAACAAATATTAATCCAAGCTATAAGATATTACAGGTAGAGCCATCTATGGGCGACAGCGCCTGATAGTGGAAACCATTGTACATCCCACCGGGCAATCCATATAACTGAACTCTGTATTTTGTCTGACATTGAGTGTATTATACTCATAATACATTCTCAACTCACTTTTCTACAAAGGTTTAACTACTCTGACGGGTGCTGCTGCACTGTTATGAGATATACCGTTCGTGTACACGAAAACACAAATATAGCGGTTTCTGTAAATTTTTTTGGTGACATCAGAGTGTCTCTAAGGTGCCCTTTTCAAAATCTGGTTAGGTGATGGTACCTTCTTAGACACCTGGCATTTTCATAATAATCGTGAGAAGAACATTTGCAAATTCATATTATTTCAAAGCTTTTAATGTACTAAGGAGAGAATGTGACGCTTTCCTTCCTTAATGACACTAGAAAATGCTGTACTTGGGTGCCAATTCTGAAATTTTAGCAACATTGTTTTTTCAATTTGCTGCACACGTGCACTCCCTGACATTTTTCTATAAATCTTTCCTTTGATGTGTAGCGGGCTCAAGGCCTGCATATTTGGTGAATATGTGAAGTCAAATTCCAATATTAATAATAACGCCTAGCAGCGGAAGTATATCTACGGGATACATGCATTCCAATAAACTGATAAACCTACATTCTTCCAATTTGATATTTCCTAGGAAAATACACAATTAACAAGCTTCGGTGCGTCATGGTTATCCTTAAAAGAGAATTAACACTGGGCTCTACCGACTCAAGTCTGCATACTTCATGTATAATGTTAACAACTACGCGGGTACAGAGAATGTGCCTTTTTTGTAATTTGCGTCCTCCAAAGTTTAGTCTTGTCGGTCGGTGATGAATTGAGTGAAATAATATTCAAATCAGTCCAGGGTCCAAGGAGCTTAGAGTTACCCGACATTCGTCTTGAAGGATAAGGGAAATCACCGGAAAAGCCTTATCCAGGTAACTCACCCTGACCGAGATTCCAACTCGGGACCTCCTGAACGTGAGGCAGACATGCTACCATCTACGCTACTGAGGCGGGCACGGGTACAGAGAAGATTAGGATATAATTACGGAGGTGATTCTGTACGTAGGCGACCACGCTGGGCCCATTCCTCCTATGAACCCAAGTGTGGGGCACATTGCCCCGGGAGGAAGGATGAGGTGAACGAGACACGGGGCGGCCAACGCAAGCACCCACAACAGTACAGATACGGTTTCAGAATACATAAATGCTCTTGAAGTATGTATAGAGAGTAACAGCGATGAAATTGCAGGCACTGAGTGAGCACTGCAGCTTGTGTAACTGCAAATTTAATCGCAAAATGCATCAGTAAACCAATCGCAACAAATCACGTTTATGACACTTGCTCTTCTCGCACGTAAATACATATGAGCTCTTCCCGCAGAAACCAAGCTGAGATATTCGTGTGGTTCTTGTAAGATTTGTGGGAGACGAACTGGATATGGCAAATTTTCAGCTTACTTATTTCGATTCAAAATAGAATCCCCATCTCATTGTATTTGTGGCAGCCATTTTCTAGATGTCCCTAATATCCTATTTGAATGCCCGTGTTTTTTGTTATGAAAGATACTAACTTGAATTATTGCTTCAATTCTTAGGTACATTTTCTCAAAACCACTTACACATATATTGATGATTTCCAAAACTTATCAATACTTCATTGCTTTCTTAAACAAAATATTTCTTAAGCTAATAGATTCACATTGATGTTTACGGTTTGTCAGCTTGATATGGAATTTCGCTATATTTCTGTAAATTGTATTATCTTCATAAACTTGTAAATTATATTCCTAATATACCTTTGGGTAAAATGGGAATCAAAGAAGAATTTGGATCATAAATAAATGAAATACTATTTCACTTGTACATGTGTTATGGCTTGCATGTTATAAATTTTGAACAACCATTCAGAATGAAGCGGAGTCCACAGTCTACCGTACTGCATTTTGATTAAATCTTTAAGGGATATTTCAAGAAAAAGCAATTACCAACTTTAACTGTTTCATTAAGATGACATAGTTTTTGGAGATTGGCCAGTAGACTATCTCAACGACAGTGAAACCATATGACCGCTATTTAGTATTTATTCGAAACCTTAATTATGAGTTATATTGTCCGCAGGCAACAACCCATTAAAATAGAACCTTCTAAATACTAGCTTTGGCATTAAATGGGTATTAGAACTTTATTTCGTATACGCTTTCGTAGTCAAATCTGATTAAAGTTCTCCTACAAATCCCCCATACCAAAATATCGTTTTCTGGACAGTTAATACTCCTTTGGGTTCAATCATTAGGTCACGCATATATTCGCACTCTCATTCATACTTCCAGACTCGAGAAGATGAGGATTTACCTTGTTCGGAGAATAATCCACAACCCCACGGCCCGGAATCGAAATCGAGACCCCTAGAACGCTACACATTTATACTTCTTTAAGCACTCAATAATCTCCTGATTTTAGTCACCCACAAAACCACTATGAGACACTGTAATTCCTGTATGTTCTGTTAAGGTACAACCGGCACTGCTTTGGGACGATCTATAACTATGGGGATGAAAATAAGAATTTTCTCAACAGGAACGTCCATATCTCTTCAATGTGATCTTCTTGTGGTCAGCTTAATCCTGTTTTTGTCCTGCAAAATGTCATCTCGGTGAGTCTTTCACAAAATACATAACGAATACTTGGCTTAATTTGAGGTTCAGTAATTAAACTGTAAATTACTAAACACTTAACTATTAAAATCCAATATAATATCCGCAAATACATCATAGCCGGCAGTTGCTGAAGGCTTATCGCTGCAAACCCCTTGAGAAGTTCCTGACCTCAAAGTAAATACAAATATATAAATTAGATCGTCAGAAAGAAAAACCAGTCGTTTAAATCCTCTTTTAGTATCAATGCTAACAACTTATGGTCAGTATTGCATTTCAACAAAAACTTTCATCAAAATTTCAATAAAAGTGCAGAGTGTTAGGACCCTGCACCAAAATGAAGAGACCTTCAGAGAATGGTCAGGGAATCTAATTGAACAGAAAAGCCCAAAGATGCGTTGCTGAAATTGCAAACTCTGTACGCACGTTCAGCATGTTGCAACAATTGGACAAGTAGCTTTCTAGAGCATTCTATACACAAAAATAAAACAATTCATAAAGGTTTTATTTTTATAAAATATTAGTAAACGATTTCATTAAAATAGCTTATTTTAACAAAGGTATTGGAATCCACCCAATATGTTCGAAATCGTTCGATAAACGGAAATCCGTTTGGAGACAATCTGGTGTCAAAAAGAATTTACAGATGCAGATACTTGTTTGTTTATATACGAACCGTGAAATTACGATTCCGCTTCCTATGACCAATTGAAAGATGCAGAATTCTTAAATGAATACAAAACGTTTCCGTTATCTCTACTACTATAGTTACAGGGTACCCAGAATAATAATTTGTTGAAGTAAGAACAGAGTGTCATGTCATTGAAATTCAGAACTTTTATAAGAACAACACTGAGTAGGTAGTGAAGCTTGTATAAGTAGATATTAAACCACAAAAGAGATGAGTAAATAAACCGTAGCAAGTGACATTTCGAAGTCATGTTCATCTCAAAGAATGGGAAGGGTTTCTTAGTTTTAATATATTTTAGAGCACTAAATTGAGTAGGCACACGCAATCGACTCACTGAATCTTATTCTTAGCTATATTTCCAAAATAACCCTTTCGAATTCTTTTCTAAATAACAAGAAGTATTTCAGCGGCCAATGATTTTCTCTGAGTCAAATTCCCAGAAATATTCTTAGTTCTATTCACTTCCTTTCCCATATACAATTCTTTGTCCGTTCAGTATTGTATCATTATACATTAAAAATGAGCTGTACCTTCAACTCACAAGCTACAATTAAAAGTAAAACATAAAACATAAAAAATAACAAAATTACTGTTTGATACAATATCTTATGTTTAACTACGAATATTTATCCAAGCTATAAGATATTGCAGCTAGAGCCTCTATTGGCAAAAACGCCTGATAGATGGAAACATGGGGCCGCCGCCCGAGAAATCCATATAACTAGTTCACCATCTGCTTTCTATGTTTTGACTGAAATTGAGTGTATTATATGCATAATACATTCTCAACTCACTTTTCTACAAAGGTTTAACTACCCTTACGGGTGCTGCTGCACGTTTATGAGATAAACGGTTCATGTACACGAAAACACACGTGTACAGTTCTTTTAAATACTTTTGGGGGCATCGCAGTGGCTCAAAAGGTGTCCCATCGAAAACCTGGTTGGGTAACAGTACCTTCTAGAAGACCTGTCATTTCCTAAAACATGAGAAGCATATTTGTAAATTCAAATTATTGCAAACCTTTTCATTTAGTAAGGAGAAATTGTGCAAGACTCCTTCTGTTATATAGCTGGAAAGTGTTGTTCTTGGCTACCATTTCTGCAATTTAAACAATATTGGATTCCAATTTTGATCCTCTGGGCAAGTTTTTCGGGACATGGCGTTTGCGTTGCCGTGGTTCTTCCCACTACGATGTGCAGATGCAAAGTCGTACTCCTGCAGCCTCTGAACCAAACATGCTGTCTGGCCCTCCAGGATTCTAAAGCTAAGTAGCCAGGTGAGGGCGGAGTGGTCAGTCCTCAGTTGGAACGGCTGACTGTACAGGTACTTGCTGTAGTGCTCCAAGGCCTTTACTACCGCCAGTAACTCTCGCCGTGTGACACGGTATTTCCTCCCTCCCTTGACTGAAGACGCGCTGGTATGTTCTCAGCAGTTGTCGAACCTTCTCGAGCTGTTCTGCGGTCAGGTGATCGGTCGCCCTCTCCTGTAAGCCATCCAGCTGAGACCCCAGGTGTTGCGTTGGCACCGGCTCCTGTGTCTTGTCGATTGCGGTCACGATGACCACGGGCTTGCGCGTCCCCATCTCCGTTCCGGCCTGGACGTCGTGATCGATGTAGGCTGGGTTAAGCAGCCTCACTAACTTCTCTCGGGCAATAATGTTCTTCATTCGCTGTCCATCCAGTCGCGCCGTCACAACCACCTACTTCTCGCGGAGACCCACGTCTTACTTTAAGATAGCCATGCAGATTCCAAGGCAATTTTTGTTTGCCGGAGTATAACCTCTTCTCCTTCGAGCCGCAGGAAATTCCTGCCGTCATCGAAGGTCGCCTCGTGGCTTCTGAGTGCATCCAGTCCCACTATCACCCCTTCAACCATCTCTGCGACGAACACGTACTGACGCACGGCACTCCATCCCAAGATCAACTGCAGCAGGCATTCCCTCTCACCAGGCATGGTGTCGCCAGATGCCGTCTTTAGCTGGAATCATAGGCTTGGTTTCATCGACGGCAAACCCTTTGCCACGTCACGTCTGATCATGGTCACGGCTGCCCCGATGTTTAAGAGTACGCGGCACGGACCACCTCTGACCCAACCTTCCGCGATGAGGCTGCCACCATCGTCGGATGATGGCGCGCAGTGCCACTCGAGGGGTTGGTGTTGATGGCGCCGACGTGCTCCTCGCCACGCCGGTCCTTACTCGTTCCTCCGGCTGCTCCTCGTGGTGCCGGTCATCTTCGTGGTCATCGTCGCGGACAAAGCCCTATTTTCAGCTTTCGAATTCGTTGATAACTCGATCTTCATTTCCTACATCTTCTCGGTGATGGTGTCGTCGTCGCGCTTCCTGAGCCCAATGTTGACTTTGTGGGTTCGTAGAAACAAAAGGACAATTTGCAGAATTTAAAAATCGCCTTTATTTTCGTAGAGAAGGTAAGGAGGGTTGGTCATGAAACTGAAAAGGGTGGCCATTCACATAGAAAACCTCACAAGATATTCCTAGAAACTAAATCCACACCTGTTCCCTTCCAACAACGCATACCTTCTCATACTAAAGGGCAAAGAACGACGACGATATTGTAATACCACTGATTCATAAGCGAAGCAACAATAGTAGCAATGTCTGCTTATTACAAACCTCAACATGCCGATAGACTAGCATCATGCATAAAGCACGTGGTGTAGTGCGATAGAGTTCGCAACGTAGCATAAGCGTGCCCGGTTGCTATGGCAACAGTTTTCTTTCGATTGGAGCATTTTTGTTTGCTAGGCGACCGCAATGACGTGTCAGTGACGCGTTTGCAAAACGCAAATCACCAACTTACGCTGCGACAATTATAGATGCAGTACAAAATACTTTACGCAGTTATTTACATTGCATTTCCATAATAATGGACGTTACATTCCATCAGTCTTTTGATTACTGTCAAATAAATACATAGACATGTATTCCTTGGTACTTCGTTCCATAGTTGAAGAGTACGAACATTTAGGGCTAAAGCCTCAACATAAGACAATAGCTGCAGATTTCGAGGTTTCTATACATGAAGTAATTAAGTCAACATGGAGTGACTCAACTCAACTTTTGGGTTGTAGGTTCCATCTCGGGCAGGCCTGGTGACGTCAACTACAAAGCATTGGACGAGCAAGTGTGTTCAAGGACAATTCGTCTGAAGTCGGTAAGTGGCTTAAACACTGTTTTGGTTTGTCTTATTTACCTCCATATGAAGTAGGTGATTGTTTTTTATTTGATATGACTGATAACAAGCCGTTATTGCAAAAGATAGAACAATTTAGTGACTCCCTTGTTGCTTATTATATTAATGATGAGGCCATGTATAATCGTCGAGAATGGGCCGAGCTCTCGTCTGAAGGTACTCACACTACAAACATATGTGGGGCATTTCACCACTTATTTTACAGGTCACATCCAGACATATACAAATTCAATCAAGTTTTAAACCGGATTCAGATGTTAATATATCTGAAAATTAGCGGCATTTACCTGCAAACCACTAACAGAAACAAAGTACAGAGCGAGGTATAGAAAATAGAAAGTCAGATAAAGTAATACAGAGAAAGCAACTATCACGTATCGCTTATGTAAATTATATTTCCAATTTTAAGGTAGCGTCCCCGTGAAAACATGGAAGCAGAAATTATAATCACGAAAATTTGGCAGTATTAATCATTTTGGCAAGCATACTGTCACCCTGGCGGTAGACTCACGTAGCCGATGAAAAATGATGGCCGGTGGAGATTCGGAAAACTTCGGAACCAATCGTTTCCGGTAGCGACAGACAGTTGAAGGTAGTTTTTGTAAAATAAACGGTCTTCAGGTTAGCTAGCAAAAGGTAATGGTGAAGTGAGTATTTCCAGGAGAATAAAGTGTAGTAATTGTGTTTTGTAACCTCGTTCTATTAGTTCACGAACCCACAAAGTCACAATTGCTGTCAGGAGTGCGACGACTTGGAGGCTGCATTTGAAAAGATTTTGGAGAAGATGACGGAAATGAAAGCAGCAAATGACAACTTCGCTGCGGAAACAGAAGCGCCCTATAAGAACCTGACCGCGGAAATGAAGGAAATGAAAACGGCAAATAACAGCCTGGCCGCGAACCTGGAGGCTAGAAACAACAACTTGGCCACGGCAATGACCGCAAAGATGGTCGAACTGACCACGGAAATGAAGGAAGTGAACGAGGTCCTCGCCGCAAAATTTGAGGAACAGTTGGCCGGCGTGTGGGATAACGTGACGGAGCTGGGCAAGCGGATGGGCCAAGAGGACGAGCGCGTCGAGGACCTGGCGAACCGCTTCAATGATCTAGAGGAAAAGGCCGACCATAACGCCAAGTCCCTGAAGGCCATGGTTGAAGACGTTGAAGACCTCGCGAACCGCGTAAACAACTTGGAGGGAAAGGCCGACAGCAGCGTCAAGTCCCTGAACGCCATGGTGGAGGACGTCGTCGGCAGGAAGCTGAAGGACTTGAAGGACGACGCTCCGGGACGCGACACAACATCTACGCGCGTCAAACCTCCCAAGTATGACGGCGCGTCAACTTTTGAAGTCTCCCGCCGCCAGTTCGACACATTGGACAGGCACAACAGATGGTCACCGGAGGAGGCCACACAGTTAATAGCCAGCATCCAGGGACGGGCCGCGGAAGTCCTAAAGACGGTGCAGAAAACGGCGGCGCCCAAGGACATCTGGGAGGCCCTGGAGAATCGTTTCGGGAACCACCGCTACAGCCGCAGCCTACCGCAGCCAACTAAAGGCAAGGTCACAGCAGCCGGGGAAGACGCTGCAGGAGTTAGCCATAGCGATTGAGCAGCTAGCTAGCAAGGCCTTGGTTGATCTGCCGCTGGAGTTCGTATACCGGGAAGCCTCCTACAACTTTGTCGACGGGGTGCGGGACACGGAGATTCGTCAGCGCCTAATGCTCAGCGATTATAAAACCATCCACAAGGCGCTGACAGTGGCATTAAGGATGGAGGATGCCAAGGTAGCATCTATCCCGACGTCGAGAACGAGGAGTGTCCGCTACGCCGGAGAGAGAAGACCAGCTGAGGGACGCCGGCGAGCACCTTGTGGCCTGTGTTGGTGGTGTGGAAAGCCCGGGCACCTGCAGAGAGACTGCCCACACCAGGAAGGGCAGCGGGAAGAACTAGTAAAGCCCGGCGTAGAAAGGGGCACGTCGGCGCCATTACCACCATCCCCTCGAGTGACAATTCGCGCCGTCAGCCGGCGGATGGATGACGATCTCATCGAGGACGGTTGGGTAAGAGGAAAGCCGTGCCGCGTGCTGGTGGACACCGGGGTGGCCGTGACCATCATCAGACCTGACGTGGCGAAGGGTTTGCCGACGAGGAAACCGAGCCGACCATACCAGCTTTTGACGGCATCGGGCGACATCATGCCTGTGCAGAAGGATGCCCTGCTGGAGCTGAACTTGAGGCGGAGTGCTGTGCGTCAGTGGGTGTTCGTCGCGAAGGTGGCTGAGGAGGTGATTCTGGGACTGCATGCCCTCCGAAGCCACGTGGCGACGGTCGACGTCGGCAGGAAGGTCCCGAGGCTCAACGGAGAAGAGGTTATACTCCGTCAACCAGAAGAGCACCTTGGAATTGGCAGGGTCGTCTTGAGCGAAGACGTGATTGTCCCCGCGAGGGGCGAAGTGATAGTGACGGCGCGACCGGAAGGCTAGACAGCAGGTGGGGTTCAGAGGCCGCAGGAGTACGACTTCACCTCGGAACATAGCAGAGGGAGGAGTCACGGTAACGCGGGCGCTATGTCCCGAAGACTTTCTCCAGATGTGTGCGGCAAATGCACAAGAGTGGAGGAGAAGGAGCGTGCCGCAGCAATTCGAGTAGTCACGGTAGTGCCTGCGGATGGCTGGGATAGCGCAGGCCTGAGGAGGGAGCAGCTAGCGGACGCAGACTTGGGACCACTCTTGAGGGATGTGGAGAACCTGGTGGACCACCACCACGACATGCACGAGATGGCTCACCAGAAGCTCCAGAAGGCGAGCGACCGCATGAAAACCCGATACGACAGGCAAGCCAACAGCCAAGTGTTCCAGCAAGGTGAACTGGTCTGGTTGTACCGACCTACCCGTACCAAGGGACGCTGCCCGAAGCTTCAGCAGCCCCGTACCGTGTGGTGAAGAGGATTAAGGACGTAGTCTACCGCATCCAGAAGGTGCCCCGAGGAAATATGTTGCTGGTACACCTGGATCGCCTGGTCCGCTACGAAGGCGCTGTTTGGGACGACCAGCCTTGAGGAGGGAGCAGTGTCACCCTGGCGGTAGACTCGCGAAGCCGATGAAAAATGGTGGCCGGTGGAGATTGGGAAAACTTCGGAACCAATCGTTACCGGTAGCGACAGACAGTTGAAGCTAGTTTTTGTAAAATAAACAGTTTTCAGGTTAGCTAGCAAAAGGTAATGGTGAACAGCGTATTTCGAGGAGAATAAAGTGTAATAATTGTGTTTTGTGACCTCGTTTTATTATTTCACGAACCCACAAATGTACAATAATCACGTAGGTCCGCAGTCTAAAGGTGGGAGGGAAGATTGTTTCGTTTAAGATTTTAAGTATTTCAATCGTAAAATAAGCCTCACCGTGTTATCCTGGTGTTAACTTAAGAACAACAATACACATACTAGTTTCGAATTATTGATGCAAACGCTTTATCCATACACAGCGATATAATGTGCAGCAAATCTCGTCACTTAACAACAAGGTTAAGGTGATGATGTGTCTTTGTTCCAAATATTACTGTCATATAGTTATCCCTTTAGACTGCTTTACTATTGACTTAAACATGTTGAAATTATTTGCTTAACCTAAAGCACACGCTAAATTTGAGCAAAAGCTTTTAATTCTTTACCCATAACAAATTAATATGAGTTCACGACTTTGTGAGGATGTACAACATTTCTAGTTGGTGTATTTAAGCTACGATGAACGGGAGATATAATCAAATAAATGATTTATTAAGTGAGCTGCTGACAATTGTGATGAACACATCGAGCTACCGGTGTTCCGGAAATTTGTACCTCAGCGGCTCATTTACATGTCAGTAAATACAAAAGAGGCTCACAACATTAAGTACATTTAAGGTCATGAAACTGTGTCACCGAATAAACTATAAATGTATGAGATATATTTGGCACGCCCAACGTTTTCTAATGTTTTCATTAATCTATATACTTGAAATGTACGGCAGAATGTAAGTGTTATATTCTGTACTCCGTACATACAGCAAGTAGAGGAAGCAGTTACATCCCATTCGATATCGAGAAATGATCTAAATTACAAGTGGGAAACATTTCTCGTGTGTTTTACTATCAAGAACATAACTTATAATGCTAAGATCAGTTAAATATCAAACTTGATATTTTAGTTTAAGAAAATTCTCATGCTACACTTTACATGTAAGGTTCTGCTAAAACATTTTCTCAAAAATTACTAACCATTTTTATTAAAATAAATTACATTTACTGCATTTTTATATATTGTGGTGCACTTAAATTTCCTGGAATTATTCCAAAAGTCCCCTTAATGCTTAATAACCTTTGTATAACTGTAAGAGATAGACAAAAAATTACTACACAAAACTGCAGCTCTTGCTAATATTTAGGAACAATTTATGCCAAAACGCTTTTGTGAAATTAATCATTTGTAAAATATGACTTGTTATTGAGGTCAATACTAAAATACTGGTCTCAAAACGGAAGGCTTTAACCGACAAGGAGAACGGATTTTCAAAGCCGTCATCTAGACAACCAGTTTTAAAACATTTCGCTATCACTTAAATCCTACTGTATTAGCATATTTTCTAGTACATTCTTTTCTTATGTCTTGGGCACACAAGGAGAACCAAAACAACCCGGCTTTGATCCCAGGCTACTGCATGTGAGACTTGTGATGAATAAAACGGCATCGGGGAGGGTTACTTCCGGGTACTGCGGTTTCCCAAACCATCTCATGAGTTCCTTCGCCTTCGGTGCCGCAATTCTTAAAAGCGGGCGCTAAATACTAGGAAATAAAATCCCCAAGTGCTGTTACGTAAATCCTGTACTGGCGGTGTAGTCTATTATATTAACCCTAGTTGGTAGTTTGTCTCTTGTGCTTTTTAAGTACCATTGTAGAAAAATACCGGATCAATCACTGTTTGTTGTTGAGAATTAAGATATTGAAACGATCTTCTAGTTTCAGTAATTATGAGAGCGAAATAAGTATTAATGTGCACAGGAATATGCAACATAAAATGGGCCCTAAATTTTCTGTCAACGTTCGGTATTACATACGAATAAATTCTTGAAATTAAAAATACAAGTAAAAGCAAGAAGTGTCTAATGCTACGAATTTCTACTGCCAAATCTATTGTATACCAAACCAAATACTCAATGCAAGCAACTTCTCTAATGCGCGGCATCTCATTTGGAAATACCAGGGCTAATTCATAAATAATGGTGCTTGCTTAGCTGGAATTATATCACTGCTCAAAGTAATTATAGCCCGTTACAGTTATCCATATAAATATATTTGACCTTTAGGTGAATAAATATATAAAGAAAAACACTTGAATTTGTTATTCTTATTCAACTTTCTGTGGACTTTCGTTCCAAATCACAATATTACATTTTCGTCTGTAGTGATATTTCCCTGTGATATAGCTCCAAATTACTATAATTCACAGTTATGATGTGTTTTCCAGTAAAGGAAAACATAACAGTTCTAATATTTTGCTAAAGTAAATTAATAACTAAGGCATATTTTAACATGTTTCAAGAACATAGCCTGAGCGCCATCTGTAATTTCATACGTGTACTTCATGTTGCATGAGAATTCCACTGCGTATCCCTGTCATCGCAGTCAGGATACATGCGGGATATTTGAACTGCAGGTTAGTACAACTTGCTTTCGCTGGGCTTTATTTTAGCGTTAAAACAAAACTTTCCGTATTATGAAGATACATATTAGATAAAGGAGTAGTTGTTTTCTATCCAAGAAGTAAGTGTCAAAATTTCCCCGCGCATATATATATATATATATATATATATATATATATATATATATATATATATATATATATATATATATATATATATATATATGTTATGGAAAACCTGAATATAAGAAACGTTTCTCAGCCAAATTCAAAATTTGAAAGGCAATTAAATACCAAAATTGCATATCAGTTGCGCATCTTCAAGTACGTCGGGCAAGACTTTCAAGAAAGTTTCCTAATTGCAGACCACCATTTATATTCAAATTTTTGTGTTTCTTTCTTTAAATTAAATTAAATTTAAATTAAATTAAATGCTGAGGTTGCTTTGTAAAATATATTGCGGCAGAATCTGAATCCAGAAAGGAATAAAGGACATTTTGAGCCACAAGTCAATAATGAAATTCGGCTAAACATCAAACTGTGCTTACGTTCAACATTTTCAGGCTGACATTCAAAACTTTTCAAGAAAACCCATAATAAGTCACTACTACATAAATCCGCTTTTATGTTGTTATGATTAATTGAGTTGTTAGTTTAAGAGTTCAATTTTGAAGCAAAGTCCTCAGAAGTCCTCTTCATTCTCAGTGACTTTGTATAGCTCGTAAACTGTAAGAGAAATAATATTACAATTCCTAAAAATCTAAAGATTAAGGAATAAGTTAAAATGTGAAGGAAGTCTAAAACCCAAAACGGAAATAACATTATTTAAGTGAGAGATTAAAGAGATATAAAGCTCGAATTAATAAACTTTTTACTTGATCAAGTTAATAGATACAGTCTAAAATCTAATAATGAACTTATGTTGGAGTTACTACAGCCGTAGCTAATCTGAGTACTATCTCCGCAAATAAAACCAATAATGAAATTAAAAATTTATTACACATTCAAAGTTATGCATTCTAAATAATATCTTATAATATTCACTCAATAGATACATCTGTTACTTGACTTAATATTCCGACATTATAATGTTTTACATTCTGATAACTGTAACTAAGCAATTAAGTGCAACATCTCCTTATATAAAGCATAAAGACAAATATATAATGAACTAACACTACAAATTAATACAGAAATAACAAATTTAAAGGTAATCACTGTAATGTTAATAAAAATACTCACGACAATAAGCTACAGATAAATAAACAGTTGAAGTGTTACTTGACGTAAAAATACTATTGTCAACTACTGACAGTCCAATAGCCAATTCGTATCCTACAAATTACAATTATACAGCAAATTTATATGACACAATACAAAATAATTTAGCTCTAAGTTTTATAATTATAACATAATTCAATTTTATCTATTTTAACCTTAATTACAGCAGTTAAAATTATTAATATTTAGCAAAATATACTGATATGTAAACCCTTAAGTAAAACGCAAATTTTAACTAAAATCTCAGACAACGTCTTATATTTTAAGTCCGTCAATTATTAAATACTGCAACTATATTCGTTATGAATAATCGGAAAGCTATAATCAATAAACTTATGTCTCGAGATATCATAATGAAAGGATTAAAATTTCGAAATAACTAATCAGTTAAAAATCTTTAAATTAAAATTTTTAATCGGAAATAAAAGTAATTTGGTGCATAAAATGCACAAAAATAACACAAAAGTAAAGTAATTTAAATGAGAACATAGAAAAGCAACACATATTAAGTTTCTTATAAATAAAATCCCGTAATATTCACTTAAAAATAAATCAAAACCTTCCCATTTATACCCTGTGTTGAATATCAAAACCAATTCTATAAAATAAATTGACTCGGATTGGCTCAGCATAAACCAGATATACCTTGGACACAACAATGAAAATGTATGTGACAATAAGTATCTTGTAGTTAAAACATAAAAAGGACGATAACATTAAGGCTACAACGTAAATTGCCTACCAAGTCACAGTTAAATCAAAGAGTGCATTACAAAAAGAATATACCGTTAAACTAAAAGTAAATATAAATTTAATATAACTTATTAATTAACTTAAAACTAAATATTAAAAATAAAGAATATAAGCATGTACATATTCCAAAAATAATAATTGAAACTAGTATTTATACGTACAACACAATCTTAAAAGGCACGTACTGCCACTACAGAGATGAGTTAATTAAATTTTACATCAACGTTAATTAAGAGCAATTCCCCAAAACTCACGTAGTGTTAAAATGCATGTGAATGTTCAGTACTATATACTAAAAGACGCAGATTCAAAAAGGGTAAACGAATGGGAAGGAATATATACACGAAATTCATTCATTCATTCATTCATTCATTCAAGCAGCTGCGGCTGCCTAAGGGTCAGCACGATCTGTGTCATTGGTGTACCTGTCCTACACTGACTTGACCACTTAATGACAGGAAATGTGGGGTTTTTCAGGTTGGTGGTTTACGATTAGGTAGATGAAAAGAAGGGAGGTAGCCGTAGCTCCTCTTATTAGCCAACTCGGGTGCAACGCTATGTGAGCACCGCTGGTGTGATACTTTTAGGAAGAGTTTAATTTAGAAAGTCTATTAATTTCAAACAGTAATGATTTTAAGGTTGTAATAAGAATTTTATTGTTACCGGCTGTGCCCGCATGCCATGCGGGTAAGCCGGTAGAGCTTGTAGCGTCTTTCGGAGGTTCTATAATTCGATAGAGACCTAACCAGGGCGCTCTGATGTTGAGGCAAACTCGCGTAGAATTTTGTGGCCTGGCGAATAATGACATCTTCCACATAGTGCAGAGATGAGGATTCATGAAGATATCCCACGGGAACCCTCCAGCAAACAGAATAGAAGGCCCTAAGACATCTATTTTATACAAGCTGAATATGTCGCAGATTGGATCCTGCGGCCATGCCCCAGATCTCACAAGCATAAAGCATGATTGGAAGAATTAAAGCCTGAAAAAGGCGCAACTTAAGGGGTGTCGGCATTCCTGAGCGTATCATGGGGTATAACGTAGCCGAAGCACCGCACGCCCGATGAGCTCCCTCCTGGAAGTGACCCTGAAAAGTTAGGCCCTTGTCCAGCTTTACACCTTTAGAGAGTTTGTCCACACTATCCCATTCATTCTATTCCAACGGAAATGTGCCGCTTATTTCATAGTCGCTGCTCTCATTGTTACTGCTTTTCTGATCGTCGTCGCTGCCGCCGTCGCCACCGTCGTCGTCAAAGCTACTGTAATCTCCCACGGAAATTATGAGTTCTTCCACAATCTTCCAAAACGCCTTTGTTTTCCCATGCTGCCACTATAACTTTGGAATGTGACAAACAGCATCTTTTCAAATTTTAGCACCTATTTTTGTTATTGCTTCTTCTGTTAGTTTTGTGAGATATGTTATAGTGAAATCTGTTTTGTTGCGCGCTGCATATCCCTTTATTTGGGCCCAAATCAACTCTATTGCATTAAAATGGCAATGGCAGGGAGTAATTTAATAATTTGGTGGCCTTTTTCTGCTGCAATTTCATTAATTATATATTTTGGGAACTGCGGTTTGCTTTTACCAGTTCAAGCAATTCGTACGTTTTAAATGGTCTTGATCACGCTGATATAATTTTCCTTACTTGTCCTTTAATAGAAATTCCGTACCCAAAAACATTTTTGTGATCTAAACAGATAATTTCTTTCTGTTTCTGTAGTACAATTGTTTGTGACAGCCATTAGTAACCATAATTGCCTAAATATTAAAGTTACACTGAAACATTGAAGCTGATCACTGAATCACGAAAATTTAAAGCAGCACTTGTGAAACATTCACTACTTGAAGCACTACACTCTTAGTTTGGCAGTGACGACAGGGAGAAATACCCTAAGTAAGGTAAGGGTTATACATGTTAGAACTGGACCTGACAAAGGCAGGTAAGGAGTGTTGGTCATAAAACTGAAAAGGTGGGCCGTTTAACCTAGAAGACCTCACAAGATATTCCTTGAAACTAACTGCAGACCTGTTCCCTTACAACAACGCATACCTTCTCATTCTAAAGTGCAACGAATGACGACGATATTGTAATACCGCTGATTCATAAGCGAAGCAACAATAGTAGCAATGTCTGTTTATTACAAACCTCAACATGCCGATAGACTAGCATCATGCATAAAGCACGTGGTGTAGTGCGATAGAGTTCGCAACGTAGCACAAGCGTGCCCGGTTGCTATGGCAACAGTTTTCTTTTGATTGGTGGATTTTTGGTTGCTAGGCGACCGCAATGACGTGCCAGTGACGTGTTTATTCCCTCTCCGTATTTTCCCAGCTGAATAGCACGTGGAGGCAAAACGCAAATCACCAACTTACGAAGCGACAATTATAGATGCAGCACAAAATACTTTACGCAGTTATTTACATTGCATTTCCTTAATAATGGACGTTACATTCCATCAGTCTTTTGATTACTGTCAAATTAAAACATAGCCATGTATTCCTTGGTACTTCGTTCCATAGTTAAAGAGTACGAACATTTAGGGCTGAAGCCTCAACATAAGACAATAGCTGCAGATTTCGAGGTTTCTATACATGAAGTAGTTAAGTCAACATGGAGTGACTCAACTCAACTTCTGGGTTGTAGGTTCCATCTCGGCCAGGCCTGGTGACGTCAACTACAATGCTTTGGACGAACAAGTGTGTTCAAGGATAATTCGTCTGAAGTCGGTAAGTGGCTTAAACACTGTTTTGGTTTGTCTTATTTACCTCCACATGGAGTAGGTGATCGTTTTGTATTTGATATGCTGATAACAAGCCGTTATGTCAAAAGATAGAACAATTTAGTGCCTGCCTTGTTGATTATTATATAACTGATGAGGCCATGTTTAATCCTCGAGAATGGGCCCAGCTCTCGTCTGAAGGTACTCACACTACAAACAAAGGTGAGGCATTTCACCACTTGTTTTACAGGTCACATCCAGACATATACAAATTCAATTAATTTTAAACCGGATTCATATGTTAATATGTCAGAAAATTAGCGGCATTTACCTGCAATATACTAAGAGAAACAGAGTACAGAGCGAGGTAAAGAAAATAGAAGGTCAGATAAAGTAATACAGAGAAAGCAACTATCACGTATCACTCATGTAAAATATATTTCCAATTTGAATGTAGCGTCCGCGTGACAACATGAAAGCAGAAATTATAATCACGAAGTTTTGGCAGTATTAATCATTTTGGCAAGTATACTCCCTTAAGTCCGCAGTCTACAAGGGGGAGGAAAAATTGTTTCGTTTAAGATTTTAAGTATTTCAATCGTAAAATAAGCCTCACCATGTTAACGTGGTGTTAACTTAAGAACAACATTACACATACTAGTTTCGAATTATTGATACAAAGGCTTTATCCATACACAGCGATATAATGTGCAGAAAATCTCGTCACTTATCAACAAGGTTAAAGTGATGATGTGTTTTTGTTCGAAATATTACTGTCATTTAGTTATCCCTTTAGACTACTTTACGATTGACTTAAACTTGTCGCAATTATTTGCTTAACCGAAAGCACACGCTAAATTTGACCAAAAGCGTTTAATTCTTTCCCCATAACCAATTAATATGAATTCACGATTTTATGAAGATGTACTACATTTCTAGTTGGTGCATTTAAACTACGCTAAACGGGAGATATAATAAAATAAATGATTTATTTAGTGAGCTGCTGTCAATTGTGATGAACACATCGAGCTACCGCTGTTCCGGAAATTTGTCCCTCAGCGGCTCATTTACCTATCAGTAAATACAAAAGAGGCTCTCGCCATTAAGTATATCTAAGGTCATGAAACTGTGTCACCGATTAAACTATAAATGTATGAGACATACTTGGCACACCCAACGTTTTCTAATGTTTTCATTAATCTATATACTTGAAGTATACGACAGAATGTAAGTGTTATATTCTCTACTCCGTACATACAGCAAGTAGAGGAAGCAGTTACATCCCATTCGATATCGATAAATGATCAAAATTACAATTGGGAAACATTTCTCGTGTGTTTTACTATCAAGAACATAACTTATAATGCTAAGATCAGTTAAATATCAAACTTGATATTTTAGTTTAAGAAAATTCTCATGCTACACTTTACATGTAAGGTTCTTCTAAAACATTTTCTCAAAAATTGCTAACCATTTGTATTAAAATAAGTTACATCTACTGTATTTTTATATATTGTGGTGCACTTGAATTTCCTGGAATTATTCTAGAAGTCCCCTTAATATTTAATAACTTTTGTATAACTGTAAGTGATAGACGAAACATTACTACACAAAAATGCAGCTCTTGCTAAAATTTAGGAACAATTTATGCCAAATCGCTTTTGTTAAATTAATTATTTGTAAAATATACACCTGTTATTGAGGTCAATACTAAAATTCTTGTCTCAAAACGGAAGGCTTTAACTTACAAAGGGAGCGGAACTTCAAAAACGTCATCTAGACAACCAGTTTTAAAACATTTGGTAATCACTTTAATCCTACTGTATTAGCATATTTTCTAGTACATTCTTTTCTTATGTCTTGGGCACACAAGGAGAACCAAAGCAACCCGGCTTTGATCCCAGTCTTGTGCATGTGAGACTTGTGATGAATAAAACGGCGTCGGAGCGGTTTACTTCCGGGTACTAAGCTTTACCACGCCATCTCATGAGTTTCATCGCCTTCGGTGCCGCAATTTAGTAAACGCGGGCGCTAAATACTAGGAAATAAAATCCCCAAGTGCTGTTACGTAAATCCTGTGCTGGCGCTGTAGTCTATTATATTAACCCTAGTTGGTAGTTTGTCTCTTGTGCTTTTTAAGTACCATTGTAGAAAAATACCGAATCAATCACTGTTTGCTGTTGAGAATTAAGATATTGAAACATTATTCTAGCTTCAGTAATTATGAGAGCGAAATAAGTAATAATGGGCACAGAAATATGCAACATAAAATGGACTCTAAATTTTATGTCAACTTTCGGTATTACATACGCATAAATTCTTGAAATTAAAAATACAAGTAAAACCAAGAAGTGTCTAATGCTACGAATTTCTACTGCCAAATCTATTGTATACCAACTCAAATGCTCAATGCAAGCAACTTTTCTGATGCACGGCACCTCGTTTGGAAATACCTGGGTTAATTCATAAATAATGGTGGTTGATTAGCTGGATTTATATCGCTGTTCAAAATACTTATAGCCCGCTATAGTTATTCATATAAATAATTTATTACTCCCTTAGGTGAATAAATATATAAAGAGAAACACTTGAATTTGTTATACTTATTCAACTTTCTGTGGACTTTCGTTCCCAATCACAATATTACATTTTCTTCTCTAGTGATATTTCCATGTAATACAGCTCCAAATTACTATTATTCACAGTTATGATGTGTTTTCCAGTAACGGAAAACATAACAGTTCTAATATTTTGCGAAAGTAAATTAATAACTAAGGCATATTTTAACATACTTCAAGAACATAGCCTGAGCGCCATCTGTAATTTCATACGTGTACTTCGTGTTGCATGAAACTTCCACTACGTATCGCTGTGATCGCAGTCAGGAAACATTCGGGATATTTGAACTGCAGGTTACTACAGCTTGCTTTCGCAGGGCTTTATTTTAACGTTAAAACAAAACCTTCCGTATTAAGAAGATACATAGTAGAGAAAGGAGTAGTTGTATTCTATCCAAGAAGTAAGTGTCAAAATTAGGCAATTAAATACCAAAATTGCATATAAGTTGCGCATCTTCAAGTACGTCGGGCAAGAGTTTCAAGATAGTTTCCTAATTGCAGACTACCATTTATACGGAAATGTTTGTGTTTCTTAATTTAGGGTCCATTATAATGTTTGCACATATTATTATACTGCTCAGAAAGTCACCATGGCTTTATCTTTGTTAGTACAGACATCTCAGATAACGCAGTGATTATTCCTGTCAGAGTGAGTAAGGAGTACCTCCACGCTTCCTGAACGACTGCTAACCTCCAATGAACGCATCACTTCAGTCAATGGAATGCGCACGAATCACAAATGACGTATAGACGTTATGTCCGCGTGGAGTAAGTTTTGAGTTATCTGTGAGGCTTCTGCTAATAAAGATAATGCCAGGGTTTCGCTTTTATTAGCAGGATAATACCTATGTTCAACTAAAACCGGTGTGCTCATATTGATTAACTAGTTCTAAAAACACAGTGTCAAGAATAGATCTAAATGGCATATTACCGAACCAGTAATACATTTTATATGTTTTAGGATCACCTGCATCTAAAACAAAAAGAGATTTCTCAGAAAAATTTAAAACCGGAAAATCGGTTAAATACCGATCTTGTACAACACCTTCCGCGCTAAGAAGTTATACATAACACCGCAATACTGCACTGCCAATTAACTGGAAAAAATTCTTACAACTTTATCAAATTAGCTCTAATACTTTAATTGAAGTGGTATATTATTGAAATATGTTTATTTCAAAGGAAAGGGATACGCTAAATTTGCAGGAAATTTCTTCAGAAATCCTTTTCAGTCTGAATCACATTACACAGCTGTAAATTGTAAGTATAAACAATTTCGTCTTACCCATTTGACGTAGATCCTGTTGTGAAACACTGTTTATGTCCGATATAGTTTAATTTGTGGAGTCAACCATGTCAGATTTACTCTTGGTTATATTCAACAATTTCCCAATAGTTTATATTTTTCTAAACCGACAAGTCGTTTTTACTTTCTATTACGTACTTCCTCGAGTTGCTAAGTATTTCAGTACAGTCCAAAAATTCAATACCGAGGTTTCAGTACCAACACACGTTTTTAAGTCCCTAGAACTAAAATCTATTTACAAATATGGCTCATCCGTGCACGAAATAAAGAGGGCAATTTCGTTATCAAACAGTAACGAGAAAGATATATGAATGGAAGGATGAGATCTTTTATTTTCTGTTGGAGATAAAAGGAGAAGGGAATTTCAAAGTCATCCTCTACATAAGTACTTTTAAAACATTTGACTGTCACTTAAAGTCGACTGTCTTTTTTCTCATCACGACTTTATAGAGAGTAATGTTACTGCAATATATCTAAAGTTTGCATATTGATATTAAGTATCCATTTGTTAACTTACTTTAAGCTATGTTTAATGTCTGGATTATTGCTAGGTAACTATTGTAGAGGTGCTCCTGTCAGCTACATTAAACCTATCTATAAGTCTTGCTATTCCACTTCTCTTACCTTGTGGAATATTATAGAGAGTACTTGAAGAACAAAAAATAGTGACTCTAAATAAAAATATTGCGAAAAGTTTCTAACCTTAATTATTTAGTTGTAGGAATAACTGTCGCGAGTAGACATTCGGCCTCAAACTGAACATTGTTCCACAATGAAGGTGTGCTCAGTGTTCTTTAAATTCCTTTTATTTTACCAACATTTAGATGTACTGTTATTTGTCTTCGAACAGACTACACAGGGAGACTACTTGAGACCTCCTCTCGAAAATTGCATCGTGAACGGTCGTTTCTACGGATTACCACTTCTCTGTTGATATCTGCTATTACCAGCATATAGTGCTCCTTCAATTGAAGTTTTCTTTTTTGTCTGGCTTCATTTTGGTACAAGATATTAAATGTTAGGTTTTCAACACTGGGTAGCTCAACCACTGATTCAACGGTAATTCTAAAATATTCAAATGAAAATGGTAGACAATACAGCATAATAACGACCAATCAGTCTTCATTTATCACGACGTTCATTTCTTTTACTTTGTCAAAGATATCTAAGAATGTGTAGAGATTATCACGTATATTATATGTGCTGTGCTTTTTCGGTACAGTTAAATAGTGGAGAAGCGTAGCTTCCCAAGCAGGGTCTGAGCATTTACCTTTTTTTCAGGTTAAATAATGTTTTATTTGTTTTAATTCTGTATGTGAAATCATAAGAATAAGTTCTGACCTTGCATTTCAATCACCTTGTCTTCCTGTTTGACGTTATATGGGGTTCTTTTTTTTTCTCCGGTCACAAAGCCAGAAAGTCCAATGCTAGTGATAACGGTTTGTATTCGTATTGTTCACGTATCGCAGATGTCTTTCTTTAGAGGTTCTATACGACAAACACTGGTATTTGTAGAAATTTCTTAGAAACCTTTTTCTTTGGACGTACTACTTTTGCAAAGCACAAATGGCGGATACTTTCTGAACAGAAACTACGACGTTTTCCCTCATAATGTTCTATATGGCTTATTTTGCTCATATTTTACACTTTATACAAACTGGAAACTCTCTGAACCACTAAGCTGTTTCATTTATTTAGTAATTAATTGTATATTATTCTCAATAACACATATAAAAATATCCTAAAATCATTATGAGGTGAAGCCAACAATTTTAGTATGTGCAACTTAATACTATTAAAATCCTGTCAATTATTGACTACAAAACTGGTTACACAATATCGATAAACTGAGTCCTTGAGCGTGTACAATGTATTTACTTGACAAGAAGCCTTCTCCGTAGCGCAATAAACAATGGATAATTAACCTAGCGTTCTCCTAGGATATTATTGATTTTAAATATTTTTGCAGTCGAGAAACAAGCTTGGATATAACTGAGCTTTAAGAATTTTGTTTCCTATTTGATTTCAAACCTATACATGGAAATACTGACAATTTTTGTTCATTAAAAGCATGAAATGGGTACCTGCAGAGTATCCCAACATATATTTTTGTAATTTCGATATTCAGTGTCCAAAATTACACATAAACCTTAATTTTTTGCCTACATTTTCAATGCGATCTCTAAAAGTTTTATCAACTTTCAAACAGGACTGGTAAAACGAATGTATCACGCAGTCTTAAAACACATATTGTCTGTATAGCTGTGATTTAATTAAATTTTACAGGTATACACAATAACAAATTACTTGTCTTCAAATTTATGTCAATGTTCGATACTAAACACAAATGGCAAAATGGAGTCCCAAATGGATCTAAATGGATATAAATTTTGTGTCGTTCTTATTCGTTACATGCTAGCTTATTTCGTAATGTTGGTTGTAGTTTACTTGTATTTTATCACAACATACTATAATTATTCAGAAAAATAAAAAGCAATCGGGACATGGATATAAAGATACAAAGAAGATGTTGATTTTGTTGCAGTTGTACAACTTTCTGTAGGCTTTTTTTGCGAAAGTCAATAGTTCCAGCTGCTTTATATTGACTTCAATAATAGCTCCCAAAAGCTGTTATTCACATTATACACATCTTCTACGTCAAAACATGTATCACCCTTTCTTATGTTTTGGAAAACATTCGTAATAACTATGATACTTTGATACACAAATAGTTATTATAGCTTGCGCGATTTATACTAACGTCAACGTGTACCTAATGTTTCATAACTCTTCCTCCATGTGCCGTTGTGATCACAGTCAATTTGTAAACAGGCAGAACATTTGAACAGCAGGTGAGTATCTGATAGTTTCGTCCATTTTTGCTTTTTGGTTTTAAATTAATACCCTGTATCACGAACATATATAGTAGGTAAGGAGGGTATTGCATTCTAACAAAAAGTTAAATGCTGAGGTTTCTTTGTAAAATATATTGCGGTAGAATCTGAATCCAAAGAGCAATAAAGGAGATTTTGAACCAAAATTCAATAATGAAATTCGGCTAAACATTAAACTGAGCTTACGTTCAACATTTTCAGGCTGACACTCAAAACTTTTAAAGAAAATCCCATAATATGTCACTACTTCATAAATCCGCTTTTATTTTGTTATGATTAATTGAGTAGTTAGATTAAGAGTTCAATTTTGAAGCAAAGTGCTCAGAAGTCCTCTTCTTTCTCAGTGACTTTGTATAGCTGGTAAACCGTAAGAGAAATAATATTACAATTCCTAAAAATTTAAAAATTAAGGAAAAAGTTAGAATATTGTCACCCAGTTATCGGGAAGCACCACAAACAACAGCTGAGAAGGGGCCGGAGGCCACGCCACGCCCACTCATTTGTCTCCTGTCACTAACTGAGGGGTGATTTGCGGTAGTGTCACCGGTCCCTCGATGTTTCTCTCCCCTTCTCCGGTGGTCTGGAACGTTCGGTGATTAGAGACTTCTAGAAAAACACTGACATTCCTATAAAAAGGGTTTCAGAGAGTTGGTTGGTTAGTGTGGAGTGAGGACAGTTCTTGGTGTAAGAAGGCAGTGTTAGTCAGTGTTTGACGTGCTAGTGAAGTAGCGCCGTGTACGTGCATCGGAACGATAACGGACGAACTGGTGAATCGTAATTGTATGCATTACGTAATTTTGTGTAATTGGCAAGTGTTTAACTGTAAGTCGGTGGAAATAAAGAACATTTTTGAGTGGTGAAATTGGACTTTTCATTTCACGAACCCACAAAGTCACGCTGGTGTCAGGAAGTGGGAAAACATCACCGAACATTACAACCATGGACGCGGCATTGGAAAAGATTTTGGAGAAAATGATGGAAATGAAGGCCGAACTGCAAAAACAGAAGCGGCAAACAACAACCTCACCGCCGAGTTGAAACAAATGAAGACGGCCAACGACAACATCACCGGGAAGATGGAAGAAATGAAGGCCGAATTAACAGCGAAGACGGAAAGGGCTAACAACAACTTGGCCACGACAATGACCTCAAAGATGGCCGAACTGACCACGGAAATGAAGGTGGCGAACGAGGCTCTCGCCGCCAAATTTCAAGAACAGTTGGCCGGCGTGAGGGATGACGTGACGGAGCTGGGCAAGCGGATGGGCCAAGTGGACGAGCGCGTCGAGGACCTGGCGAGCCGCGTTAACGACCTGGAAGGGAAAGCCGACAGCAGCACGAAGTCCCTGAACGCCATGGTGGAGGACGTCGTCGGCAGGAAGCTGAAGGATTTGAAGGCCGACGCGCCGGGACGCAACACAACATCTACACGCGTCAAACCCAAGTATGACGGCGCGTCAACGTTTGAGGTCTTCCGCCGCCAGTTCGACACAGTGGCCAGGCACAACGGATGGTCACTGGAGGAGGAGGCCACACAGTTAATAGCCAGCCTCCAGGGAAGAGCCGCGGAAGTCCTAAACGCGGTGCAGACGACGGCGGCGCCCAAGGACATCTGGGAAGCCCTGGAGGATCGCTTCGGGAACCACCGCTTAGCCGCATCATACCGCAGCCAGCTAAAGGCAAGGTCACAGCAGCCGGGGGAGACGCTGCAGGAGTTCGCCATTGCGATCGAGCAGCTGGCTAGCAAGGCCTTGGTTGACCTGCCACTGGAGTTCGTATCCCGGGAAGCCGCCTACAATTTTGTCGACGGAGTACGGGACACGGAAATTCGTCAGCGCCTAATGCTCGGGGAATATAAAACCATCCACGAGGCGCTGACAGCGGCATTAAGGATGGAGGCGGCCAAAATAACATCCATCCCGACGTCGAGAACGAGGAGTGTCCGCTACGCTGGAGACAGAAGACCAGCTGAGGGACGCCGACGAACACCTAGTGGCCTGTGTTGGGGGTGTGGACAGCCCGGACACCTGCAGAGAGACTGCCCACACCAGAAAGAGCAGCCGGAAAACGAGTAAGGGCCGTCGTGGAGAGGGGCACGTCGGCGCCATCATCACCATCCCCTCGAGTGACACTGCGCGCCGTCAGCCGGCGTATGGATGACAGCCTCATCGCGGACGGTTGGATAAGAGGAAAGACGTGCCGCGTGCTGGTGGACACCGGGACGGCCGTGACCATCATCAGACCTGACGTGGCGAAGGGTTTGCCTACAAGAAAGCCAAGCCGGCCATACCAGCTTGTCACGGCATCGGGCGACACCTTGCCTGTTGAGAAGGAGGCCCTGCTGGAGCTGAACTTGGGACGGAGTGCCGTGCGTCTGTGGGTGTTCGTCGCGAAGGGGGCTGAGGAGGTGATCCTGGGACTGGATGCCCTCAGGAGCCATGAGGCGACGGTCGACGTCGGCAAGAAGGTCCTGCGGCTTAACGGAGAAGAGGTTATACTCCGTCAACCCGAAGAGCGCCTTGGAATGTGCAGGGTCGCCTTGGACGAAGACGTGGTTGTTCCCGCGAGGAGCGAGGTGGTGGTGACGGCGCGACTGGAGGGCCAGGCAACCAGGAACATGATGCTGGACCAGAAGACGCCTGTACAGGGACTGTGTGTAGCCAGGGCATTGCTGCCGTGCCGAGAGGAGGTGCCAGTGAGACTGCTAAATCCAACGGACACCGATCACGACGTCCAGCCCGGGACGGAGTTGGGAACGTGCGATCCCGTAGTGAGCGTAACAGCAATCGACAAGACACAGGAGCCGGCGCCGAAGCAACACCTAGGGCCCCGGCTAGAAGGCTTACTGGAGAGGGCAGCCGACCACCTGACCGCGGAACAGCTCGAGCAGGTTCGACAATTACTGGGGCGATACGAGCGCGTCTTCAGCCAAGGCGATAGTGACTACGGCCGCACGGACAAAGTGCTTCACCGCATCGACACCGGAGACGCCCGACCTATTCGGCAACCACATAGGCGCGTTCCGCTGGCGAAGCAAGGGGCGGTACGAGACATGCTGGAGGACATGAGATCCAGGCGAGTGATAGAAGAGTCTGACAGCCCTTGGTGTTCCCCTGTAGTCTTGGTGACGAAGAAGAACGGCGAGCTGCGCTTCTGCGTAGACTACAGAAAGCTGAACGCTGTCACCCGGAAGGACTGTTTTCCCTTACCCCGGATTGACGACACCCTGGGCACGCTAGCTGGTGCACAGTGGTTCTCGACCCTGGACCTGAAGTCGGGCTACTGGCAGGTAGCTCCAGACCCGAGAGACAAGGAGAAGACCGCATTCTCGACGGGCCAAGGGCTCTGGCAGTTCACGGTTATGCCCTTTGGCCTCTGCAACGCACCAGCTACCTTCCAGCGCCTCATGGAGTCAGTGATGAGAGGGCTGACTTACGATGCCTGCCTGCTATACCTGGATGACATCATGATCGTCGGTAAAACTTTTGAAGATCACCTCGAGAATCTGAGTAAGGTGCTACAGAGACTGCAAGCGACCAACTTGAAGCTGAACGCAAAGAAGTGCCAGCTCTTCCGCAAGGAAGTTAACTACTTGGGCCACATAGTCTCAGCAACCGGAGTGGCCACAGACCCGGAGAAGTCACAGGCTGTGAGAGATTGGCCTCGCCCAAAGGATAGGAAAGAGTTGCGCAGTTTCCTGGGACTGTGCAGTTATTACCGCCGCTTCATAAAGGGGTTCTCCAACATCGCAAAACCCCTCACCCGCCTGACGGAGGAACACCGGCCTTATGTGTGGACAGAGGACGCCGAAAACGCTTTCCAGCACCTAAAGGAGACCCTGTGCAGTGCTCCAATTTTGGGTTTCCCAAAACCGGGTGGCGCCTTCATTGTGGACACCGACGCCAGCGACCATTGCATTGGAGGTGTCCAATCGCAGACCCAGGACGGCCATGTGCGGGTGATAGCCTACTTCAGCAAGACGCTATCCAAGGCAGAGAAGAACTACTGCGTCACCCGACGGGAGTTACTGGCGGTAGTAAAGACATTGGAGCACTTCCACAAGTACCTGTACGGTCAGCCATTCCACCTGAGGACTGACCATTCCACCCTAACCTGACTATTGAGCTTTAAGAACCTGGAAGGCCAGACAGCACGTTGGGTCCATTGGCTACAGGAGTACGACTTCACCTCGGAACATCGTAGAGGGAAGAGCCACGGTAACGCTGACGCCATGTCCCGAAGACCCTGTCCGGAAGAGTGCGGCCAGTGTACAAGAGTGGAGGAGAAGGAGCGTGCCGCAGCAGTCCGAGTAGTCACGGCAGTGCCTGCGGATGGCTGGGATAGCGCAGGCCTGAGGAGGGAGCAGCTGGCGGACGCAGACTTGGGGCCACTCTTGAGGGAAGTGGAGGCAGGGACGAGAGCAACCTGGGAGGACATCGCACCGAGGAGCGCCACCTACAAGTCGTATTGGGCCCAATGGGTCTCGTTGAAGACCAAAGAGGGCGTGCTGTTCCGGGTATGGGAGTCACCCGATGGGAAGACGCAGAGAGAACAGTTAGTACTTCCCAGGAGTAAGGTCCCGGAAGTCTTGGAGGAAGTGCACGCTGGTACTTCGGGAGGACACCTGGGAGCGAACCGAACGATCGACAAACTTCGGCAGCGATACTACTGGCTGAGACTCCGAGCAGATGCTGAGAGATGGTGCCGTCAGTGTCACGTGTGCGCGGTGAGTCGTGGCCCCCAGACTAGGAGCCGGGGTCGCATGCAGCAGTACAACCTCGGAACCCCATTAGAACGGATCGCCGTTGACATTGCTGGACCGTTCCCAGTTTCCGACCTAGGCAACAAGTACCTAATGGTGGTCGTGGACTACTTCACCAAGTGGCCGGAGGTGTATGCCATCCCAAACCAAGAGGCAAAGACAATCACAGACTGCCTCGTGGAGCAAGTGTTCTGCCGATTTGGGATGCCGTTAGAGCTACACAGTGATCAGGGTACCAACTTTGAGTCCAACCTAATGAAGGAGGCACTACAAAGGCTTGGGGTGAACAAGACCCGCATGACACCTCTACATCCCCAGTCGGATGGCATGGTCGAAAGGTACATCAAGACCTTAGAGGAACACCTGAGGAAGGTCGTGGCCAGCCAACAGCGAGACTGGGACGTCAAGGTGCCACTGTTCTTGCTGGCCTACCGCTCATCTACACACGACACAACTGGGATGACGCCAGCCAGCTTAATGTTCGGCCGAGAGTTACGCCTCCCTTGTGACCTGGCTTTTGGAAGCCCTCCGGAAGTGAAACAGCCAGCGACCGAGTATGTGGAGGACTTGGTGGACCATCTCCACGACATGCACGAGATGGCTCGCCAGAACATCCAGAAGGCGGGCGACCGCATGAAGACCAGGTATGACAGGCAAGCCAACAGCCAAGAGTTCCAGAAGGTGACCTAGTCTGGTTGTACCGTCCTACCCGGACCAAGGGACGGTGCCCGAAGCTCCAGCAGCCATGGCAAGGACCGTACCGGGTGGTGAAGAGGATTAACGACGTGGTCTACCGCATCCAGAAGGTTCCCCGAGGGAAGATGTTGGTGGTACACCTGGATCGTCTAGCCCGCTATGATGGTGCTGTTCGGGACGACCAGCTTTGAGGAGGGAGCAGTGTCACCCAGTTATCGGGAAGCACCATAAACAACAGCTGAGAAGGGGCCGGAGGCCACGCCACGCCCACTCATTTGTCTCCTGTCACTAACTGAGGGGTGATTTGCGGTAGTGTCACCGGTCCCTCGATGTTTCTCTCCCCTTCTCCGGTGGTCTGGAACGTTCGGTGATTAGAGACTTCTAGAAAAACACTGACATTCCTATAAAAAGGGTTTCAGAGAGTTGGTTGGTTAGTGTGGAGTGAGGACAGCTCTTGGTGTAAGAAGGCAGTGTTAGTCAGTGTTTGACGTGCTAGTGAAGTAGCGCCGTGTACGTGCATCGGAACGATAACGGACGAACTGGTGAATCGTAATTGTGTGCATTACGTAATTTTGTGTAATTGGCAAGTGTTTAACTGTAAGTCGGTGGAAATAAAGAACTTTTTTGAGTGGTGAAATTGGACTTTTCATTTCACGAACCCGCAAAGTCACAATATGAAGGAAGGCTAAAACCTAGAAAGGAATTAACATTATTTAAGTTAGAGATTAAAGTGATATGAAGCTCGAATTAGTAAAGGTTTTACTTAATCAAATTAATAAATACAGTCTAAAATCTAATAATGAACTTATGTTGGAATTACTATAGCCGTAGATAATATGAGTACTATCTCCGCTAATAAAACTAATAATGATATTAAAAATTTATTACACATTCTAAATTATGCAATCTAAATAATATCTTACAATATTCACTTAATAGCTACATCTGGTACTTGACTTAATACTCCGACATTATAAGGTTTTACATTCTGATAACGGTAACTAATCAATTAATTGCAACATCTCCTTATATAAAACATAAAGGCAAATATATCATGAACTAACACTACAAATTAATACAGATCTAACAATTCTAAAGGTAATCACTGTAATATTAATAAAAAATACTCACGACAATAAGCTACAGATAAATAAACAGTTGAGGTGTTACTTGACTAATGTCAACTCCTGACAGTTCAATAGACATTTCGTAACTTACAAATTACAATTGTACAGCAAACTTATATGATACAATACAAAATAACTTAGCTCTAAGTTTTCTGATTATAATATAATTCCATTTTATCTATTTTAACCTTAATTACAGCAGTTAAAATTATTAATATTTAGCAAAAGAACTGATTCGTAAACCCTTAAGTAAAACGCAACTTTTAACTAATATCTCAGACAACGTCTTATATTTTAAGTCCGTCAACTATTAAATACTGCGACTATATTCGTTATGAAAAATCGGAAGGCTATAAACAATAAACTTATGTCTCGAGATATCATAATAAAAGGATTAAAACTCCGAATTAACTAATCTGTTAGAAAAGTAAGACATATTAATTTTCTTATAAATAAAATCTCGTAACGTTCACTTAAAAGTAAATCACAACCTCCCCTCTGATACCCTGTGTTGAATATCAAAATCAATTCTATAAAAAAATTGACTCGGATTGGCTCAGTATAAACCGGATAAAACTTGGACACAAAAATGAAAATCTAGGTGACAATAAGTATCTTGTAATTAAAACAGAAAAAGGACGATAACATTAAGGCTACAACGTAAATTGCCTAACAAGTCACAGTTAAATCAAAGTGTGCATATCAAAAAGAATATACCGTTAAATTAAAAGTAAATAAACATCTAATATAACTTATTAATATTGTTAAAAGTAAATATCAAAAATAAGGAATTTAAGGATGTATATATTACAAAAACAATAATTGAAACTAGTATTTATACGTACAACACAATTATAAAAGGCACGTATTGTCACTACAGGGATGAGTTAATTAAATTTTACATCAACGTTCATCAAGAGCAATTCCCCGAAATTCACGTAGTGTTAAAATGCATGTGAATGTTCAGTACTATAACTTAAAGACGCAGATTCAAAAAAGGGTAAACGAATGGGAAGGAATATATACCCGAAATTCATTCATTCAATCAAGCAGCTGGCGGCTGACTGAGGGTCAGCACGATGTGTGTCATTCGTGTACCTGTCCTACACGGACTTAACCACTTCATGACAGGAAATGTGGAGTTTTGCAGGTTTTTGGTTTACGATTAGCTAAATGAAAAGAAGGGAGGTAGCCGTAGCTCCTCACGATAGCCAACTCTGGTGCAACGCTATGTGAGCACCGCTGGTGTCATAATTTTTAGGAAGAGTTTAATTTAGAAAGTCTATTAATTTCAAACAGTAATGATTTTAAGGTTGTAATAAGAATTTTATTATTACCGGCTGTGCCCACATGCCATGCGGGGAAGCCGGTAGAGCTTGTAGCGTCTTTCGGAGGTTCTATAGTTCCCTAGAGACCTAACCAGGGCGCTCTGATGTTGAGGCAAACTCTCGTAGAACTTTGTGGCCTGGCGCCAAATGACAGCTTCCACTTAGTGGAGAGATGAGGCTTCACGAAGGTATCTCACGGGAACCCTCCAGCAAACAGAATAGATGGTCCTAAGACATCTATTTTGTACACGCTGAATTTCTCGCAGATTGGATCCTGCGGCCATGCCCCAGATCTCAAAAGCATAAAGCATGATTGGAAGAATTAAAGCCTGAAAAAGGCACAACTTAAGGGGTGTCAGCATTCCTGAGCGTATCATGGGGTATAACGAAGCCGAGGCTCCACACGCCCGATGAGCACCCTCCTGGATGTGACCCTGAAAAGTTAGGCCCTTGTCCAGCTTTACACCTTTAGAGAGTTTGTCCATTCTATCCTTCTGCCAGAATAGTTAAAGGCAGGGAGGTTGGCGGGAAAGTGACGCTTAGTGAAGAGTATGGCTTGGCTTTTCTCTGGGTTGATAGACAATCGCAAAAGCCTACACCAATCATGAATGAGGCTTAGGTGTCTCTGTATTGGGTTGAAGGCTCTGCGTGCGTTTCTATCTGTGTTTTATAGTGCCACGCGTCTGCATATTGGGCTATGTTGATGTGTAGCTCCGTGAGGAGATCCGCCACATACACGCTAAAGAGTGTAGGGGACAAGTCAGAGCCTTCGGAGACGCCTCCTCTGATTGGCCATCTGGTAGACAGTTTTCACGTCACAGTAACTGTGAAATGTCTGTGTTGAAGTAATGAGTGTAAAATGTGTATCATGTGTGCAGGAAGCCCCAGGGCCATTAGTTTATGTAGGAGGCCTGCATGCCAGGTGGTAGAGAAGGCCTTCTCGATATCCAGAGATACCGCTGCAGTGAATGCCCTTTCCTGGAAACCCAGGCAGGGGAAGGAAGGAAGGAAGGAAGGAGAGAAGGAAGGAAGGAGGGAGGGAGGGAGGGAAGGAGGGAGGGTGGGAAGAAGGGAAGGAGGGAGGGAAGAAGGGAAGGAGGGAAGGAGGGAAGGAGGGAAGGAAGGGAGGTAGGTAGGAAGGGAGGGAGGAAGGAAGGAAAGCGAGCCAGCGAGGCAGGCAGGCAGGCAATCAGGCAGGCAAGCAGGCAAGCAAGGAAGAAAGAAAGAAAGGAAGAAAGGAGCCAGCGAGCGAGGCAGGCAGGCAGGCAGGCAAGGAGGCAAGCAGACAAGCAGGCAAGAAAGGAAGGAAGGAAAGAAGAAAGGAAGGAAAGAAGGAAGGAAGGAAGGAGGGCAGGAGGGAAGGAGGGAGGGGGGAAGGAGGGAGGGTGGGAAGGAGGAAAGGAGGGAACTGGGGAAGGAGGGAAGGAGGGAAGGAGGGAAGGAAGGAAGGAACGGCGGGAATGAGGGAGGGAGGGATGTAGGAGGGAAGGAAAGCGAGCCAGCGAGGCAGGCAGGCAAGCAGGCAAGCAGGCAAGCAAGGAAGAAAGGAGCCAGCGAGCGAGGCAGGCAGACAGGCAGGCAAGCAGGCAAGCAGGCAAAGAAAGGAAGGAAAGAAGAAAGGAAGGAAAGAAGGAAGGAAGGAAAGAAGGAAGGAAGGAAAGAAGGAAGGAAGGAAATAAGGAAGTAAAGAAGGAAAGAAGGAAAGTGAGCCAGCGAGGCAGGCAGGCAGGCAGGCAGGGTGGCAGACAGGCAAGCAGGCAGGCAAGCAAGCAGGCAGGCAAGCAGGCAGGGCAAGGAAGAAAGGAAGAAAGGAGCCAGCGAGCGAGAGGGGCGGGCTGGCAGGCAGGCAGGCAGGCAAGCAGGCAAGCAGGCAAGAAAGGAAGAAAGGAAGAAAGGAAGAAAGGAAGAAAGGAAGAAAGGAGGAAAGGAAGGAAAGGGTCGGAAAGGGGGGGTATCTTGACCTTTTTAGATGAACACGACAGGATGGTTAATTTTATCTAACACGACAAATCTGGATAGCCAAGATATTAAACATTTAGTAGTGTGTCCTGGCAAGCAGCTTGTCCTTTGCAGACGACCACGACAGGTTGGTCAAAACATTTCTTTTATCTTTTTGCCTTATACGCGGCAAATTTGAATTGCAAGCCACACCGTTAATGTACAAGTTGCTGAGAATGGTGAGCCCCGTGATGATGTGTGTTTAATCTCTTAGTTAATTACTTCATTCAAATTTTGAAGTAAATTGAATAATCATATATCATAATGACTATAGCCAGATGTTTTAAAATGTATTAATTTAAATCTGCAGTACTTGTACATAACATTTTATCTGTCGACGTGCTATCAAAACCAAATTTAAAGGTCACACCAGTGCGACCGCAACAACAAAGTTTTGGTTATGATTCAGCAGCTTCTGTACTCCAAATTTCTCATTGCACGTTTTAGGAAGAAAGCGTATATACAAATTTCCGTCTCGTTTAACACTAGGCAACTAGCTGAAAGTTGTAGGTGCTTGGTACGCATTTATTGAAAACTATTATATAGAAACCTTCGTGCAAAAATCGTATCATCCAATGGTATAGAATCGAGATGGTTCGTTTTGTGGAGAAAGTATCGCGGCAACCATGCATTTATGAGCTCTACACTGATAAGAATGCTGCTTTACATATATTATAAATAATAATCAATGCACTAACTAAATTAACTGAGTTTCTATAAACGAGTTGCTCTCAAACATAAACTAACTGGAAGTGAACTTAGGATTTCTTGCCGCAAACGCCACATTAGATTCATACTTTGGCTCATCTGTCAGATCCGCCTATACTCTTGATTTTATAATCTCCATTCTTAGTCAAATGGCACAATGTATCAAATCATGATATGATATGCAAATGACCACAAAGTCCACGGTGTTTAGTCTCACGATATTTATTTTATCTTTCAAAATAATGGAAACCGCAGTATAAAGCCCTGTCTTACAACTCAACTTGACGGAAATCCGAACTAGGATTATCTTGAACGTAATGCAGCCACACTTCCAGCTACGCCAATTAGGTAGGCAGAGCTAGAGATATCTATAAATATTATCGCATTCAAGTGCCGGAGAGGTAGGCATCTCTGATCATATGCTGATATTAAATAATTTACTTACTCTACTGTTTTCTTTAACGAAATAATGGAACTATTGCTGCACATTCCAACATTTATTGTCCAGATTACACCATAAATATATTTTTGAAGCCACCTGAAGAATATATAATGCAACTTGAGGAAACACCCACATATATCTGTGAGATAGAACATTATTCTCTCTCTCTCTCCTCCTTCCCGCACTGAACCTCGCAGTACTCCATCTGCTATTGCTTTACAATTTGTTGTTTCCTTTTCATAACTGATATCAGTGTTTACTTCAACATTCTCTTTTTCATTTAGATACAATACAAACCAGGTAATTAATTTAACCACCGTGTAATTAATTTAACGATCAATGCGGATCTTTATTCTCAACACGTGGAACCAGTTCATGAACTTTTGAGACGGAAATTGCCAGTTTTAATGCAACAGGATAATGCAACACCTCACAATACATGAGCAACCATGGAAAAAATTCCGGAGTTGGTCAGGAAGCGAACTGCTACTACACCCAGCATACAGCTCTTATCTCACTCCATCAGATTATTATCTTTTCCGATAGATGACCAATTCTCACACGTGCTGATATTAAATAATTTACTTACTCTACTGTTTTCTTTAACGAAATAATGGAACTATTGCTGCACATTCCAACATTTATTGTCCAGATTACACCATAAATATATTTTTGAAGCCACCTGAAGAATATATAATGCAACTTGAGGAAACACCCACATATATCTGTGAGATAGAACATTATTCTCTCTCTCTCTCTCTCTCTCTCTCTCTCTCCTCCTTCCCGCACTGAACCTCGCAGTACTCCATCTGCTATTGTTTTACAATTTGTTGTTTCCTGTTCATAACTGATATCAGTGTTTACTTCAACATTCTCTTTTTCATTTAGATACAATACAAACCAGGTAATTAATTTAACCGCCGTGTAATTAATTTAACGATCAATGCGGATCTTTATTCTCAACACGTGGAACGAGTTCATGGACTTTTGAGACGGAAATTGCCAGTTTTAATGCAACAGGATAATGCAACACCTCACAATACATGAGCAACCATGGAAAAAATTCCGGAGTTGGTCAGGAAGCGAACTGCTACTACACCCAGCATACAGCTCTTATCTCACTCCATCAGATTATTATCTTTTTCGATAGATGACCAATTCTCACACGTGGAAAAGTTTTTCATATTGACGCTGTGCAAGTGGGGGTCAGCGAATTCTTCGCATCAACAACCAGAGACTGGTACCATCGTTTGAAGATAAACCTCGCTGAATGATGGCTCAAGACCATAGAATCTAATAATCTGTACTTTGAAAATTAGTTGGTTACTTCTCAGAACACACTTTAAATAACTGTTTTTCTTAAAACAAATTACTTAAGAGTCGGTATCTATAATAGTTAGAGGAGGTTTGGCTCTCTACCCAGATCTTCTACTTAGTAATTTTTGTGTGTTTTGATGTCCATTCAATAAACATGTCTTTTTATTTAAGAAAATGGTCCGTGTAAATTTCTAGGTATCTGCTTGAGTCCTTTCATGTCCAAGTGTGTGTGTGTGTGTGTGTGTGTGTATGTGTGTGTGTGTGTATTATGCTCTGGTCATGCACAAATAACAGAATGTCAAAGGATCACAGAACGCCAAGCTTTTAAAGGATTTAATATGCAGATTTTTCTTTTCATTTTGTTAATGACGCACGACGTAATAAAATACATACGACGTAAAAAGGACACTGATTGGGAGTGAAACACAAGAGCTGTTTTTATCCTCATTATCTTATCGGCCTGAACTTGGTGTGATTTCAAGAATGTTCTAGTGGCAGAGAAGTGGGAAACATTCAGAACTTGCGTTACTTCTACTGGACTGTTTAACTCTGTATTACCGGGTGCCGATTTCCCTGTATACCTGGGTCATAGTCCCTGTTGAAATTTGACAATATGATAAATTACAGTTAATACGTCATAGATAAAGCGTGCGTTACGACCTATAGCGGATTATACAAACTAATCTGTAGGGAAATATATTTACATAATTATAACAATAATTATAATGCCTACAAATAGTGTGGCTCTAGTGTTCAATATCCAAGTATATGTGCTAGAACGTTGTACATTTGTATGGGATGTTCAACACAGGACTTTGTGGCTATTAGCAAATTAAGTAAACGCAAATCATTGAGTCAAGGAATAAAAGATGTCGAATAAAAGATTCTCTTGCATCGTCAGGTATATACGTATTAATGATTGGAATTAATTTTAGACAAACAAGCGTTTTGAATAAAGTAACGTGTATGGAAGAATGATTATTTACTTTCTGTCGAATTTGTTTAATGAAATAACGGAATAATTGCAAGACATTCAAAAACTTAAATGAGAAATATATGTTTTGAAGCAACCTAAACAATAAAAAATGCATTTTCTGGGAAAATCCGCATTTATTTGTGAATTACAAAATACTTGTCCGTG
Organism: Mantis religiosa; assembly: GCA_030765055.1. Lineage (NCBI taxonomy): Eukaryota > Metazoa > Arthropoda > Insecta > Mantodea > Mantidae > Mantis > Mantis religiosa. Next base: position 242,520,052 of record CM060950.1, on the reverse strand, counting down.
TGTGGAGGGGTGTGAGGTGCGCGGGCATGCGAGCGCGTCTGAACAAAATAATAAAACCTAGGAAAAGAGAACTTAGGTATTTTACTCACGTAACTTTTACTAATGGTGTGCAAAATACTTTTAAGAAGTCTTACCTGTTTATCTTAATGAAATAGACATAGACGTTATTCTATTGGTAATGTTGTGTTACGTACATACAATTGCAATGTGACAGTTTAGTAAGTATTACGGGATCATCAAACCTATATAAATCTGGTTGCCCTGTGATTTCTTTGTAAGTGATAACCTCAGTAAAAGCAGTTCTTGTATATCCTTCCTCCTATAGTACCTCATGGTACAACAGTTTAGTAATGAGCCATTTACATTGGCATAAATGAGTGTACTTGGGAACCTCTAGAGCAAGCAGTTGCTTTTGTTTCCATTAATGGGAACTCTGCGTCAACATTTTCACATCATGAAGTCACAATGGGCTTTTATGGACCATGGACTATGGACTATGGACTATGCTTTACTTATGGAAGGATCAAGTGCTCCGTTGCTAAATATGTTTTCAGAAGTTACTTACTTAAAATAGGAACGCGTACTTCAGTATGAAGTATGTGGAAGAATACGTTCTCATTCAAAAGAGAAATTTTATATAGTTAGAGGGTCTTTAAAATAATACAACTTATAATATAGTTTTGTACAAACTTTTGATATCTTGGTCGCTCTGAACGCTAAAACATTGCCTTAAAACTAAAATATTGCAATGAAAAAAATTAGGACTATTCGCTTGTTCTCTTAGAGCATGTCGGTATTTATATTCTCTACTCTAAATATATTTCCTTAAAAGACAAACTTTGCAATACAAAATGTGACGCTGGCTATTTCTCATTCTACAAGTCCAAGCTCACAACGACAAAGTTGTCAAGGAAATAATGAAATAATGTTTATCTAAACAAAGAGCATCTCCAGAACTAAGGTATCTATGAACCTTCAGTTTAAAGCAAATGTTTTTAGCTTGCAATGTACACAGCGACAACAAAGCTGGTGTTCGTGTCTTGGGGATGGTAAAATCCAGATGTATTAGAACAGTTTAAGTGACGATTAGGGGTGGTAATTCTGTGGTTAGACTACTGCTTACCCGATAAGGGGTAGAACACGACATGTGGAATTGAAATCAGCTACAGGATGATATCGAAAATATAATAACTATTTTAACAAACAGTTAATCCAAGAATGACTTTATTTTTAGGACAATGTAGAAGCCAAATAGGAGTCCTTATTGTATGGTGAAACCAATGTCCGATTAAGGTAACATTAATCATTAAAAGTATTATACTTAGGTAAAATATAAAGTTCTGACAGTTATTGGTACTCTTACAATATTATTAACGGCATTAGTTTTAGTATTAGTAATCGTAATATGTATAGTGTTTAACACTAGCTTTTACTACATACGGCACCGCGGTCGGAGACACTGATGAAACATGGGATCGAGGAAGCAGAACCGATGGAAAGAGATGGCTGGGGAAACGGAGAGCCCGGAGGAAACCCACCCCACCGTTAATCTTACTGTGCTGTCGCCCGCCCTGTTGAGAGACGAGCAGACTAATGTTTTAGTCACGGCGCGGCTTAGTGGTAATCGCAATAGTACTAACAATAGTACAAGTAGTTTTCATAATACTTGTAATATTTAGTACAGGGTGCTCAGGAAATTAGGGACATTTGGCAACCATTAGCAACAAATCGATAATAGCAGCCATCTGCAACGCCGGCCTGTAGTTGACTCTGCAGGATACCCTTAAGAAGGCATTGATAGAAAGCGTTTGCTCTGAACTCTAATAGATGAAAGCAAGACATAAATTTGCTATCTTGGTGCATACCTGTTTATTTTGTAATGAATATTGCCACATTTTAAAATAAATGAACACAATAAAATAAACTCTTCGCTATCTGTAGATGTATTATTGAACTAATTTGTACTACTTCAACGGCAGATAACAGCAAAAGTTTAATTACGTGGTTTCTGATAATAATAGGCATGGATCTTCAGTTTATGCTAAAACCCGTAAATACACTTATATATTATATTTTTTGCTTTAATTTTTAGCTTCCAAGGCAGTAATACTGGAAAATAAAACGTAGTAGTAATAGTACTAGTAAAGATCCAGCAATCTAATCAGCTGAGGCACAAATGTATTTCACTAGGAATTAACCGAAAAATTCGCAACAAATATTGAACTAGGTCAACAGTACAATAATGAATACAATACAATAATAATAATAATAATAATAATAATAATAATAATAATAATAATAATAATAATAATAATAATAATAATAATAATAATAATAATAATAATAATAATAATAATAATAATAATAATAATAATAATAATAATAATAATAATAATAATAATAATAATAATAATAATAATAATAATAATAATAATAATAATAATAATAATAATAATAATAATAATAATAATAATAATAATAATAATAATAATAATAATAATAATAATAATAATAATAATAATAATAATAATAATAATAATAATAATAATAATAATAATAATAATAATAATAATAATAATAATAATAATAATAATAATAATAATAATAATAATAACAATAATAATAATAATAATAATAATAATAATAATAATAATAATAATAATAATAATAATAATAATAATAATAATAATAATAATAATAATAATAATAATAATAATAATAATAATAATAATAATAATAATAATAATAATAATAATAATAATAATAATAATAATAATAATAATAATAATAATAATAATAATAATAATAATAATAATAATAATAATAATAATAATAATAATAATAATAATAATAATAATAATAATAATAATAATAATAATAATAATAATAATAATGATGATGATGATATGATGATGTTGATGATGATGATATGATGTTGATGATGATGATGACGACAATGAGGATGACGATGAGGATGACGATGAGGATGACGATGAGGTTGATGATGAGGATGAAGATAAAAATGAAATTGATGATGTTGATGGTAATTAAAATATTAAAAATAAAAAAAATTCTTAAAAATCATAATTAGCAACAGAAAGTCAGCTAAGCTAAAGAGCATTCATTTCATCCAAGTTAATAGAAAATACGGATATCCAATTTGAAGATTGTTTTTCATAACCGACATCACAGTGTACTTCAACTTTTTTTTCATTTGGAAATGATGCAAATTGGTAATTTATTTACACTCCTCATTTTCTGAGAAGTTGTTCAGCATTGGGACAGAAAATGTTTGTTGAAGATTGCCATCTAATATTTGTAAAGTACGCATGGCTCACGTTGTTCCAAACAAGGAATAAATAATATTGACCCAAAAAGGATATGAAACAAGGACGAACCGTCTTATCCTCTCAGACACCTTCCAAGTTCTGTTAATGCTACATACCGTATAAACAAGCTTTGCTCTTCCACTATCTAGTTACGTAAAAAAACAATTACTTCATTCCGACACATCACATAACTTTAGGTGAGCCTAGAGCGGATTCCTCCTCTCTACCGATAGAGGGCAATGTGTCCGCATTACAGCAATACATGGCATCCCATTCGGTTGTATTATGAATTTTCATATTTACAAGGTTTATAGATAAAAATGAAAGCTTCTGTTTTAACACTTACTTGAAAATTAAGTAATATCGTGTTCGACATACACACACAGTAGAATCCTTAGGCTCACGGGATTTTAAAGCTGTTGGTTACGATTGTGAAACACAGACGGTAGGAAACCGATGACTGCAACTGACTACTGAAATTAGCATAAAACAAGGCAGTGAGTGTATGATTCCTTCTTATTAGACGCTTTTTGTTTCATGTCCTTCACAACTGCTTAAAATTTTCAGGGCAGTTTTTGTATAATTGAATGTTAAAAGAGTATAGGCAGTAAAAAGAAGAAGCAGAATGAAAATAATATCAAAATGTCGTTTGGTTTTAGCACTGCGTTTTCTACGAGCTAAACATTGAATCTTATTGATGGCATTGCATTATGGGAATAAATGTTGAAGGTGGCGAAAAAGAAAGGTAAAGAAAGAAAATGGCACAGATTTTTGAACCATTTCGACATCGTACAAGACGTCTGATTGTGTTACCTTTATTTGTATTTCGGGAGATATCAAATCAATAGAAAGAAGTAAACTGTTGCATAGCGTAAACAAGGAACAACAATAAAATGTGAAATATCAATTAAATATCAAAATTTACGGCGATGATATTGCTTGTGTACGAATTGCGAGGTAGCGCCCTCTGGAATTAGTTTTCAGTACTACTCCCTGCTCCTCCAGATTGCTTCTTCTGATCATAGCATCATGACAATAAACAAAAGACAACAGAAAAATAATAAATAAATATATGATGTTGCATACCCTAAAAATAAAGCGCAGAAATCACTTCGAATATCAAGTAAATACAAAATTTCGCCGCTATAATCTTGTTTTGTTTATGAATACCGAGGTAGCGCACTCTAGAATTAGTTTTGGGTAGTATTCCATATTCTTTCAGATTTCGTCTTCTCAATACTGCTTTTTATATCTCATTACTGCCTTAAAGTTATCATGATACTCTTAATTTATGCTTAAGTATGTATGTCAAAAAGTCAAATAAAGAGAAAAAGAAGACCAAGAAGAAGGAAAGTGAAAGAAGGACCGAAAATAGGTTTAGTTGTGAGAACTGCAAATACTACGAGCTAAACGCTTCGTCTCATTGCCAACATTGCATTGTGAGTAGAAACAATTGAATATTGCAAAGGCAAAGATTAAAAAAAAAAATTAAAGGGCTGTGTATCATTTGGGGCTCATAACAAAGAGGATTGAGTGCGTTCTAGTTATATCTATTTCGGAAGATAACAGGTAAATAAATGAATAAATATGCAAATAAGTAAGTAAAACATACACAACGTCTAAATATGCAAATGGCAAATTTACTGCGATGATCTTTTTGCACTAACGAATGGCGAAGTAGCACGCCCTAGAATCAGTTTCCAGTAATATCCGTCGTTCTTCCAGATTTTTCTTTCAATTACTGCCCACGAATAGAAATCAAAACGAATTACGCACGTCTATCGTTGTCATCATCAATCAGGACTAAAAGAACTGGGGGATTTTATTTTATTTAGATTAATCTCTAGGCTTCAGTATACGCGATAAAGATAAAGAAAAACTAATAAAATCAAGTCCATCTTTAATTGCAAATGGATCAAATTGCGTATTGCACTAACGAGGTTTGATGTGTAATGCCTCAGTCGCTGAAGTGCTTACTCGCTAATAATCCTCAACTTTCCCCACAAACCCCATAAATAACTATTAATTTAATGCTGGAAGAAACGTTGGATGCAGCAAAATTATCCCAACTTTCCAATGTCACTCGTTATGTAAAAGAGAGGGAAACAGTTTTAGACTTTACACATGTCAGAAATAGTCAGTTGTGTCAAGAGAACGTTTCAGATTTTCAGTGTAAGTCTAGGAATAAACTCGCAACTGAAGGTAATGCCGCGCTGCAACATTTTCAAGTCATTTAAGCCGTTTGCAAGTAACTAGTGAAGAAATTAAGATATTGTTGATTACACTGCATGACTGTGTTCAGCTTTACTTTCTCTATTACGTGCATAGTAGGCACAAGTGGTATTGTGTTCCGTCCAAAAATTGCATACCATATTTCCCTTGCAATTCACGTTTCGAAGTCCCCTAAATATTTATGTGATAAATGTAGTGGTTTTGTGTTTGTCTTTCCCTAAACAGTCTGTCCTTCAGTAGGACTCAAAAAGGAAAAGTTACTTTTAGTACTTACATTCAAAGTACTTCCAAAAATACGGCTAACAGATGTTCAAACATTTCTCACATCAAAAAAGTATTGTTAGCACGGAAAAATTTTCAAAGAATGCTGACCATCAAAAGCGTATTAAAATACGTACTTTTTCAGATATTTTCATGAATATTGAAATGTTTATATCTTATTTTTCTTTAAATAGCATATAAAGTAATATTCATTTTGAAAACGTCTATATAGCTGTAAAATTATAAGAAATACTCACAATCGTAATATATAAAACACAAAAAATCCTAATTAACTCCTAGAAGTAACTAGAAAACTAGAACTTTTGTTAATTCTTTCATGAGTGATCCATTTCTGAGAGGTTCCTTGTTACTGTTTTGAGTTTTCCATTACTTCTACTTTTCTCAAAAGGGAAGTAGCTACACGCTTTTTATGTTTTGACCATTTAAAGAGAATGGAATAAGGAAGCCAATTCCATAGGAAAAAGCTTCATCTTTGTATATTTACACATCACAGTAAAATGCAAAGTATATTGTTTATCACAAACATTTGTGTTTGTTAAATTAATTGTAACTGTGTTGTACGTAAACTTAACCTCCAATTGCAGAATAAATAACTAACTAATCGGAATTTGTTTTATTTGGATAGATATGCTCAGACAACTTTTATAGGCGATACGAACATCGCCTGGTCAGCTAGTTTTGTATACAATTTATATGTTATATTTAAGGTTCTTGTTGAGTAGCCCCATTTACTGCCTGCCGTTCTGTTGAGCATTGCTAGTCTTTGTTGTACAATTGCTGCAATTGTTTTATATGATATTTCCATGTTAGCCCTGTATCTACAATAACTCCTAGATATTTGTAGTTTCTGTGCCTTCTGTGGTAGTAATGTCCATGTTCCGAAGTTATCAAACCAATGAGCACATTGCAAGTTTTGTAATTCATTTGGTATGGAAGTCAAGTAACCTATCTTCAACATCACCAATTTATTAACAATAACATAAACAACTTTATACAAGAGTTGAGAAAGTTATATGACGGCACACATGAGAGTTTGAAACTATAACTTTAAGATGATAATAGCCTTAAATAAGTTTGAGGTGTTACCACTTACAAAATCGCCGATTTACGCATTTATTATATTTATTTACTACTTATTTACGTACAACATGGGTGTGTATTAATGGCAGCAAAGACAGATGTAAGTCATCTTATAATGTCATCAGGAGACCTCTCCAACTCAAATGTGTAGTGTTTAACGCCTGCTGTTGCTACATACGGCACCGCAGGCGATGTCACTAATAATACACGATCTGAAGATGGAGCACCGATTGAATGAGATGGCGGTGGAAACCGGAGATCCCGGAGGAAACCGCCCCAGCGCCGTGTCATCCACCACAAATCTCAATTTGTGATCGCCTGGGATCGAACCCGGTCCGCCTTGGTGAGAGCCAAGCGGTCTAACCACTGAGCCACGGCGCGGCCTCCTCCAGCTCAGACACACCGTCTGGGAATGTCAGTGTTCCACAGCAAAATGGATTTTCAAGAGAACTATTGTTCAGTTGTGTACTTAACTTGCAACAAAATATCACTTTAAATTAAATTCAATTCAAATTGAAAATTATAATAGGTAAATTAAGTAAAAACTTATATTTTATTTAATGATATGCAGTACTTCAGGACAAGTTACAAATATATGATTACCTTTATTCACAAAATATTAAAATTACTGTACATGTAGAAGATTGCCATTGTTTAGTAAATAAAAATTCAAATACAAAATGTATAACTATGTTAATATATCTCAATACATGAAGTACTCTTGCTTCATGTAACAAAAACAAGCCAACTAATCGATATAATTGACATCTATTGTGGAAAGAAGCAGTTAAATGTATTGCAGCAGATGGTATTGTCCAAGGGCACTCGTGACTCTCCTCGTAATGCTTCTGTTTGAGATTAAAGAAACCTCAGGTAGCTTTCTCGGCCATTTTTGTGAACGTTTTATATCAAAGTGCATTTAGATTATAAACTCTATGTTGCATACCTAGGTACAGCTGAGTCACCTGATATACGTTTAGTACAATATTGTCAACCAACTATCGGAAGGCACGACCAACTGGAACTGGGTACGGGCCAGGAGGTATTCAGCCTACGCCTACCCATTTATCTTGTGGCGCTAACCGAGGGGATGATTACACGTACCATCTATTTCCCCTCCCCCTGACTTCTGGAACAACCGGGATGATTTATTGAGCCTCGAAACTTCCAGGCACAGCGATCTGCGTATATAAGGGATGCAGTGGACAAGTCAGTTCAGTACTTGGCGAGCAGCCGTGAAGAGCGCGGTGCTAGCGAACGAATCGGAAGACTGCGTTCGTGTCAGAGGTGTAGTAGGTAATTGTGAGTGTCGAGTGGACCTGTGCCAGACGAACTGGTCGATGGTAATTTTGTGCGCTACGTAATTCTATGTAATCGGCAAGTATTGCCACTGCAATTCGGCTGAAATAAAGAAACTTTTGAGTTGTACAGTTGAACTTTAATTCTACGATCCCACAAAGTCACATATTGGTGTCAGTAAGTGGGATATTACAGTGATGGAGGCTGTAATGTCTCAGAATTTAGAAAAGTTGGAGACGACAAATAACAACTTGGCCGCGACGATGACCGCGAAGATGACCGAATTAACGGCGAAGACGAAACGGCAAACAACAACCTGGCCACGGAACTGAAGGATATGAAAACGGTGAACGATAGACTGGCCCAGAAGATGACCGAATTGACCACGGAGATGAAAGCGGCAAACGAGTCCCTCGCCGCAAGGATTGAAGAGCAGTTGACCGTCGTGAGGGTTGACGACACGGAGCAGGGTAAGAGGATCGGTCAAGTGGACGGGCGCGTAGAATACCTGGCGAGCCGCGTTAAGGAGCTGGAGGGAAATGTCGACAGCAGAGTCAAATCCCTGAACGCCAAGGTGGAGTATGTCGTCGACAGAAGGTTGAAGGACTTGAAGGCCGACGTCCCGGAATGCGACACAACATCGGCACGCGTCAAACCTCCGAAATATGACGACGCGTTAACGTTTGAAGTCTTTCGCCGCCAGTTCGACACGGTGGCCTGGCATAACAAGTGGTCACCGGAGGAAGTGGCCGCACAGCTAATAGCCACCCTCCAGATACGGGCCACGGAAGTCCCAAACGCAGTCGAGACAGCAGCGACTCTAAAGGTTATCTGGGAGGCCCTGGAGAGCCCTTTCGGGAACAACCGCCTAGCCGCAGCATACCGCAGTGAGCTGACGGCAAGGTCGCAACAGCCAGAGGAGACGCTGCAGGAGTTCGCGCTTGCGATTGAGCAGCTGCCTAACAAGGCCTTGGTTGACCTTCCTAGGTAGTTCGTATCCCGGGAAGCCGCCTACGCTTTTTGTCGACGGGTTACGAGACACCGAGATACGTCAGCGTCTAAAGCTCGGTGACTACACAACCGTCCACCAGGCGGTGACGGAGCATAGAAGATGAATGCGGCCAAGGTGACGGCTACTCCGGCTTCGAGAACGAGGAGTGTCCGATACACCGGAGACAGTGGACGGGCCAAGGTACGCCGACGAAGAAGTAGTGGCGTGTGTTGGAGGTGTGGACAGCCGGGACAGCTGGAGAGAGACTATCGACACCAGGAAGAGCAGCCGGATGAACGAGTAAGGCCCGGTGTGGCGAGGAGCACGTCGGCGCCGTCCACATCATCTCCTCGATTGAATCAGCGCGCCTTTAGCCGGCGGATGGATGACAGCCTCATCGCGGACGGTTGGGTGATAGGGAAGCCGTGCCACATGCTACTGGACACCGGGACAGCAACGACCGTCATCAGACCTCACATAGCCAAAGGTTTGCCGTCGAGGAAGCCGAGCCGACCATACCAGCTGATGATGGCATCCGGGCGACACCTTGACTGTGTAGAAGGAGGACCTGCTGAAGCTGAACTTGGGACGGAGTGCCGTGCGTCTGTTGGTAGTGGTCGCGAAGGTGGCTCGGGAGATGATTCTAGGATTGGATGCCCTCAGGAGCAACGAGGCGACGGACGACTTCCGCAGGAAGAACCTGCGGCTTGACGGAGAAGAGGTTATACGCCGTCAACACAAAGAGCGCCTTGGAATCTGCAGGGTTGTCTTGAAAGAAGACGTGTTTGTATCCGCGAGGAGAAAGGTTATGGTGACGGCGCGACTGGAAGACCAGAGGACCAGGAACATGATGCTGGACCAAACCACGCCTGTACACGGCTATATGTAGCCAGGGCATTGCTGCCATGACGAGAGCAGGTGCCAGTGAGACTGCTAAATCCAACGGACACCGATCACGATGGCCAGGCCGGAACGAGGGTTGGGAACGTGCTAGCCCCTGTTAGCCGTAGGAGCAATCGACAAGACACAGGAACCGGTGCCGTTGTAACACCTGGGGCCCAGGCTAGAAGGCTTACTGGAGAGAGCGGCCAACCACCTGACTGCAGAACAGCTGGAGAAGGTTCGGCGATTGCTGAGATGATAACAGCGCCTCTTCAGCCAAGGTAAGAGTGACTTCGGCCCCTCGGACAAGCTGCTTCACCGCATCGACACCGGGGACGCCCGGCCTATTCGGCAACCACCTAGACGCATTGCGCTGGTGAAGCAAGGGGCGGTACGAGGCATGCTGGATGACATGATATCCAAGGGAGCGATTGAAGAGCCTGAGAGCCCTTGGTGTTCCTCTGTAGTGTTGTTGACGAAGAAGAACGGCGGGCTACGTTTCCGCGTGGACTACAGCAAGCTGAACGCTGTGTAACGGAAGGACTGTTTCCCCTTACCTAAGTTTGACGACACCCTGGACACGCTATCTGGTGCACAGTGGTTCTCGACCCTGGACCTTAAGTCGGACTACTGGCTGCTAGCTCTAAACCAGAGAGACAACGAGAAGACCGCATTCTCGACAGGCCAAAGAGCTCTGGAAGTTCAAAGTTATGCCCTTTGGCCTGTGTACCACACCAGCTACCTTCGAACGCCTCATGGAGTCAGTGATGAGAGGACTGACTTACGACGCCTGCCTACTATACCTCGAGGACTATATCGTCGACGGTAAGGCTTTTGAAGGCTGTCTCGAAAATCTCAGTAAGGTGCTACAGAGATTGCAGTCGAACAACTTGAAGCTGAACGAGAAGAAGTGCCAGCTCTTCCGCAAGGAAGTCGACTATTTGGGCCACATAATCTCGGCAAACAGAGTGGCCACAGACCCTAAGAAGACACAGGCTGTAAGAGATATTCCCCGGCCAAAGGGTCGCACAGAATTGCGCAGTCTCCTTGTGCTGTGCATTTATTGCCGTCGTTTTATAAAGGGGGTCTCTAACACTGCCAAACCCCTCACCCGCCTTACAGATAAACACCGGCCTTATGTGTAGACGGAGGACGCCGAAAATGCTTACCAGAACCTGTAGAAGGCCCTGTGCAGTGCTACAAATTTGAGATTTCTACAACCAGGTAGTGCTTTCATTGCAGACACCGACGCCAGCGACCACTGTATTGGAGGCGTCCTCTCCCAAGTCCAGGACGGCCACGAGCACGTAATAGCCTACTACAGCAAGACGCTATCCAAGGCAGAGAAGAACTACTGCGTCACCCGGCGAGAATTATTGGCGGTAGAAAAAACTTTGGAGCACTTCCACAAGTACCGGTAACGCTCAGGTATTCCACCTGAGGACTGACCATTCCGCCATAACCTGGCTATTGAGCTTTAAGAACCTGGAAGTACAGACAGCACGTTGGGTCCAGAGAGTGCAGGAGCACGACTTCACCTGTGAACATCGCAGAGGGAAGAGCCAAGGTAACTCAGACGCTATGTCCCGAAGACTCTGCCCAGAAGAGTGCGGCCTGTGCACTTGAGTGGAAAGGAAGGAGCGTGCCGCAGCAGTCCGAGTAGTCACTGCAGCGCCCGCGGACACCGGGGATAGCGCAGGCCTGAGAACGGAGCAGCTGGCGGACGCAGAGTTGGGGCCTCTCTTGAGGGAGGTGGAGGCAGGTACAAGACCAGCCTGGGAGGGCATCGCACCGAGGAGTGTCACCTAAAACTCGTTCTGGGCCCAATGGGATACGTTGAAGACCAGAGAGGGCGTGCTCTTCCGGGTATGCGAATCGCCCGATGGGAAGACGCAGAGAGGACAGTTGGTACTTCCCCGAAGTAATGTCCCGGAAGTCTTGGAGGAAGTGCACGCCAGTACTTCAGGAGGAAACCTGGGTGAGAACGGAACATTTGATAAACTTCGGCAGCGCTACTACGGTTTGAGGCTCCGAGCAGACGCTGAGAGATAGTGCCGACAATGTCATGTGTGCGCGGCGAGTCGTGGCCACAAGACTAGCAGACGGGGTCGCATGCAGCAGTACAACTTGGTAGCGCTATTCGAGCGGATCGCTGTGGATATAACTGGATCATTGCCAGTGTCCGAAGGAGGCAAGAAGTACCTAATGGAGGTCGTGGACTGCTTCACCAAGTAGCCGGAGGTGTGTGCCATCCTGAACCATGAGGAAAAGACAGTCACAGGCTGCCTCGTTTAGCAAGTGTTCTGCCGATTTGTGGTACCGTTTGAGCTACACAGTGACCAGGGCACCAATTTAGAGTCCAAAGTAATGAAGGAGGCACTAGAAAGACTTGGAGTTAACAAGACCCGCACGACGCCTCTACATCCCCAGTAGGATGGCATAGTCGAAAGATACATCAAGACATTAGAGGAACAGCTGAGGAAGGTCGTCGACAGCCATCAGCTAGACTGTGGCGTCAAGGTACCACTATTCTTGCTGGCCTACCGCTCGTCGACACACGACACCATGGGGATGACGCCAGCCAGCTTTATCTTGGGCTGAGGGTTATGCCTAACTTGTGACCTGGCTTTTGGAAGCCCTCCGGAAGCGAAACAGCCAGGGAATTAGTATGTGGAGAACGTGATATACCACCTGCACGACATGCACGAAATGGCTCGCCAGAAGATCCAGAAGGCGAGCCACCGCATGAAGACCCGATACAACAGGCAAGCCAACCGTCAAGGGTTCCAGCAAGGTGACCTGGTCTGGTTGTACCGCTCCACCCGGACCAAGGGACGCTGCTCGATAGTTCAGCAGCCTTCGCAAGGACCGTACCGGGTGGTGAAGAGGATTAACGACGTGGTCTACCGCATCCAGAAGGTGCCCCGAAGAAAGATATTGGTAGTACACGTGGATCGCCTGACCCGCTACAATGGTGCTGTACGGAACGACCAGCTCTGAGGAGTGAGCAGTGTTACCCAATTATCGGAAGGCACGACCAACTGGAGCTGGGTAGGGGACAGGAGGCACTGAGACCACGGCTACCCATTTATGCTCTGACGCAAACCGAGGGAATGGATAGGGAAGTATCACGTACCGTCTCTTTCCAACCCCCTGACTTCTGGAACAACCGGGAACAACCGTATATAAGCGCTGCAGTGGACGAGTCGGTTCAGATCTTGGCGAGCAGCCGTGAAGAGCGCAGTGTTAGGCAACGGACTGGAAGATTACGTATGTGTATCAGAGGAGATGTGAGTGTGGAATGGACCTGTGACAGACGAACTGGTGGATTGTAACTGTGTGCGCAAAGTAATTCTATGTAATCGGCAGGTATTTCCACTATAATTCTGTGGAAATAAAGAGCGTCTTGAGTTTGTGCAATTGGACTCTTAATTTTACGAACCCACAAAGTCACAATATAATACGGAACTAGTAATAGAGACAGTCCCAGTATTGGACAGTATTGTGATCTCAGGTTAGATGTTAACTGGGAGTCTGACCTCAGCATTACCTTTGGTAGTGGTTAAGTAACTCACTTGAACCTAGCCACACCAACATTTGGCAGTAGACAGCAACTATATGACAGGTGAAATAATTATATTCTGAAAGATTGATTTCTTACTGTGAAGTAAGTTTCATCTACCCACCTGCTGTTTCATAAGTCCTATAGGGGCTTTGCCGTCAATTATACTAACCCTAATTGAAGGTTTGCCTCTTGTGCTTATTTTTAATGGGCCATTGTGGAAAATAACAGATCAATCAATATTTAGTATTAAAGACAACGTTGAGTGAGAAGTTTACAATTTCATAAATTTTGAGTGCGAAAGATGTAATTAAGATAGACTTGCAAAATAAATAAAAAAATTGATCTACTTGCCCCAAAACTTATGCCAATGCATGGTACTATATATGAATAGAAGTTTCCAATTATTAATTTAAATACAAGTAAAAGCATGATGGTTCAAATGTTGCTACTGTTAATTCCCAAATCTATTCTGCCGACTTTAGTTATTACATGCCGAAAAGACATTTCCTTTGGAGAGACAAGGAATAATCTATAACTTTGGTTTATATCACAGTGTGCAATTAAATTTATTCACAAAACACAACTAAGTTCAATAGGAATGGAGAATGCAAGATAGAGGTCCAGAGGTAGTCCTAGTCGGGCGGGGCTTTCCCCGTCCGGGTGTCATATGCCGCAGTACCTAGCCGCTTTGCGGCTTAACCTGCGAAATGAACTAGTAGATCCATGTTCTGCTGGGGTGTTTGAATTTGTTTACTGTTTGAAATTTTGGAATTTTGGATAGGTGTGGTATGGGTTGCCCCTCTTTATCGTGGGCAGCTGTACTTAATCGTTCTCCCTTTTTGGGAGACACGAATTAGTTTTTTGCCCCGTTTTGGATACGGGTTGTGTAGCGCTTGGTCCTTTGGCGTAGAAGTTGTTCCCAGAGTCATCTGGGGTTTTCCTTGGGTTACCCAAGGGGTCCCAGGACGTCTCTCGGCAGTCTGAAGGACGGCAAGCGCCTTTGATCTCTCGGGTCATACCTTCCCAGGGAGTTCACTAAAGGGTTGGGGTGAATTTGGATTTTCTCGTACATTGATCGTGCCCTCTCGCGAATGACGTCGACAATGTACGGGATCTGGGAGTGCTCATGTAGGATATGAGCCGGGAATCTCCAGCCTGTATCGTAGATGATGCGTAGTGCCTTGTTCTGCAGCGTCTGGAGTCTGACGAAAGTGGTATTAGCCACTGTTCCCCAGATCTCACAGCCGTACAGAATCATAGGCGGAATGATCGCCCGATACAGTTGGAGTTTGAGACGGATCGGCATGGTTGATCTGAAATAACTCTCTGTACACTTCAGTTCTGAAACACAATGTTTCTTTTCCGCCTATATGAAATATTTTGTGTAACGTACCTCTAAATTATTATAGTTAACATTTGCACCTAATTTTCAGCAAAAATAAAGCATTACTGTTCTAATATGTGGCAAAATGTGCTTAATAACTAAATTACATTTCTGGACACATTGTAATTACGACATGAGTGCCATCTGCCACGTTCTACGTGTACCCTGTGTTGCGAGAGACTGCGTGTCGCTTTGATGGCAGTCAGTCAGGAAACACGCGGGATATTTAAACTGCAATAGCTACATCTCCTACTTGAGCTAATATTCCGACGTTATAAGACGTTACATTCGGATAATAAATAACTACCTTTGAACTAGCAAGTAAAGAAAAAAAGAAAGAAGCAAAGATGCAAGCGCCAGGAATATGTCCTAGGTGACAGTAATGTATAACAAACAACATTGGTTCTGCCTGATTAAGTTCCTCTCCCTCCCTTAGGTATATATCTCGGACTGATGATGAATTTTGTTAAGGCATTTAACAAATATGGTTGTGGATTTGCATATTTGTTAGGCAAGTTTCCGCAGATAGCCTATGGAAAATTGAAAAAAGAAATATTTCTTGGACTCCAAATCCCAAAAGTCGTGAGGAAAACCTTTAACAGAACGTTATAAACGGTAGAATTAGCAGCTGTGCAGTCATTTACAAGGACTGTGCGTCGGTTTGTTGTAAGCACAAAGAAAAATTACTATATAAATTAGGGCGGAAATTTGTTCTAATATGACAAAGACATAGGTTACAGAATTCCTTGAAAATTCATTTCCCCCATTCTTATTTACAATTTATCCCGAGAAAATCTGGGTGATGTTCTTCATCAAAAAGAGCAATGGTATTATCAGGGCACTTCAGTCGTTTGAGACGAGGTACCAAGTTCGTAAGTACCCGGTAATGAACGGTGATTATTGTCGGTTACTTGTGAGGGAAAGCAGACAGTAGTACAAGAGGCAATCACATTTTACCAAGCACCTTTAAGCAGAGTCACAAGTACGTTTCATTAAATATATGTTTCTAATATTATACAGCATCAAAAGACCACATTTTTTATTTATCTCAATTCACCATAATGTATAGTATATGCTGCGCCATATATCATTTTGTAACAAAACTAGATGTAACATTATATCTAATCTAAAACCTCGTACGTGAGAGCCTGGTGTCGTCACATGTTTTATCCTGACCTGATAGGGATTTCTGGTGATAGGTACAAAGTCAGTACACCTTTTCATTAAGAATTACCTATTTGTAGAGTGCAGGTATGAAAAAAATGTTTTTTGGGCAGTGTAATTAAACTCTTTGTTATTTGCATATTTAGAAATTCTCTCTTTAGTGACTTGAGGATCTATTTAACTCGAAGTGAGTTATTAATAAATGTTCCTTAGGTTTAAAACAAGAATGTATTTTGGGCTAGGTTTACATTCCTCTATAAAATTAATTAGTAATTGTTACACAAATTTATCTGATCGAAACAAATTCCATGGTTTACAGAGACAGGAGAACTTTTGGGAGAGAATGCTATATTTAGAATATAATTAACATTTAAGAGTGATTTGCTCGATTTTGTTTATAATTCTGGATTCTCATAGGAGTATACGCCCCATACGTGAGAATAAAGCACAGGCAACGTATCCTATAGAAAATGCCTAATGAAAATGCGTCGAAATATTAGAGAAGTATTTTCAGACCTGGTCAAACTGGGAAATCTGACAAATTTCTCACATAGTTAAAACTAACCCAGTTATATTCCGTAATAAGATAAAATATACAGTATAACAGGACGAGGCACGATGTATATGATAGATTTAGTGTAAAAGTATTCATAGAGAGGGTGCGAAGTCTTCCATTTTGTCAATTTCTTTAATAGATATATCCATTCAGATATATAAATACTTCTTCCAAATATATATACCATTATCAAAAGCCTGGTACTTTTTGTAACTTTTAAATGTATCTTATAATTTTACCTTCTATACTATGCACTGTAATTAGTGAAGGTATTAAGTGATGTGAGCGGGCTATGATATAATTAACCATAGCTGTATTTCGAACTCGCCACCTCTAGGCGTGCCGCAGACATGCTACCATTTACACAAAGGAGTTGGCAGAGTAAGAGATAGTTATAATAATTATCGGATACAGATACTATATTGAAAGAATCAAAAAACAGGTTGAATTACAACAAATTCATAGCTCAGGTTAGCGAAAAGCGTTGATATATACCCGACTTGCAGTACTTCCATTCTCTAATGCAGTTATTTGATCTTCTGACGTTACGTTTTGAATAAGTTCTACGTACCCTTGACTTTCAGACAGGGAAGTACACTTAAATGTGCACCAAAACTAAAGGACCAGGTTACTACTCATACTAAGCTTTGTAATGTTATTATCATTCAACTAGACTGCTGTAAGGTATTACAGGTAGAGCCATCTATGGTGAGCAGCTAAAGCTTGTTTAGAGCGTACGATGTTTCTAAACGGAAAAGTGTTTCCTGGAGTAACGCTACAACTAAAATGTTTTCGCGTGGGTAGCGTATGTTCTTTCTGTAATATTTTGAATATTATAGCCAAAATACCTTTTTAGCCCATCGTCCAGAAAATGTAATATTTCCATATTTTCCAAAAGGCTTATTTTCCGTATGCAGAAGTAGTTTCCTAGCCCACTTTGGTGTAGTTAGTCAAATTATGCCATGTCTTAAGCTCCATGACATCCTATATGTTCACCAGAGAAATGGGAATGTGGATTATCGCGTTTAAATACTCGATTTTAGGAGAATTGAAACAAAACTAAAGAAGAAATGAAATACCCTTAGTGGGTATAATAACTTTATATAATCTATGCTTCTTTAAAAGATCTGTTATATTATAAGTTAAAAGTTGGAAATTGTCTTTAAAAATGCGCCGAGAACTCAAAGTTCTCCTGGGAGCACTCCATGAGAATTCAAAGTTGTTTGCGTAGACTTCTGTGTGCGTGAGTTTGAATTTGAGCGAAGTGTGAGTAGCATAACACAAAAATGAATACAAATCTGGTATATAAGATGAACATCTTCCAAGGTTGGGACACCAAATTTTAGAAAACTTTGAAGTTATCAAAAATGGCAATAGGGATTTTCATTGGATAGCAGAAGTTTAAGGTGCTATCGTGATATGTAAAAGGTTCTTCTTGTAGGCTACGATTGTGAAACACAGACGTTAGGAAGCAAGTGACTGTGACTGGGTATTCAAATTAGCCAAAACTACGGCGGTGTACGTTCTTCATTCTCACCAGAAGTAGAAACTTATGACCTAGTACCAGTTTGAATTACGGTGTGCATAATATAGGATAAACAGTAAACAGGATAGTATTCAGACCGTACATATGATCACAAAACTGTAACAACCGGAGCCAGTAAATAAAACAATAAACAATATATTACTTAGGTGCAAGGCAGATGTGAAACGATCGTTTGCAACTAGCGGCGTTGCCATTCTGTTTATTTTCCAAGCACTACACAACGCTGTCCTGTTCCCATTACATCTGTATAGCTGACAAAGAATCTAGATGAACCAAAGACCGTTGTGAATGTTCTACATCACAAAATAAGCCTGCGGGATTGAATTACGAACAGCTGACCCTTAGAATTCGACGGAGACTTACAATACAACTTTTTAAAAAATTAGAAGAAATAGATAAAAAAAACAAATAAGTAAATACATAAATATATTTACCGATAAGTAAATAAATATGTAAATGAATGAATAAGTAATTAATTGAAGGACTAAATAAATAAAGATGTCCAACCATCATATCCGACGATGAATGAATTGATGTTCAAATGAGTCAAGGCCCCATAGAGCTTAGAGTTACTGAACATTGACTTTTTAGGATAAGGTAATACGCCTGAAAAAGCCTTATCCATATAAATCATACTGACTGACATTCGATATTCGAAGTTAGGCAGACAGGCCAGCATCTACGCTACAGAGGCCGACTTCAGTATTGGTTCAATAAGTTTATATATAAACATGGGTGTCATTAACCATGAATTAAAAAGTTCCAATAATGACTTCTAAATAATAGTATTATAAATGTTAATACTTTAAATGGGCATAGATCCCTCAAAAATATTTGACCTAAAAATAATAAACATTACCGTAAGCAATTGTTTCTCTTAGTTTCCCGTATCTGAAACCGTTTGGCTGACGCTTGTGTCCAGCTGATAATTCTCGCAGCGCATATTTATGGACGCAGTAGTTCTCAGCATCCGAATCAATTTATCAGAGCATTGAGGGTATGTTATGTGTCGAATATCTACGGAAACGGGACTGCCGGCTTTACTTCCCTGCAGAAGTATGATATGCTAAGGGTTTTAACACCCCAAGAAGATCTATCAGAAACAGAGGCTAGGATATTACTCCTGGATCAAGGAATACGAACTCGTTGTCCTACTTATTTCAAACAGGGGTTAGTTAAACTGGCGTAAAGTAAATGGAAGTAAATTGTGTACTCTTTAAAGGAGACCTACATTTTTTGTGTAGTAAAACTTTCTCGATCTCTTAAGTTCTATCGATTATGCAAATGTCACCCAGAACGAAGAGAACTTTAGAGAAAATCTCTACAACACACAAGATATATTTTTAAAGTTTCTGAAATTGCCATATGGTACTATAAATTCATAATGCTTATAACAGTATTGAAAAGAAACCGTTTTACATGTGAAGGATAATCTGTAGTTGAGGTTTAAAATTTAAAATATTTACGTATATCCATGTTACATCCTTCGACGATGAAAATTTAAATACCGGTAAGTATGAAATGTTGCTTTAACTGTTCACAGATATTTGTACACGCAGGTGCACGTGCGCGCTTGCACACAAACACACACAAGCTCAGAAATTCGTTCAGAAATGCATATCTTTAGAATGGGGTGCTTCAAAGTATGTATTTTTGGTTAAGAGTCAGCTTTTGGGTGCAATGCAGTAATCCCCTATTTCAGATAAATATAAACAGTGTGAAGAAAGAAAGAAAGAAAGAAAGGAAGGAAGAAGAAAGAAAGAAAGAAAGAAAGAAAGAAAGAAAGAAAGAAAGAAAGAAAGAAAGAAAGAAAGAAAGAAAGAAAGAAAGAAAGAAAGAAAGAAAGAAAGAAAGAAAGAAAAAAGGAGGGAGGGAGGGCGAGAGGGAGGGAGGAAGGGAGGAAGGGAGGAAGGGTGGGAGGGAGGGAGGGAGGGTGGAAGGAAGGAAGGGAGGGAGGGAGGGAAGGAAGGGCGGGAAGAAGTGAAGGTGAAAAGGCGGGAAGGCGTACAAAAGGAAAATTTAAATAATAACTTGAATAAAGAATCATTCGCAAACCCATTTCAAACAATCAAATTGAATTTAAACTTGCATCTTCATGTAATATACCTATTTATAAATTGAATTAGGTTTTAGAGAAACATGAGTTCTGAATCAGGTAATGTGGTTGAAGGAATGATAATTTACTCGCTCCACTTGTTTCCTGATCTGAAATAAAGGAACTATTGCAGTACGTCCAAAATATTACACCACAAATATATATATTTACAGGCAACTGAAAGAAAAAAAAAAGATTATGCGGCAAGATCCACATATTTATGTGAGATAGGAAGTCGTTCTCTGTCTCTCTCTCTTTACCCGTCCCTCCATTCCAGTGTGTGTGCTTGTGTGTGTGTGTGTGTGTGTGTGTGTGTGTGTGTGTGTGTGTGTGTGTGTGTGTGTGTTTGTTTGTGTGAGAGAGAGAGAGAGAGAGAGAGTGAGAGAACGAACAACTAAACTGGTAAGCGACAAAAGCCGCTGTAAAAAGAGTTCTTGTATATATTTGTTACAAAGAACAGTTTACTTCGGCCTAACGGTGTAATCTTACGGTCGTCAGAAGCAGCAGCATCCATTAATTCCAACCCTAATGGGAATGGAGCTATGCTTTTACGTGTACCCAGCAGATGGCATTAGGTACGTCTAGTTTGGCTACATCCGCTCCTCCGTTTAGATGGCGAACTTATACGCGGCATATTTGAATTGTAAGTCACACCGTTAGTGTACAAATGTTGAGAATGTGTATATACGATGGTGAACCCCGTGATGGTGTTTATTTAACTCTTAGTTAATAACTTCATTCAAGTTTTGTTCTCAATTATGTAATTGTGTAAATTGTGTAAAAATGCTGTTGAACATCCTAAAGAAACGCGTCCTACCAAAGCACTAGCAGTATATGAGGCACTCAGTATTAGTTCGATACAAAATTATATTAATTTTGTACTTCACCTTATCATAGGTACTCATGGGAATATTATTTCCATTAAATTGTTAAAGCTGATGACCGTATGCGTACAAGGGACTTTTAGATTAAGAATATATACATACAAGGAAGGTTTAATGTCTTCAGTTTTCTAAAAGATATTTGCTAAAGTACTTGCTCTGTGTGTTAGAAATTATGCGTTTTACCTGCTGTTGGACAACAAATATTTATTTTCTTTCTGCTGAGCTGCTCCATATTAATATTTCATATTCCCAAATAGAGTTACAATATAATTAGTATACCAATATAAGTGTATCTACAGAACTTCCATTCACCAGTGCTCGGATACGACAACGGTCTGTGCTGAATTAGTGTAAGAGATGCTTTATGTGATCTTGCTAATCTATATACCTGTGTAACTGAAAGCCCGGAAGTGAGATACAATTTCTTTTAATTAAATCTTTTAAATCCCACCTTGTGTTGTAGTATATGACGTACGAGAATTGTAAATTTTACAATCTCTGTTTTGTCTAAGTAGTCAGATAGTTGAATAGCTTTAAACTAATAGCTATGTGACAGACAGTTCAAAATATAAGTTTATTTAATTACTCTTTCGTTCTACAATTTTAAGGCAACCTTATAACGACCTTCTATGTAGACATTTGACAATTGCCACAGGACTGCTGTTTTATACTTCCCTCGCTCGAACAAAGTTAGCCATCAGTTAAATTTGAGACATGTCGACCTCGATTTTCTGTATTCTACGGACAATTAATTTAAGTATTGTTTCCTTAGTGGCCTCCTGGTTCTACTTAACCAGAAGCAAGCTCTTATTTAATAAAATCAGCCTAGTTTTAAACAAGAATGTATTTGGGTCAGGTTTACATTCATCCATAAAAGTAAACAGTTATTGTTAGACAAAGTCATATGAATCTAATAAATTACAACATTTGCAGACAAAGGAAAAATGTTTGAATTAGAACGCTATATTCACACATAAATTGGTACTTGAGAAGGATTTTCTCGCTTTGATTTCCGGATCTGCATTTAGATAGAGGTACAAGCCCCATTTGTGAGAAGGTGTGTTTGAACTATATAATTTTTAAAAGAAGTTTGTCAAATGGGAGGATGTTCGTCTGCCTTTTTTCTTTCACTGGCCAATGCATAGAGATCCAAATACAAAATCCAAATGGAAAACGTGTAGCCCTTAAGCTTCTACCCATCGATTAAAGGCAGCTGTGTTCCAGTATTCCACATTTACACAAATAAGATCAGCGGCAATTAGGCAATGTCTGGCACCATCTCTCCCAGTTGGCATGACGAAGGTAAGAATGGCTTCCACAACGGCAAAGAAAATCATGTGAGTACAATGATCACATAAAACCAATACCAAATAATAGTAGTTAAACGTTAATCATAAGTATTGGAAATGAAAAAAAGGATAAATTAACAATCCAAAGGATAAGATTGCAACTCCAAGCAAGCAAGCAGGCAGCAGCTGGCGGCTGACTGAGTGTCAGCACGACGTGTGTCATTCGTGTCCCTGTCCTATACGGACTTAACCACTTAATGTGGGTTAAATTTAGTTGGATGAGAAGAAAGGAGGTAGCCGTAGCTCCTCATGGTAGCATACTTAGGTACAACGCCTGTGTGCACCACTGGTGTGAGATAATTAAGGAAGAGTTTAATCTAGAATAATCATTAGTGTAGTTTTTCAGGTAGGAATAATTTTGACGTTGTAATAACAATTTAATTGTCACCGGGTGTGCCCGCATGCCATGCGGGGAAGCCGGTAGATTTTGAAGCGTCTTTCTGATGTTCGGTAGTTCCCTGAGAACTGACCAGGGCACACTGATGTTGAGGTAAACTCTCGTACAACTATGTGGCCCGGCGCCTACTGACATCTTCCACATAGTGGAGAGATGAGCCTTCATTAATATATCTCGCGGGAAACCGCCAGCCACAGAGTACATGGCCCTAAGGCATCGATTCTGTACACGCTGGAGTTGTAGCAGATTGGTTCCTGCGACGATGCCCCAGACCTTGCACCCATAAAGCATTATTGGAAGAAACAAAGACTGAAAAAGGCGCAACGTAAGGGGTGTCGAAATCGCTGACCGCATGATGTGGTATAACGAAACGGAAGCCCCGCATGCGCGTTGAGCAATTCCAATATACCGTTTAAACTACTTTGAAGAACTTAAAATTGTGATGGCGCCCTCCTGCTCCAACCTACGGAAGACAATTTTCTTATATTTAATAATTTACAATTATATATTTTTTAGAGGACGAGGGAAATAACTATGTAGTCTACTTACACTCTAAATAAGTTGATAGCACAGACCACAGAGCTTTAAAATATTTGCACACTCCTTCCCGCAGCGTCATAACTCTACCGTCATAACTCTCTATTTTACGGTGAAATACCTTCCGCTCCTAGAGGCACAAGCACAAGTGTTGACTAGACACTCAGCAGCACCATCGGTAACTCTGCATTATGGACGACCTCTCTAAGGACATAAGTAGTGCTGCCAATAACACTACCTAACATGAAATTTACCTTCCTGTATATAATACGTGGTTTTAGTCCTTATTCACATATAGACTCACAAATTCTTGGTTTGCTTTTCGGAAATATTCCGAAGGTGACCTAAATAAACACGGAAACATTAAAAGTGTTTGAGTTCTATATTTTGTAACGGGATTCATTTGAGCATCATTTTATTGATCGTCCAATATGCCGGTTTGAGAGCTGTATTATCATTTATTTCTTTATTTATATAAATAATCAAAACCGAAATCATAAGTTAGAGAGATATTAGAGAGAACAATCCACTGTGTATGGTAAGGTACTTATTGACTCAGGAACGGGGACAATATTAACAACATTCAAAACTTAGGCAAAGTTGTCAGGAATAGTTAGATAAAACGACTGTAATATCAATAGAATAATTGATATATTAAAGTACAGAAAATACCTGAACGAAACATTATAAACTGTTTCATATTTAAGGTTTGAATTTTATTTCCTTCACTACATTCCGGTCGCTAATCCATTGAGACACAACAAACGTTTTCTGTACCGTTCTTCGCAACATCATTCCTCTGACACCTAGCCACTCATTGTATCTATGAAAACCTTTTTTTTTAAATACTTTACATCTGCTTGGTTCTCATTCAATACTTTAGGGATTAATGATACCATAAGAGTGTTAGTAAAATGTGTCAAAATTTTTACATTAGATTACAAACTGTATGATGTATACCTAGTCACGTGGGATATGTTCCTACAATATAATGCTAAACTGTTAATAGAGACCATCCCAGTTTTGGACAGATTTGTGATCTCAGGTTAGATGTTAGCTGGGAGTCTGACTTCACTATTACTTTTGGTAGTGGTTAAGTAACAAACCTGAATTTAACCACACCAACATCTGTTATTCGATAGCAAATATATGACAGGAGACGTATTAGATTTGGAAAGATTGATTTCTTATTGTGAAGTAAGTTTCATCTCCCCACCTTACGTAAGTCCTGTAGAAGCGTTGCTGTCAATTATACTAACCCGAAAGGAAGGTTTGCCTCTTGCAATTAGTTTTAATGGGCCATTGTGTTAAATAACAGATAAATTAATGTTTGGGGTTGAAGACAACGTTCTTCGGAAAAGCTTCCAGTTTCAACAATTTTGAGTGCGAAACAAGTAATAAAGTCATACATACAAAATAAATCTACCAAAGTAGATATACTTGCCTCAAAATTTATGTAAGTGCATGGTTCTATATATGAACAGAAGTTTCCAATTATCAGTTTAACTACAAGTAGACGCATAATGGTTCTAATTCTGCGAATGTTAATTCCCAAATCTATTCTTCCGAACTTAGCTATGAAATGCCGAGAATAGGTATTTCAAGTGGAAAGACATGGAATAATTTATTAGTTTGATTTATATAACTCTAGGCAATGTACTTATAATCTGCTAGAATTGTTCACAAAACATTCATGAAACCAAACGTAGGTGAATTAAAGCATGCAAAAAATCAGTTAAAACTTTTTACATATACAACTCTCAGTAGACTTCAGTTCTGAAACACAACGTTTCTTTTCCGCCTCATATGAAATATTTGGTGTAATGTACCTCTAATTTATTATAGTTAACATTTGTAACTACTTTGCAGTTAAATAAAACATCACTGTACCAATATGTTGCAAAAGATGCTTAATAACTAAGTTACATACCTATACAAATTGCAATTATAACGTGAACGCCATCTGCAATGTTTTACGTGTACCTTGTGCTGCACGAGACTCTGTGTCGCTGTGATCATAGTCAGTCAGGAAACACGCGGGATATTTAAACTGCAAGTTTGTACCGGTTTTTTCGTTGGTGTGTACTTTAGCGTTAAAATAGCACTTCTTGTAGAATTGTATTGGACCCAAAAGTTCAATGTCGAGATTCCTTTGGAAATGGAACACCCAAATATGGAGAAAGTCCTCACAACATAACCTAATACACAAAAGTGGTTTATATAACAAGGTTTTTTTATAAGTTTGCCTTCTTAAAGTCCGACAAGCAAGACTTTCACGAAATTCTCCCAATAACAAACTACCTCTTTAATGGAAAATTTTTAGAATATCTCGATTTTATTGAAAATGGGATCTAAAATTTTTAATTAAATTATTATATTTTTTAAACATGTTCATGACAAATTAAGTACAAACGTTTATCTGCTGGGAATGTCCTCAAAATTCCTTTTCACTCTAGATCACTTTAAATAACTGTAAACTGGAAGAGATAAACAAATTGTTACTTCACACGGAAGGTAGATCTTGCTGTAACATACAATTTATGTCTGATACATTTTATTTTCTAAGGCAAGCCGTTTCAGATTTACTCTTGATTATATTCCTCAATTCCACAATAGTTATATTTTCTAAAAGGTAAAGTCCATCTGTCGTACTTGAATGTGGAAAGTATTTCTTTAAGGTCCAAAAATTCAATACAGAGCCTTCAGTGGCAGCACCTATAGGTTTTGATGTCCCTTGAATTAAAGCTTATTTTCAAATAAGCCCCGTCCGGGCATGAAATTGAAAGGGAAAATTTTGTTCTTAGAACGCTGAGACAAGCTAATATTAAAACAGCAAAAATTAATTTAGAATAACAATATTAATTGAAAGACGTCCACTAGACAAACGGTTAACAAAATCTGACTATCACTTAAAGTCTACTGTAATTCCATGTAACTACAGTAAGATGTTTATCCTGAAGTAGATGGAGAAATAAGTGTTTGTAAAAGAGTAGAACAAGTCATTTGAGTCTACCATATGAGTACTATTCCTGCTGTCAAAGTTAATAATGAAATTAAAGATTTGTTATACAATCTAAACAATAAATATAATTTTATATTGAAACATTAACACAATAGCTACATCTCCTAATTGAGTTAATATTCCGACATTATAAGACTTTGCATTCAGATAACAAATAACCAAACAATATGAACTCCCTAAAGCAAATAAAATTCTGTTTAAATGAAGAGAAAATTCAAAATATTAGTGATAAAACAAATATTAATACGGAACATTAAAACAATTTACTAAACTTACCTAATATATAACACAAAGACAAATATATCTTGACCTAACAATCAACATTATAATTCTGTTTTGAATATAAGAAAAGTTAAAACAAAATTAACAAATTTAAAAATAATCAATGTAATATTATTATGAAAGAATCTAAACCATAACCTACAAATAAATAGTTAAAGTGTTACTTGAGGCAAACACTTACCTAATATAAGTCCAATAGACAATTAAGATATATTAAAATGTTTTGTAATTAATATTTCATACTCAGGAATAATACATAACAACAGCTCCAACATGTCGTTAGTCATAAATGTACAGATAGTTTAACTGAATGGCCTAATTGTTTTTTTGAATTATTAAAACAGTGAATTATTAATAAAAATTTGATATAATGTCAGATAAAGTAATTGAAATGAATCCCCGTAATGAACTATTTGCCAAGAAAGGTGATTCTTAGTGACAACTGTATGTTCTTGTTACACTGCGCTACCTATGGACAAACTTTCTGCGCTAGACCAACAAATAGCTGCCTTACCCGCTGTTCATCACGACTTGTGATAGAAGTAGTGAACGCCCACGAGGTGATAATATCCGTAGTAAATTCCGAAATAGATCAATTCCAGTTGACCCAACTAAACACGGACACATTAAAAAGTATTTGAGTTCTATATTTTGTAACGGTAATAAGGATGGCAGCGCTCTAAGCTCTATGGAGCCTGGACTAATTTAAGCATCATTTCATTCATCGTCCAATATGATAGTTTGAGAGCTTTATTCATTCATTCTTTCATTCATTTATTCCGGAGTCTGTCCCGCCGGAGGATAAATTAAACGTGAAATGCATAATATCAGTATTACTGACATTTAAAGAACACTTTCATGAAATCTCTGACATACCAGTGACGCTAATGTGTTTGTGTATATGAACTGTCACTATCAACCAAAATAATCATTTTGTTTATTGCGTTGGTCGTTAAGTCATTTGGTGTCAAGTCATTTGGTAATTTGGTGGTTATATTAATTGTAGTAGTATGTCCACATAATCTGTTCTTAAAAACTGTAACAAAGGAACAAAGAAGTGTTTATTTTCGGAACAAAACAAACTTAATCATAAATACCACGCAGTTTAATATTATATTAATTATCGCTAATCTATGAAAAGTAGAAGTACTTCGTTCGAGATAACACTACAAGTGTGACTACTGGCAAAGCATTAGAAAGATGAAAGGGCGGTTATAATGGTTGAGCAATGTATGTACGAGAGACGAAGAGAGAGAAAGTAACGTCAATAATAAAAGGAACGATAAATATATAAGCTGATATTGGAGAGTTGTGTAAAACCCCCTACGTTGCATGTCGCAAACTTGGTTTTTTTCCTTTGAGGCTTAAATAACTGTGCGCCGAACTTGCTGGTTAGGTATAAAGAAACTGAGCCGTCCTGTCGCAGCTAACTGATGCAAAACCACCTCCCTCCCGTAGGTCAGGCATGCATACATCGGAATACATTTTCTCGCGTGTGTACAATAAATCAAGACTAATCGCTGTACAAACTCCTCTCCGTAGTAATCCTAACCCTACTTGGAGTGTAGTTTAAGGCATAGTTCGCTTGCTGTTTGC
The DNA here is from genome assembly GCA_030765055.1 of Mantis religiosa. NCBI lineage: Eukaryota > Metazoa > Arthropoda > Insecta > Mantodea > Mantidae > Mantis > Mantis religiosa. The sequence continues at coordinate 242,491,580 of CM060950.1, read as the reverse complement.
AGATTTCCATAAGAAAATCCGCTATACTAAATGTATATAAAATAATTACGTAAGCATCATACCTGAAAAAATTGCAAATCAGCGCAGTTTTCAATACCATGTAACGAAATGCCTAAAAAGAACCCTGGACCACGAAAGGTGCAATATTACCTGCTTTTATGGCTATTACAATTCAGCTTTATCTCCTATTTTAACTTCCTAGGAATGTCTAAAATGTAGACGAATAGACTATAGAATTACAAGTAATGATTAAGTTATTTAAAGAATTAATTAAAGAATTACAAGTAAAGATTTACAGCTTATGTGCATTTTACATGCATTGCGCACTTGCTGTACTTTTGTTTTCGGTTATTTTTCTGACGCCATCTTAGGTTTCTTATTCAGACACTTGAAGATCTGGACCAAACTGCACAATGCATGCGGTCGGCAATTTAGCACAATAAACCTAATACCGCTGTCTAAACTTACAAAATGGTTAGATAATATTACATAACCTGGACATTCTCTCGTGTCAAATAAAGATCCCGCACCAATATTACGTAAGTCCTGAATTCTATTTTCAAATGCTGCACTTCATAAATTCTAAACGGTGTGTATGAAAGAAGGAGGCTACTTACTCACATTTTTATATGATATGCAACAATAATAGCTACAACATTGGTCAATAAAAAGACTGTTGGAGCAAATCTCTTTCGTGGGTTAAGTTTCAAATGTTGGTTAAACATCTAGTCCTTTTATCTTTCTTGTAACAACAAGAGAATGTGTAATAACTTTTATCTAACATTTTGATCAGGTGGAAAAATAACCCTTTGTGGAAGTGTGCATTGAGAAAGTAGTGCGAGTGAAATACATTAACGTTTTGTTATAAATATACGTTATGAATAAAACGATTTTGTAGCTATTTAAAATTGCCCACCAGGGAAGACTAGTAATGGAGTAACTCGTGCCTCTGCCCAGAGATGGCTCTACCTGTAATATTGTATATTAGGAAATAAAATCTCTAAATATTCGCAAAGATAAGTAACAAATTTTAAGCATGTTATTTAAATATAAGCTACATTTAATTGATTCATATGGCATGGAGACGAGGAGTAGTTATACCATACAGTGATATAAAATGTAGAAAACTAATAATTTTTATGGCAAATGAAACCTTCTAAACTGACTATATGAGTAGAGCTTTTTTCTGTCCAGTTCTTATGAGTAAACTTGGACAAAGGTCTAACTTTTCGCCAACACATCAGGGACCTTTCGGCGAAGGTACAGGGAGCAATTGCTTCCCTGTACCCAATGCTGGGGTTGACCTGGATGCTAGTCCGCATGAACTTGTACCTCTTCCGAGCGCTGGTAATTCCGGTGATGCTATATGCCTGCGAGATCTGGGGCATGGCAGCAGACAGCTGTTTAGCATGGCTTCAACGTGCACAGAATACAGGACTGCTCTCTATCTATTCTGTGGGACGATTTTCCCCTACCAGGTTTCTCCACGAAGCATCGGGTCTTCCATACGTGGAGGATGAAACTAAGCGCCGGGCTTCAAAATTATACGCATGTTTACCATCACATAGAAGCGCCCCTGTCAGATCATTGGGAAATTATGATCCCACTAGACGCCGATCTATACTGCATCGGGTCCCCTGTATGGCATGCGGGCACCCTACATATCCCAGGAGCTAACCCTATCCTCAGCTAAAGCTGAGCTCCTCATACTTCTTCCAAGCTGTTTGGCAACTAAATTTCTCCCCAACTAAAATTTAAAAACATGGGTGCTAGGTACTGCATCCTCCCCTTCAACCCAAGTAGCTATACCAAACATTGAGATAAAATCTAAAAAACTAATAATCGTTCACGAGAAGAGAAGCCTTCAAAATTGAATATATGTGTACAGCTTTTTGCATTAATTGCTATAATTTCAGTGTTATGGGATTGACCTCTGTCCATATGTTCATTTGACTATATAATTTCTAAAAAGTATCTCGAGTACTTGGAATGTGCTACTGATATTTTTGTCATGCTGTTATGTTGACATGGTTAAGACTAAGTGATCCGTGGTACATATCCAGGCTATGGCTCCGGCGCTCCCTTTCTACGGTTACTGCCACAGAATAGTTAATTACTTTATACCTCTCGCTTACATATATTTTGCTTTAATGTCACTTGATTTTGTGTCCAGAACTGAGATAATATCTAACAAATCAGTTATTGTTTACGACAAAGAAAGGTTACCAAAAAGTGTTTACAGCTTTCTCTTCTTCTACTACATGGGTTTAATGCTATTAGAGCCTACACCATACATGTAGTGTATACGGCTATAATATTTACACTTTCAGGTGAAATAATCTCTGTGATGCCTTCCCTGGCTGATCAACTCGTTTTTAGTTTTCATTTTCTATCTTAGAAACGTGTAAGCCACATTCTTGTGATTCTCATTCATCTACACGTGAATGATGAGCTGCTTTCACTAAACTACGTTTGTATGGATCAGACGTTCATTCCTGAAATATTAATGTACGTTAGCTCTGATCTTCATGGACCCTCGACATATTTGAGCTTCATTTCACCCATTTCATTCACCGTCCGATAGGACTTAACGTTGGGGGACGTAAAATTTACAAAAAAAAAGAAAGAAAGAAACTATCTCGATATGTCAAATTCTATCTACAATACAAGACCTGGATTGTCATATCAATAACCTCAAACCACCAGCAAACATACAAATGTGTATCCAAATTTCCTTAAGTTGTACCAAAGTGATGTAATTCAGAGGTTGCACTATAACAAAAACAATATTTTCACCCCCTCAAATGTATTCCGACGTAAACAAGACTGACCTACTTACTATTCATAGTAGAGAAGGTAAAGATATTAGATAAATTGAAAGTTACAAAAAGTACCAGGCATTCGAAAATACAAACCAGTACTAAAGAATATTGCGGAAGCTGATAATGATACAAGAAGTAGTTTTACATAGGCAACCTATGACACTCGTGGTACACTATCGTTGTGGTTTCCAATTGAAATGTGCCGCGTTCAAATTCCGCGAGCCTATGAGTCTAGCTGGGTTTCTGTAATATCATATTTATCACTTTTCAATTAAATGCAACATAAATGTCGTCGTTGTTCACAAAACAAAAATTAGAATAGAATAATACAAGCTAAAGTTCTGCCACCTAAAAGGAAGAGTGGCTATTGCCAAACTAGACGTACCTAATGCCATCTGCTGGGCACACGCAGAAGCACAGTGCCATTACATTTTAGGTTCTCAGTAATGGATGCTTCTGTATTTGACGGACGCACGTTCACAAAGTTAGGCCAATGTAAACAGTTATTTGTAACATATATATATATATATATATATATATATATATATATATATATATATATATATATATATACACAAGAACTTCTTTTACTGCGGTTATCGCCTTTAAAGTCATCATAAACCCAACAGACCGAAATTCGTTTAATGATCCCTTGGTGCTTACGAAACTTCCTTATTGCATTGCACTTAGGTACACAACATTAGCAATAGAATATGATGTACGTCACTGGCGACAATTATGTGAGTGAAACACGTACGACTTTGTCCGATTTTTACATACACATATACACAGACACTCACACACATACATTCAAGAGGTCCCAAGTTCGAATCTCGGTCAGGGTGAGTTACATGGATAAGGTTTTTTCCGGGGTTTTCCCTTATCCTCTAAGACGAATGTCGGGCAACTCTAAGATCCATGGACCCCGGACTCATTTGAGCATCATTTCACCCAATTCATTCATCGTCCGATATGACCTAATGTTGGAAGACCTAAATTACTAAAAAAAAACTCACACACATACACATACTCACACACTCACCACTCACACACTTACACACATTTACACATACACACACTCACACACATATGCACATACACTCTCACACATATTTAGACACACACGCACACACACACACACACACACACACACACACACACACACACACACACACACACGCCCAAACGCGCTCAGCGCGTGCGCGAGGAGAGAGGAAGAGTGAAACAGAACCACTTCATGTCGCATTACATATGTGAATCTTCCCCAAAATGCATTTTTTACTGTTTAGCCGCGTTCCAGAAAACAATATTTTACCGGTAATGTGTTAGACGTATACAAATAGTTCCTATCCAACTGTGCCCCACAGACCTATATGTGGATATCTAAATTTTGGTTGGAATGCAATACTTGGTCTACTTACTTAAGTAGATAGACCAGCGAAGACATATTCATACACTATGTAGCATTTGCAGAACGTGGAGTGAGTCAGGGAGAGGATATGGAGGTCCATGCTTTCTCCATCTGCCTTACTTTTATTACAAGCGGCGTCCAGAAAGAAAGTTCTGTTTCAATTTATCTCCGCTGCAGCGCTGCGATGGCAGTTCCTCACATGCGCTGTAGACGCTCTCTATCAAGCAGAATAAAACTGCACGATTGTGAGATCGCTGTCGGCCAAGTACACTTTGTTGTGCTTGTTTACAATGTCGATGATGATTGAAAACCCCGCCAACTGTGAAAACAGATCTGTGATTCGTTTTCTGAATGCTATGAAAGAGAAACAAATTGAAATTTATCGGAATATTTGTGAGCTCAAAAGGTTCTGTGTTTCACCACGGCAGTGCACGACCACACACTGCAATTGCGAAGAAAAGCATCCTACAGAGATTTGGCTGGGATTTTTTTGACCATCCCCCGTACAGCTCTTACCTCGCTCCCAGTGACTTTCATATGTTTTTGCATCTCAAATCATTCCCTGGCGGTCAACACTTCAACAATGACAAAGAGCTGAAAGAAAATTTTTCCAACTGGTTGAAGACACAGGCGGAAAGCTTCTATGAAGAAGTTATACAAAAATGTTTGCCTCGTTATGACGAATGCATGCAAAATTTCGGCAGTTATGTGGAAAATTAGTTTAAGGGTTGTAGAATTTTGAGCAATAAATAATTTTGGTGTATCTGTACACAATTTAATTGTATTCCCTAACAGAACTTACTTTCTGGACGTACCTTGTATTGTTAGTCTGTTGCTAGGAATAGCCACGACTACGCGAAATTGCAGATTTAAGATCATCATCCACAACAAATACTTTGTGACACATTGTACAACAATTCCTTCAAAGTAAGGAGGTTAAATTAATTACCTGGTTTGCGAAATATCTATATGAGGCAAAAGAGAAAGTGGAATTAAACACTGATATCGGTTATCAAAAGGAAACATCAAATTGTAAAATAATAATAGGTGGAGTACTACAAAGTTCAGTGCAGGGCATTTACTATTTCCCATCTATATGCACGACACATCACTTTCTATAAAGGATATTGCAGGTATATCTTTATCTGCTGATGGAACTAGTGTGCTGGTGGCCAGTAAACATTGAAATTAGTGTGTAATTTATTATAATTATGTCTAAAATAATGTGATATAGGTTTTTGTTTAAAGCTAATAAATTACATGAGAAGTTAGACAAAACAAAGCTTGTTACACATACAACTCATCATACTTCAAGTTCTGCGATAGAAACTGTGATTATTAATGTGTCATTTAAAGAAATTGACTCTCTCATATTTCTGGGCTTTCAATTAGAAAGACATATCTACAGATTGGCAAGTTCAACTATAGCTTACACAAAATCAGCTTTGTTCGTTGTCCTACCCGAGCACTAGTGAATAAATATTCTATAGATACACTTATATTAGCACACTGTTGATATTGTAACTCTAGTTTGGAAGATGATATACTATTATGGGACAACTCAATAGAACTTGACTGGAATGGACTGGACTGGACTACTTTACGGAGGGGAATCGGCACGGAGAGTTAGTTGCTAGTTCTTAATGCCTATACCCCTAATTGGGAGCACCACCGGGAGTAAGGATGTAGCGAGATAAAGTAAAGGGTAGCCATGCCAAGGAGACAGGACATTTCAGAGGGCACATTTTAGTACATTTTACCAAATGGAAGGTCTCTGGCAGGCCAGGAGAATGTATATCCCACCCTTCTGCCATTCGGATACAGACCCACCACAAGGCTGAGATCGTAGACCGGTAAACGTCTACCAAGGGAGGAATTTTCTCAGAGCATATCATCCTGCCATGCACCACCAAGACAACCACAAAGTTAGCATCCATCATCCTAGCCAAAACTTTGTTAACGCTGGATACCTCCAGGGTCTCAGGCTTCATTGCGATTTATAATGCACTTTTAACTTTTCAAGTGAATAGTACGTTTTAATACGTTACGTTTATGTCGCCAATGATACATTATAGAAAAGCTAACTGAATCAAACAGTTCCCTTGTGTTCTGGTCCCAAGCAGGAGAAATGCGTTTTGAAGGAAATTATGTCCTCTCGAATATTTCAAAATTGACTAAATCATTACTTGTATTGCCACATGGAAACGTAATGTGGAAAGAATGTATACCATAATGACTGACATTAAATCTAAAAAAGGAATAAACAGAACACTGACCCCCTAATCAAGGCAACTAGAATACTCAGGTAGGCCATTCCGGAGAGTTGCGCTGCCATTGGCTAACGCGCATGACGTCACTGAGAATACAGTTCAACCGCGAGAGTTAAACACTAGCCCCTCAGTATGTGTTATTTAAGCTCTGCTACGTGTAAAATCGGAAGAAATAAACAACCATTTGTGTATTATAATGAAGGTTCCTTCTAGCAGTTAGTATTAAGAGTATAAAACATGTTACTATTCATATGTACTTAATCAGTGTAGCTCAAGAAAATGACGAAGCAACCCATTGAAGATTTTTCTTTGCTGCTAGTTTCCTGATCATTTCTGCCTTCGCTCTTTTGTTTAAGTGCCTAATTCTAATGAAGGTTCTTGTCCTCACATTAAGAGAGATCACTTTGTGATGAATTTCGGGAAACTTGCAACTTATTATAGAAATTAAGTTTTGCATCACTCCATTACACTTCGCAAAACTTTGTCTATGGAAGCTACAAAATATTACTTCTCCACCTTGTTCTGCCGTTTCAAAACACTGTTTTCTTTCTTCCGGGCTTGCATCTGAGTCTTTAGTCTAATTATTTCCTCTTCAGCAACAACAGAGTGGTTAGGAGCTACCTCCGTGCTGGTCGACGGGTCAATTTTTTTTTTGGGGGGGGGGGGAGATAAAGATACTATAGTAGACAGCGCCCTCTTTAGCACGGTCCTAACTTCGCACCGGCGATCTCTTGCTGATATTGCCTATTAATAAAAACAATTATTATTATTATTAGTATTATTATTATTATTATGATTATTATTATTATTATTATTATTATTATTATTATTATTATTATTATTATTATTATTATTATTATTATTATTATTATTATTATTATTATTATTATTATTATTATTATTATTATTATTATTATTATTATTATTATTATTATTATTATTATTATTATTATTATTATTATTATTATTATTATTATTATTATTATTATTATTATTATTATTATTATTATTATTATTATTATTATTATTATTATTATTATTATTATTATTATTATTATTATTATTATTATTATTATTATTATTATTATTATTATTATTATTATTATTATTATTATTATTATTATTATTATTATTATTATTATTATTATTATTATTATTATTATTATTATTATTATTATTATTATTATTATTATTATTATTATTATTATTATTATTATTATTATTATTATTATTATTATTATTATTATTATTGTTATTATTATTATTGTTATTATTGTTATTGTTATTATTGTTATTGTTATTATTGTTATTGTTATTATTATTGTTGTTATTATTATTGTTATTATTATTATTGTTATTATTATTGTTATTATTATTATTATTATTATTATTATTATTATTATTATTATTATTATTATTATTATTATTATTATTATTATTATTATTATTATTATTATTATTATTATTATTATTATTATTATTATTATTATTATTATTATTATTATTATTATTATTATTATTATTATTATTATTATTATTATTATTATTATTATTATTATTATTATTATTATTATTATTATTATTATTATTATTATTATTATTATTATTATTATTATTATTATTATTATTATTACTACTCCACGCATCAAACTTTTCTTATAAAAAAGAAGCGAATAAACTCAGTGTACACATAGAAACAAATACATAAATGGAATGTGTATCTGATAATTACCTGCAAATTGGTTTTGCTGGTACTTGCTACTACCGCCTCAAATACATCCCCATGCCAATTAGGAATTTAATGACGGTACAGCGTCGCCCTTTAATTTTCTTTTCAGCGGCAAACCTAGCAGCTCGTTTTTTAAATCCCGTTCATAGTTTTCGGGCAGGAAGTGATGGGAACAAATCCTTGCATTATTCACATTAACCGGATCAGCCCTTTTACAGCGTAAAACCCACTTGCGCTGTAGTTCTCGATCTTTAGGCAAACAATGGAAAATCACATTCGTAGTTTTATACGAAGCATGTTTGCTTTCAGCAACAGCGCAATGGTTTTCATAATGTTACGACAAAAACACAGCCAATATCTACAATAGCTCATAAGCAACTGCATCTCGTTTATTTCATCAGAAGGATTGTGGAATTTGCATGCATCAGCGCCTTATCTTATGTTATAATGTGCAATCACAATATTGCATTACGCACATTCACGTGTAAGCGCTGTTGCGTTGTATTCTCAGTGACGTCACGCCCCTCAGACAGCAGTGACAGTGTTTTGCGCGGGAAGGCGGGAATGGCCTGCCCTGCCCCTAATGGTAAAATTTGGCATTCAGAACAAAGGGAATTGCTGTATCTCATACCCATTAAGTGCCGAAGTTGTAAACAAATGTGGAAAATCTATGTATAATTTGTCCAAACGTGCTACAGTGACAATGAAAGAAGGCCGCCCTTGTATAGTACTATGCGCAGACATTTCTGCACTAACACTGTGGCTTTTAATCCAGATATGCCGCGTTCTAATCCCGAATGACTACAGAATTACCTGCGTTTCTTTTATAGGATATTTCTCACTTCCTTTGTAGTTATCACAAGCAAACGCCCTTTCATTGTTGTTAATAACATTGAAACAATTACAACAGCATATATATCAGCGACGATGCCGCCATCTAGGCTGAAGAGCTGGCGTAGCCAGATTGGATGTAGCTAGCGCTATCTGCTGGCCACATTTTGAAGTACAGCACATGTGATAAATACATACACCTTTAAAAGTGCAAATTACTAGGATTATCTGAGAAATATAAACTCCATAAAGATGTATTTCACATAAATTGCGTGTTATAAGGAGGTGTACACATTTTGTGCAGTAATATTTTGTATATTCCTTATTTCCTGCCTGTTGTGGATCTGTCAGCCAGAACGAACATGACTTGCGAGGACGTTCGCAGAAAATTCAAGATATACATTTCGTTTGACTTAAAAATATCTTTAAGTTTTGTTACTTTAATTAAAACCATCAGAGCTAGCTTTGAGGCAATAGAATTTTTTCAAAAATGTTCCATTTACATAAATAAATCTCATGTACCTCAACTTCGATTTCAATTGTCAGGATGGTATCAGCACTGTCACTTAAAACAGTGAGCACAGGATTTGAACCCACATCCATGAGATAAATGGCCGAGCGCCTAACTAACTGAGCCACCCGAACCGCTATGTCGATATCATATTATTGGTTAGAATACAATCATTGCTCTACTTACGTAGGTAGATAGTAGACCACCAAAGGATATTTATACGTTCTTTAGCATTTCCTGGACTTGGAAGGAGTCAAGGAAAGGTCAAGGTTGTCCATCCTTGTTTCATATCCTTTTGTGTCAATATTATTTATATCTGTAGTCACGAATAGCCGGTGCATTATGGAATGTATATATAAGATCAGACATCAGACATCAGACATCAAATTGTAGGAATGTAGCATAGAGAGTATTCCAAGGTTCGGTGTTAGTACCTTTGCTACTTCTGATCTATATAAGCTATCTCTCACTTCGTACCAATAAACGATGTAGCAAGTACAGCTCTATTCGAAGATGACACTAGTGTTCTAGTGAACAGTAATGTTTAAATTTGTGACTAATCAAGACGAATTGTTTTATTGAAGTTTTCTTTCAGCTAAATCTAAGAAACCCTCTGTGAACGAATGCAATAAAGTTTGTTAAATGCCTAAATCTTCGATTGCCACACGCTTCTAAAATAATGTATGATTATTAGAGCTCTCATTTTGCATATATACATGTTTTATTCCTTGAAGGTTAAACGTATAAATGTTAGTAATACATTTGTTCCTATTTGTAAGCTACTTCTTACGGAAGTTTTATAGTGCATATATATGAATATTTAAGGGACTGGTGCATATTTAAGTAAATTTTGTACATATTTATGCATATATTTTACTTTGTAAGCAATGTTCCCTACGTCTATTACACCCAGATACTTAAAGAAGAAAAAAACGTGAGATAATTTCTCTTTTATTGTTCATTTTGTGTAGGAATGCTAGATATAACGTTTCTAAATTCATAAATGTCACCGGAAATAAAATGGTAGCATTCAACATTAAGCGCTTCCTGATACAAAAATATGCCGCTCAGTATTGTTCAACAATCCTGTGTTGTGGCCGTTGCAACATAAAACTTGACATGGTATGTATTAATGTTACAAAGTCGTCTGTCGTAAAAATATCTCCAAGAATTAACAGTTGAACCTTTACACTTGCACCGCTAATTGTAAATCCTGAAATCTGCGTAATAGGAAATTACATTGTCGAGACAGAAGAGCAGTGAAGTTCAGTTACATCGTCAGTGGAATGATTGAAATCTTAGTCTTAACAACAGATGGCAATATAGTACTCAGCAAGTGTGATAACATTAAGGTTTACTTTTGAATTTTTGGAATATTTTAAAAATCAGTGTGTTTTTCGGTTTGGTGGTTGTTGGCTCTATATCACAAAAGTACACTCATATTATTTTATACCATTTTAGTATGTGTCCTGCAAAAAAAATATTGACGAGACAACTTATTTAAAACAGCTGCTCATAGAAATGCTAGTCTCCAAGATCTAAAAAACCTTAGCAACAACATTTACTGCAAGTACAAGTGGAAATGGTGGCAATGGTAATTTTCTGAGAGATGTAAGCCTTAAAATCATTATTTACAACCACAATACCTTTAATTAAGCTAAAAATGTATAATTTCAAAATTTCCTGGAAGAAATATTACAAACGAAAATTTCCTGGTGAATAAATATTAAGGAAAAGCCACCTTGGAAAAGCTTATGAAGAAATAATTTCATGAAATTAATTTATCAAGAACCCCGAGAGCCTTTAAAGAAATTTGAGCTTTATAAATACTTGTCATTTTGTTATAACTTTTAAGTGTATTATACAAAACTATTTTCAAATGCTAGCAAAATTTATATGTCCTGTAATGAAACTGGTTTGATTAAATTGGTTAAAGATCAACAAACTTTTTTCGTTCTGTTCATTTACCTTATTCCCTACAAAAGGACGTTCCATATTCTACCAAATAATCTTTACGAATTTTCATTAAAGTAATTCTGTTCAGCTAAAACAAGAAATAACAAAAAGTATCAACGACTCAAACTTATAGTTAGATCGTGTTGGAGAATTATTGTCAAAATCGCCGTGGATAAGCAACTGAGTCTGAGTCAGTAATACATCACCTCACTTTATAAAGACTACTTAATGGAAATAACAAGCAATTCGGCGATTGCTAGGGTTTTTCGTGATGCATTATCTTATTTTGTCGCCTGATAAATAAAATGAGGAAAACGTCTTGGTGATGTTACAGATGCAGCAGAATATATGCCTAAGGCTGATACACATTTTAATGCAAGGCAGTTCATATGGCATGTTTAGCACTTGTTTATCTGTTGTCAGAGAAAATAGAGGCGAATTTTCCCGAAGTAAATATCTTAAATTCGTCTATGAATAAAGTGCTTGTGATATCGCCATTAGGTGCGAAATTATTTATTGATATGGCGCAAGCTATTCGTCTATCCACGCAGACATTGCGTTTTATGGAAAAATCCGCATATATTTGTTAATTAAAAATACTTGCATGTGTGTGGAGGGTGTGAGATGCGCGGGCACTCGCGCGCGCCTGTAAAATATAATAAAGCCGGCAAAAGGTTAACTTAAGTAGTTCACTCACAAAACCTTTACTAATGGTGTGCAAAATATTTTAAAAACTGTTATCCCCTTGTCTTAATGCGATAGACATAAACGTTTATCTATTGGTAATATTGTGTACGCACATACTAGGGCAATGTGAGAGTTTAGTAAGTATTAGGGGATGATCAAACGTATTTAAATCTGGTTGCTCTGTGAGGACTTTGTAATTGACAACCTCAGTAAAATCAGTTTTGTATATCCTTCCTCCTGTAGTACTTCATGGTATAACAGTTTACTAATGAATCATTTACATTGGCATAAATGAGAGTACTTAGGAACCTCTAAAGCAAGCAGTTGTTTTTGTTTCCATTAGTGAGAACTCTGCTTCTACGCACGCCCAGCAGATGGCACTATATCGGTTTTCACTTCATGAAGTCACGATGGGCTCTTATTGACCATGCTTTTGTTATGTAAGAATCAAGTGCTCCGTTGCCAATGTGTTTTCAGAAGTGACTAAGATAAAATAGGAACGTTCAATTCAGTATGAAGTGTGTGGAAGAATACGACGTTATTAACAAAAGATATTTTATATACTTAAAATATCTTTAAATTAATGAAACTTGAAGTTTAGTTTTGTACAGATTTTAAACATTGCTCTCACCGATAAAGCTTTGTGTTAAAACGAAAATATTGCAATGAAAAAGATAAGAACTATTCGCTTGTTTTCTTAAGGACGTTGGTTTTTAGATTTTATAACTCCATGTATATTTCCTTAAAAGAAACTTTAAAATAAAGTGAATGAATTTTTCGATTTTGCGATGGTAAATGTGGACGCTGGTTAATTATCATTCTACAAGTCCATGTAAAAGCTCACAACGACAAAGTTCTCAAGGAAATAATGCAATAATGTTTATCTAAACAAAGACCATCTCCTGAACTAAGGAATCCATTAATCTTCAGTTCAAAGCAAATGTTGTTTTTTTTTTTTTTTTTTTTTTTTTTTTTTTTTTTTTTTTTTTTTTTGCTTGTAAGGTACACAGTGTCAACAAAGCTGGTGTTTGTGTCTTGGAGATGGTAAAATCCAGATGTATTAGAAAAGTTTAAGGGGCGAATATGGGTCGTAATTCCGTGGTAAACTTACGCTTACACGATGAAGGGATAGAAGATCATATGTGGAAAACAAATCATCTACAGGATGATATGGAACCTGTAACTATTAGTTTAACAAACAGTTTATACAGCAATGACTTCATTTTTTGTGAGGACAATGTAGGGGCCAGCCAAGAGTTCTCTTTGTATGGTGAAACCATACCCGATTAAGGTAACATTAAACAAGGTAAGGTAACATTATATTTAGGTTAAATATAAAGTGGTCACATTTATTGGCACTCTTACAATTTTATTATTAACGGTATTAGTCATAATATTAGTAATTGTAATGTGTGTAGTGTTTAACGCCAGCTTTTATTATATACGGTACCGCAGTCGGAGACACTGATGAAACATAAGACGAAGATGGAGAACCGATGGAAAGAGATGACGGAGGAAACAGAGAGCCTGGAGAAAACCCTCCCCACCGCATATCTTACTTTGCTGCCGCCCACCTGGATGAGAGTCGAGCTGACTAACCACTCAGTCACGGCGCAGCTTAATAGTAATCGTAATAGTACTAACAATAGTACAACTAGTATTATTAATATTGCTTGTAACATTTAGTACAGGGATGTTCGGGAAATTAGGAATATTTGGCACCCATTAGCATCAAATCGATAATAGCAGCCATCTGCAACACCGGCCTGCAATTGACTCTCCGGGATACCCTTAAAGTGGCAGTGTTAGAAAAAATTTTGTCTGAACTCTAATAGCTGGAAGCAAGACATACGTTTGCTATCCTGGTGCATACCTGTTTATTTTGTAATGCATATTGTTACATTTTAAAATAAAGTGAGGAGTTAAAGAAAAAGGTATTAGCTTGTATTATTAGCTATATGTATTAGCTTGCGATAGTTAATAAATGATGGCTCTCTTTGTTAATCTGTGCATGAACGCAATATAACATACTCTCTACCATCTGTAGATGTATTATTGAACTATTTTGTACTACTTCAACGGCAGATAACAGCACAAGTTTAATTACGTGGTTTCTGATAATAATAGGCGTGAATATACAGTGTATGCTAAAACCTGTAAATACATTTATACACTATATTTCGGGGTTTAGCTTTTAGTTTCCGAGGGAGAGGTAATGGAAATTAAAAAAAATAGTAGTAGTAATAGCTCTAGTAAGGATCTAAGGACCTAATTAGTTGAGGCACAACTGTATTTCACTAGGAATTAACTGAAAAATATGCATGAAATATTTAAATAGTTTAACAGTACAATAATGAATACAATATCCGAATATTAATAATAGTAATAATAATGATGATAATTATAATACAATAATCGTTAAAATAATCATTCCAATTATAATAATTATAATAATTAACAAAACAAAAGTAAATAAGATAAGCCACAGAGGATTTATTTAACCCAAATTAATGGAAAATACCGTTAATGAATTCGAAGTTTGGTTTTCATAACCAATACCACAGTGTACTTCACAATTCCTTTTTGTTTCTTTTGGAAATGATACAAAATAATAGTTTACCTACCCTCCCCATTTTCTAAGATGTTGTACAATGAGACAGAAAATGTTTGTCGAAGATTGTCATCTAATATTTGTAAAGTGCGTATTGCTCACGTTGTTCCTAACAACGGATAAATAATATTGACACGAAAAGGAAATGAAACAAGGATGAATCGTCTTAGGCTCTCTCAGACACTTTCCAAATTCTGACCGTATAAACAAGCTTTGGCGGTCTACTATCTACTTACGTAAGTAAAACAATTATTGCATTCGAACACGTCACATGACATTAGGTGAGCCTAGGGCGCGTTCCTCCACTTTACCGATAGAGGGCTATGTGTCCGCATTAAAGCAATAGATGGCAGCCCATTCGCTTGTATCATACACTTTCATATTTACAATGTTTATAGCTAAAAATGAAAACTTTTGCTGTGACAATTACTAGAAAATTAAGTAATATCATGTTCGGCATGAACACAGAGCAGAATTCTTAGGCTCACGGGATTTTAACGCTGTAGGTTACGATTGTGAAACACGGACGCGAGGAAACAGATGACTGCGCCTGTCTATTGAAATTGGCCTTTTAAATATTTCAATTATTTGCTCCTGACGGTAAGCGAGGACAATGGCGAAACAGCGCTTAAAGGAACTGGTTATTCTGATGTCCCAAAGCATGTACCATTAAACTAATTCACAGAAGACATGATTTGAAAAATCTGACCTCAGAGCAGTATAACTAGAAAACGAAAATTCATTTAAATACCAAACTTGATATTTGAGACCATAGTCGTTCCACAATGCGATACGAAGACTTGGAAGAAACTCAAACCACTCCTTATAACAACTTATTTGTAATGATTTTTGAAAATGTTTAGTTTCTCAAAAACTTCTCTGTTAGTATTACTGAAGATATATTTTCAACATATTTCATGACACAGCGAAAGCGTGTTCTCAGTTTTTAGGAATGTCACATTAGTCCAATTTATTCTTGGTTAAATTTATACTTATAGATATTGAACCGTTACAGATGGACAAAACCTTAATTAACAAAGGGCATATATCTCTTTAAAACGCGCAATTTGTATCAAATTTTCCTCTGATTTGTGTTATGAAGAACTTTCGAGCTATTCCCAGTTACATGTTATATTGAGGAAGTAAATCTTACAGAATTCTTCCTATTAAATACATTATTGCGGTCTATGTATGTTTTTAATTAATTGGAGTCATTTGAAAAATTGAATTCCGCAGCCTGGATTAAAACAACGTATCTCCTCGCATCCGTGCTGTCGCTCTAACCACTTGAGCTACCATGGTCAACATGCCAACGCAACCTTAATCCTACAAATTGACTGATTATATTTTCCCGGTAAAACATTTAAAGCTCTCATATTAGAGATACACTTTTGTGGCGACTTACTATTGTAAGTACCCAAATACCAGAACCTTTTTTGTTGTAATTTACGTCCACCAACGTTAAGTCATATCGGAAATACCAGGATATTTATCATTATACACTTTATGTTAAATTTTATATTCAGGAAGTAATTCTTAGAGAAATAATCCTTTAAAATTCATTACTCCGGGATATAGATGTTTTTAATTAGAGTAATTTGAAAAATTCCATGTCATAAGCTGGATTTGAACACATATTTTAATTTATGGACACAGTGGTTCTCAGCATCCTAATCTATTTTGGTAGAGGCCCGAGGGCATTTTATGTGTCTTAGATCTGCGGACTATAGGCTGCCGGCTTTACTTCCCTACCGAAGGGTGACTTGCTAAAGATGTTTACGCCACAAGAAGTATTCGGCCTTTAGGCGGCAACAAGCTTCTGTGTTCCGAAACTATCGTCTAAAAAGGAGGCTTTTCTGAAAAATGTATATCTTTAAAAAGGTTTAATAGTATGATAAATATGGAAATACTGATTCATTTTGACGGAAGGCACAAACTACTTGCTTTTATTTTCAGTTGTCCAGCAATGTAAAACTTCAGAAACGTTTGCTTCCTTTCCTGTTTTTCTGATAGTTTCAAATAATAAGCATGATGCTTGAAACACGACATGAGCTGGCCAACATTTCGAACAATTAAATTATATACAAATTATATCTACAACGGTATGGGATGTGAAAGTACCTCTGTAAAAGTATATGATATAATTTTAATACAAGAGACAAGTGGTCGTGAAAGAATGAGTTGAGAAAGTAGTGTGATTTTAATACCTTAGCTTACTATTATCAACATATAATACATACGAGCCAATATTAGTTGTACCAGTTTTTCTTATTTATTATTCGTTGATTATAAAATATTGTAGAGTAGACAATTCAATATATAAATAAATATGTAAATAAATAAGTAAATAAATATTTAAATAAATAAATTAGTCAATAAATACATAATTGTATAAATTATAAATAACAGCATAATCAATGAACAGCAACCAAAATGTCGAGTCTCAAATATCATAGGTTACTGTTATTATTTGGATTCATGTACAAATGAGGAACTGTTGCCTTTTAGAAAATCTGAAGTAATATTTGTTATTCTTCCAGATATGTTCTCATGATTAATGTTTCATGTCCTTCACTACTGCTTAAAATTATCATTACAGTTTTTATAAATATGAATATTAAAATAGTATATGTAGGAAAAAGAAGAAGCGGAATGAAAATTATAACAAAAAGTCGTTTGGTTTTTTAGCGCTGCGAACTCTATGAGCCAAACACTTCGTCTGATCGATGGCATTGCATTATGAGAATAAAAAATTGAAGGTCGCGAAAGGAAGGAGTAAAGAAAACTCAAAGAGGATCGAACCATTTTGTTGTCGTACAAAAACGTCTGATTCTGTTTCGTTTATTTGCATTTCAGGAGATAACAAATAAATACATAGAAGTAAAATGTTGCATAACGTGAACAATAAACAACAAAATGTGAAATATCAATTAAATATCAAAATTTACGGCGATGATGTTTTGCTTACGAATTGTGAGGTAGCGCCCTCTGGAATTAGTTTTCAGTACTACTTCCTGCTCCTCCAGATTGCTTCTTCTGATCACAGCATCATGATCATAAACAAAAAACAACAGATAAATAATAAATAAGTATATGATGTTGCATAACCTAAAAATAAAGCGCAGAAATAACTTCGAATATCAAGTAAATATAAAAAATTTGCCGCTGTAAGCTTGTTTAGTTTATGAATAGCGAAGTAGCGCCCTCTAGAATTAGTTTTGAGTAATATTCCATATTATTTCAGATTTTCGCTTCTAAATACTGCTTTTTATATCTCATTACTGCCTAAAAGTTATCACGATACTCTTAATTTGTGCGTATACACGTATGTCGAAAAGTCGAATAAGGAGAAAAAGAAGACCAAGAAGAAGAAATAAAGTGAAAGAACGACCGAAAATAGGTATAGTTGGGAACACTGCAAATACTACGAGCTAAACGATTCGTCTCATTACCAACATTGCATTGAGAGTATAAACAGTTGAATATTACGAGGGCAAAGGTTAAAAAACTACAAAGAGCTGTGTATCATTTGTGGCTCGTAACAAAGAGGTTTGAGTGCGTTCCAGTTACTTCTATCTAGGGAGATAACAAGTAAATAAATGAATAAATAGGTAAATAAGTAAGTAAAACATTCACAACGTTTAAATATATGAATACCAAAATTTATTGGGATGAACTTTTTGCGTTAGCTAATAGCGCTCTAGAATCAGTTTTGAGTACTATTCGTCTTTCTTCCAGATTTTTTCTTTCGATTACTGTTTCATGATCATAAATAGAAAGCAGAAGGAATTATGCACGTCTATCGTTGTCATCATGAATTAGGTCTAAAAGAATTGGGGGATTTTCTTTTATTTGGATTATTCTTTAACCTTCAGTAAACGCTATAAAGATAAAGAAAAACTTATAAATTCAAGTCCATTTTTAATTGGTAATGGATAAAATTAGGTTTTGAACTAGCGAGATTTGATGTGTAATGCCTCAGACGATGAAGTGCTTACTGGCTAACAATCCTAAACTTAACTCTCAAACACCATAAATAACTATTAATTTAATGCTGGAAGAAACGTTGTGTGCAGCAAAATTATCCCAACTTTCCAATGTCACTCGTTATGTCAAAGAGAGGGAGAGGGAGACAATTTTAGACTTTACAGATGTCAGAAATAATCACAATGCAGTTGTGTTAAGTGAACGTTTCAGATTTTCAGTGTAAGTCTAGGAATAAACTATCAACTGAAGGTAATACCACGCTGCAACATTTTCAAGTCATTTAAGTGGATTGCAAGTAACTAGTGAAGAAATTAAGATATTGTTCATGACACAGCGTGACTGTGTTCAGGTTTACTTTCTCTGTTACGTACATAGTAGGCACAAGTGGTATTGCATTCCGCCCCAAAATTGGATACAATATTTCACGTAAAATACACGTTTCGAGGTCCCCTGAACATTTATTTGATCAATTTGTGTGTGTCTTCCCTGGACAGTCTGTCTTTCAGTAGAAATCAAAAAAGAAAGGTCTCTTTATTACTTATATTCAACGTGCTTCCAAAAATACGGCTAACAAATATTCAAATACTTCTCTCATCAAATATTATTTTTAGGACAGAACAATTTGCAAAGAATGTTGACCTGTCAAAAGCGTGTTAAAATACATAATTTTTCAGATATTTTTTTATTAATGTTGAAACGTTTATATATTGTCTTTCTGCAAATACCATCTAAAGTACTATTGCTTTTAAAAAGGTTTATATAACTGGAAAAGCATAAGAAATACCTACAATCGTAATATATAAAGCATAAAAAATCCCGATTACCTGCTGTATTTAACTAGAGAACTAGAACTTTTGCTAATTGCCTTATGAGTGATCCATTTCTGTAATGTTTATTGTTACTGGTTTGAGTTTTACGTTACTTATACTTTTCTCAAATTGGAGGTAGTTATTCGCTTTTTATGTTTTGACCATGCAAAGAGAATGGAATAAGGAAGCCAACAGCATCGGAAAAGCTTCATCCTTGTATATTTACACACCACAGTAAAAGACAAAAGATATTGTTTATCATTAACAATTGTGTTTATTAAATTAATTGTAACTACGTTGTATGTAAACTTAACCGCCAATTGCAGAATAAATAACTAACTAATCGGAAGTGGTTTTATTTGGGTAGATATGTTCAGACAACTTTTATAGGCGCTACGAATATCGCCTGGTCAGCTAGTTTTATATACCATATATATGCTATATTTAAGGTTCTTTTGAGTTGCCCCATTTGCTGTCTGCCATTCTTTTGAGCATTGTTATTCTTTGTTGTACATGTTTTGCAATTGTTTTATATGATTTTTACGTGTTTGCTCTCTATCTACAATAACTCCTAAATATTTGTAGTTTCTGTTCCTGCTGTGGCAATTATGTCCAGATTCCGAGGTTATCAACCAAATGAGCACATTGCAAGTTTTGTAGTTAATTTGGTTTGGAAGTCAAGTCATTTATGTTTAAAATCACTAATTTATTAACAATGTCATAAAACAATTCTTACAAGAGTTGAGAAAGTTATATGACGACACACATGAGATTTTCAAACCATAACGTTAAGACGAGAATGACCTTAAATGAGTTTGAGGTGTTGTCACTTACAAAATCGCCGATTCACGCACTTATTACATTTATTTTTTGCTTATTGACGTACAACCTGGGTGTGTATTAATGACAGCAAAGACAGGTGTCATCAGGAGACCACTCCAACTCAGTCTCACCGTCTGGGTATGTCAGTATTCCACATCAAAATGCAATTGCAATAGAATTATTCTTCAGATGCTTACTGAACTTACTATAAAATGTCACTTTAAATTCAAATTGAAAATCATAATGGGTAAATTAAAGAAAAGTGTACATTTTATTTAATGATATGCAGTACTTCAGGACAAGTTACAAAGACATGATGCCTCTTATTCACAAAATATTAAAACTACTGTACATATAGAAGATTTCCATTGTCTGAAAAATAAAAATTCAAATACAAAGTGGTTAACTATGTTAATAATACCGTCCAGCTAATCGCTATACCTGACAGCTGTTGTATATTATACGCGTTTGTAGTCCATATTCCCATGTGGAATACGAAATTCTTGGTTTGCTTTCCGGAAAGAATTCGAAGATGACCTAAATAGACACGGAAACTTTAATAAGTGCTTGAGAGCTATATTTTTTAAGGGCAATAAGAATGGCAGCGCTCTAAACTATTTGGAGCCTGAACTCATTTAAGCATCACTTCATTAATTGTCTAATATGACGGCTTGAGAGCTTTATAATTTATTTGATTATCTAAATACTGAAAACCGGAATCGTAAATCAGAAATATATCTGAGAGAACAATCCTCTGTTTAAGGTAAGGTGGTTATTGACTCAGGAAACAGGAGCATATTAACAACATTCAAAACATAGATAAACGTTGTCGGGAATAGTGGGACAAAACGACTATAGTATCGATATAGTAGTTGGTATATTAAAATACAGGAAATACCTGAACGGAAGGATGATAAGCTATTTCATATATTAGGTTAGAATTTTCTTTCCTTCACTACATTCCGGTAGCTAATCCACTGGGACATACCTACGTTTTCTTAAGCGTTCTTCGCGACAACATTCCTCTGTCACCTACCCTGTCACTGTATGTATGAGAAACATTCTTTCTAAGACTTTCTCAGCTGCTTGGTTCTCATTCAGGACTTTAATGAAACGTTAAGAGTGTTTGTAAAAGCAAAAAATTTTACCCTAGATTATAAACTGTATGTTGTATGGCTAGTCACTTGGAATATATTTAGTTCACTATAATACTGAACTGTTAATAAATACAACACCGGAATTGGACAGCATTGTGATCTCAGGTTAGATGTTAACTTGGAGTCTGACCCCACCACTACATTGGGTAGCGGTTAGCTAACTAACTTGAACTTAACGAAACCAACATTTGGTAGCTGACAGTAAATATATGACAGGAGATATAAATAGATTTGGAAATATTGATTTCTTATTGCGAGGTAAGTTTCATCTCCCCACCTGGTGTTACGTAAGCTTTGTAGAGGTGTTGTCAATTATACTAACCTTAATTGAAGGTTTGTCTTTTGCTTTTATTTTAAATGGGCCATTGTGAAAAATAACAGATCAATCAGTATTTGGTATTCAAGACCACTTATTTCGGAGAAGTTTCCAGCTTCAATAATTTTGAGTGCGAAAGAATTGATAAAGACATACATACAAATTAAGTCGAACAAAATTGATATACTTGCCTTAAGATTTATGTCAATGTACGGTACTACAGATGAACAGGTGTTTGCAATTATTAATTTACATACAAGTAAAGGAATAATGGTTCTAATGCTGCGAATGTTAATTCGCAAATCTATTCTATCGTACTTAGCTGTAAAATGCCGAAAATAGCCACTTCATTTGAAGGGACAAGGAATAATTTACACTTTTGATTTATATAACAGTGGCTCAATGTACTTTAAGCGTACTAGGGTTATTCAAAAAATCTATAAAAAGCCAACAAGAAATTGATAATAGAAGAATGACAATAAAAATATGCAAGATAAAGATTGAATTTGGTTTACTTATATAACTCACTGTAGATTATAGTTCTGAAACACAATGCTTCTTTTCCGCCTATATTAAATATTTTGGGTAATTTACCTCTCAAATATTATAGTTAACATTCCCAACTACTTTGCAGCAAAATAAAACATTACTGTTCTGATACATCGCAAATATTGCATAATAACTAAGTTACATTGCTATTCACATTGCCATTACAATTTGAGCGCCATCTGCAATGTTCTACGTGTACCTTGTGTTTGCACGAGACTCCGTGTCGCTGTGATCGCAGTCAGCCAGTAAACACGCGGGATATTGAAACTGCAAGGTTGTACCGCTTTTCCGTTCGGCTTTATTTTAGAGCTAAAATAATACTTTCTGTAGAATTTTACTGTAGCCTAAAATTCAATGTCGAGAATCCATTGAAAATGTATAGCTTTGGAACACCTGAATATGTAGAAACCCTGTCAAAAAAACTCAATACGCGAAAGAAGGTTAAATACCAGAGTTGTATATAAGTTTCGCTTCAAGGACGACAATCAAGACCTCCAAGAAAGTCATCCAATAACAAACTACCCCTTAAATGGAAACATTTTGGAATATACCAGTTATATCAAAAATTGGGCTCTAATGATTTTCAATAATTATATATTTTTAAAACATCTTCATTACAAATTAAATACATATGCTTATCTGCTGGAAATGTCGTCAAAATTACTTTTCATTGTGAATCACTTTACATAAGCGTAAAGTGTAAGAGATAAACAAAATCTTACTACACATAGAATGTAGATCTTGGTACAACATAAAATTTATGTATGATACATGTTAAGCTTTATTTTGTAAGGACAACCGTTTCTGAATTACTCTTGATTATACTTCAAAATTGTTATATATTCTAAAATAGAAAGTCCTTATTACGTACTTCAGTGTGGAAAGTATTGCTAACGTCCAAATATTCAATACATAGCCTTCCGTGGCAATATATATACACGTTTTGGTGTCCCCTAAATAAAAAATATATTTCCAAATAAGACCCGTATGTTCATGAAATGGAAAGGGGCAATTTGGAAGTAAGAATGCTGAGACAAGCTCAGTTAAAATAGCAAAATATAATTTAGAATGAGAATACTATTTCAAAGACGTCACCTAGACAAGCAGCTAACAACTCCAAATGGAAGTTTAACAAAAATATTATTTTTCCCTAATGTATACGACAGAGGAAAATGTGGAAATGTTGTACCAAATTTGGTTTTGACACAAATTTTAAGTGGACATGGTAAATTTGGCGACTACTTATCACGCTTTAATTTAACATCCAAGCCCGAGTGCATGTGTGGTGAAGAATTTCAAATTGTGGTTCATCTCCTTTTCTGTGATCCCATTTTCTGGACAGAAAGACAAGAATTAATATTCAAGCTAGACCCTCTAGGAACTGTATTTTCTGCCCCGCTCACATCTTTGCTAATGAAGCCACAACAGTATACGTACTTCATGATGTTTACAAACTCAGTGTTTAATCGTCTGAAATAGTTTAAATTAATATGCATCAGATTATAACATACTTTCTTCCTTCTAGTATTTAAAATATTTTTGTTAAAATTGTGTATTTTTATGTATCAACTATATCCCTAATATACCACTGTGTAAAATAGGGTTCATAAATCTGGATAAATAAAATAACACTTAAAGTCTACTAATTCCCTTGTAACTACAATAAGATAATGGAAGTAGATAGAGAAATAAGGGTTTGTACAAGATTAGAAAAAGTCCTGTGAGTGTACTATGTTCGCACTATTCCTGCAAGTCCAGCTGATAATGAAATTAAAGGTTTATTATACAATCTAAATAATAAATATAATTTTATATTCAAATATTCACGCAATGACTACATCGTTTACGTTAGCTAATATTCCGACATTATAAGGCTTTATATTCCGATAATAAATAACTAAATAAATACGAACTCTCCAAAACACATAAAGTATTGTTTAAATGAAAACTAATAATTAAAAATATTATTGCTATGACAAATGTCAATTACGAAAATTAAATCAATTAATAGTAACCTTTCCTAATATATAAGACAAAGACAAATATATCTTGACCTAACACTACACATTATAATTCTATTTTGAACTAAAGCATAGTGAAAAAAATTAACAAATTTAAATATAATCAATGTAATATTATTAAGAAATAATCCCGACAATAACTAACAAATAAACAGTTAAAGTGTTACCCTAACTTAAAGATTTAAACTTAACAATGAGGGCAGTATATAAAAATGAGAAAATATGGGAGTGTATTAATAAAACTCGAAAATCAACCGCAACAAAAGTGGGAATTATGGAGGTCGGGGTTCCTGAAAACGACGAGACAGCTTTTAAGCTTGCATTTTTACTATCTTGTAAATAAATGTCAGCAGCAAGTCACATTAATATTGAAAGGTGTCTTCAATGAAGGTATGTAAATATTAATGCTAAATGGTGTTAAGTACGATAGTGTGCCTACGTGGTTGAGCGACGCAGCATCTTACAAGAAGAAAGCAGCAGTAGGCTCGACACTGCCCGAAGGTTTTTGCTGCGTGCTCACCGACTTTTTGGATTTTACCTCATGTTGGCAATGTTTGGTGTCTGCAGAATGGGATGGCATGGGATATTCGAAAAAAGGCAGGGTTATGAGGTATTTTATTTACTCCTCAAATTTTGAAAAAGAAGAAAAACTACGGTATTCCACACCCTGGGGTTTCCAGAGTATAAACGTGAGATAATGTTGAAGTCAAACAGTTCATTCGAAGATTATAAAGGACTTCAGCTTGTGCTGCTGCTCGGATTACCTCCAGTGTCACCTCGGGTACCTTCAAGCCATGCGCGTTGCACGGAAACGCCTGAAAGTGCCTCTTCTAGGGTCATAATGTCCTAGAGACCGTACCAGGGCGCTTCGATGTGTACCAATATTATATAATATATATTTTAAGATATGTAGAAAAAACTAACGTTTCAACTATCCTGTCGTGGTCGTCTTCACATCGCTAGCTGTTTGACAAATCTCACTACACAACATTTTGACACGTTTGGTTTCTGCAAATTTCTCTAAAGAATGAGCTTTAAAACCATTGTAATAAATCTATACAAATTTGAATGAGTTTGAATGATATGAATAATTTGAATGATATTACTCGCTCGCTCGCTCGTGCTGGCTGGCTGTATACAGCCAGAAGGTTTTTGCTGCGTGCCCACCCAATGATATTACTGTAGCTATCAGTCATATTTAAATCTGTTCCCGGAGCATGTGATTCCAAAGCATGAAAATGTATATTCTCAATATCTCCCCGCATTTCATGTCTAGTATAAAATTACACTTCTTTTAAACAAAATATATGTTTTTCTGGCACAATTTGGAAGGTTACTTAAATAAATCCGGGAACAATGAAAAAGAAGTGTTCTTTATACTTTTAAACAGTGATTAATATGGTAGCGCTATCTGTTGCACTAGTTCCGAGTTGTTCCAACCTCGGTTACTCTACTGGATTAGCGGCAAGTACGAACTTCATTGCTTACAACTCCAGCAACTTTAAGGCATTAGTACTCGGACGTTTATTAGCATATCGTACAGTATGGCATTTTTGAAAGGGTCATCATTCCTACATATTAAATATTAATAACAGGGAAATGTGAAACAAATACACAACACGCCACTAACATTTATAAATGCTGTCATGTAAATAACCATATCTTAAAGCCTTAGATAGTAAAAAGATATTGCCAATGCTATGAAATTGCATCGTTACTGATATAAATGAAAAAATTAAACATAATTATATTAAACAATTGATATTATGTTAACTTCCAAGCACTACACTGCCTTAAATATCTTGGCTCTCCAGTTTTTGTCAAGTTAAAAATTACTAACGTTTCGACCATGCTGACGTGGTCGTCTTCAAAGGCCAAGCTGCTGGACAAAAAACACTACACAACGTTTAATATCTTGACTATGCAATTTTTGTCACGTTAGATAGAGCTGACGTTTCCACCAACCTGACGTGGTCGTCTTCAAAAGACAAGACGCTTGCAGAACACACTAACCAATGTTTAATATTTTGGCTAACGAGTTTTTGTCATGTTAGAAAAAACTAACGTTTCAACCATTCTGTAATGGACGTCTTCATATCACTAGCTGCTTGACCAGACACACTACACAACATTTAACATGTTGACAATTTTGGTTTCTGCAACTTTGTCTAAAACATGTGCTTGAAAATCGTTGTAATAAATGTAACGAAAACTCAAAGGTACTAAAACATTGGTAATTTCTTGAAAGTTGTGATTTATATTTGAATAATAATTGATATAACACTAGCTATCAGCGAGATTTAAATCTGTTCCCGGATCATTTGATTCCAAAGCATGAAAATGTATATTCTAATATTTCCCCACATTACATGTTTAGTCAAAATTCTACTGCTTTAAAACAAAATATCTGTTTTTCTGGCACAATATGGAAGCATACTGTAATAAACCCGGAAACCATGAAAAATATGTATTCCTTATACTTTTAAACAGTGATTAATATGGTAGCGCTATATGTAGCTCTAGTTTTGAGCTTTTCCGCACTCGGTTACTCTACTGGCTTGGCGGGGAGTACAAACTCCAATGACTTACACCTCGAGTAAAGTTATGGCATTAACATTCGGAGGTTTATTAGCATATCGTACAGTGTAGTATTTTTGAGAGGGTCACCATTCCTACTTATGACATATTCCTAACAAGGAAATGTGAAACAAATACACAACACGCCACTAACATTTATAAATACTGTCATGTAAAGAACCATATCATGATTGTCATAAACAGTTATCTTAAAGCGTTACACAGTAAAAAGACATTATCAATGCTTGTAAATTTGCATTGATACTGCTATGAATGAAAAAGTTAAGCATATTTATATTAAACAATTGATATTCTGTTAACTTCCAAGCACTACACTTCCTTAAATATCTTGGCTCTTCAGTTTTTGCCTTGCTAGATAAAACTTAAGTTTCAACTATCCTGCTGGGGCCATGTAAATGGGCAATCTGCTTGACAGAACACATTACATGACTTTTAATATCTTGGATATCCAGTTTCTGTCATGTTAGGTAAAACTAAAGTTCTCTCCATCCTCTTTCGACTATCTACACGGGGCAAGCTGCTTGACAGAACATACTACACAACGTTTGATATCTTGGCTATCCAGTTTTTGTCATGTTATGTGAAACTAACGTTTCAATCATCTGTTGCGGCAATCTTCAAGGTGCCAGCTGCTTGACAGACGACACTACACAACGATGAATATATTGTCTATCCAGTTATTGTCATGTAATATAAAACTAACGTCTCGACCATTCTGTTGCGGTCATCTTCATTAAGCAAACAGATTGAGAGAACTCATTAAACTACCTTTAATATCTTGGCTACCCAGTTTTTGTCATGTTATATAAAAATAACGTCTCGACCATTCTGTTGCGGTCATCTTCAATATGCAAACAGATTGACAGGACTCACTACACTTCCTTTAATATCTTGGCTACCCAGTTTTTGTCATACTGGAAAAGTAAGATTTCGACAGTACTGTTGCGGCCATCTTAAAGTGGCCACCTGCTTGACAGAACTCACTACACTACCCTTAATATCTTGGCTAATCAGGTTCTTCTTATGTTAGATGAAACTAACTTTTCCACCACATTGACGTGGTCGTATTCAAAGGGCAAGGGGCTTCACAGGACACACTACACTACCTTTGATATCTTGGCTGTTCAGGTTCTTGTTATGTTAACAAAACTAACGTTTCGGCCGTACTGTCGTGGTCGTCTTCATAGGCCAAGATGCTAGATAGAACACACATCCCAACGTTTAATATCTTGTGTATCCAGTTTTAATATGTGTGATATAACTAAAGCTTCGTTCATCCCGTTGATGCCATCTTCGTAGTCCAAGCTGCTTGACAGAACTCACTACACAACGTTTAATATCTTGTCTTTGCATTTTTATGTTAGATAAAACTAACGGTTCTAACATCCTGTTGCGGCAATCTTCATAGGCCAAGCTGCTTGACAGAACTCACTATACAACGTTTAATATCTTGGCTATGCAGTTTTTTTATGTTTGATAAAACTAACGCTTCGACCATCCTGTTGATGCCATCTTCGTAGGCCAAGCTGCTTGACAGAACTCACTACACAACGTTTAATTTCTTGGCTATCCATTTTTGTTATGTTTCATAAAACTAACGATTCGACCATCCTGTTGATGCCACCTTCGTAGGCCAAGCTGCTTGACAGAACTCACTACACAACGTTTAATATCTTGGCTGCTGAGTTTTTGTTAAGTTAGTTAACAGTAATGGTTCGACCATTCTGAAGTGGTCGTCTTCAGAGGACAACCTGCTTGACAGAACACACCACACAACGTTTAATATCTTGGTTATTTAGGTTTTGTTATGTTAGTTAACACGAATGGTTCGACCATTCTGAAGCGGTCGTTTTCAAAGGACAAGCTGCTTGACAGAACACACTACACAACGTTTAATATCTTGGCTATCCAGTTTTTATGTTACATAAACCTGACGATTCCTCAATCCTGTTGCTTCCATCTACAAGGGGCCAGCTAATTGACAGACCGCAGCACACAACGTTTAATATCTTGTGTATCCAGTTTTTGTCATGTTACGTAAATCTAATGTTTCGAACATATTTGCGGCCATCTTCATGGAGCAAGCTGGTTGACAGATCACACTGTACAACGTTTAATATATGGGATATTCAGTCTTTGTTATTTTAGGTAAAAGTAACATGATAATATCCATAGTAAATTCCGAAATACATCAATCCCAGGTGACCTAGTGAAATATGAGAACATTAAAAAGTAATTGGATTTTTATATTTTTTACCGGTAATAAGGATGACAGTGTGTTAAGCTCTGTGGAGCCTGGACTATTTTCAGCATCATTTCATTCATCGTCCAATATTACGTTTTGAGAGTTTTATTATTTATTTATTTATATTTTCCAAAGAGTTGCATTGTATGAATAGAGTAAAAATTACACAGCTGTGAACGGTGCGTCGCTCTCCGTTGAATTCAAAGAGTCAGCTGTTCGTAATTTCATCCCTCGTGTTTATTCTGTGAAGTAGAGCATTAACAACAGTCTTTGGTCCATCTAGATTCTTTTGTCAACTTTACGGACTTAATGCGAACAGGACAAGTGGCATAGTACTAGGAAATAAACAGAATGGCAACGTCGCTAGTCGCTGAAACGGTACTCTCGTCCTCGAGTTGATTAATTAACTGTTAAGGAATACATAGAGGATTAATTGAATGCTAAAGGAATATATACATGATCGAAACAAACATTTTTTGTGCACTGTCAAGTTTGTTACGAGCTCTGAACGGTGGGATTTTTTATCCCCTAGAAAAGCTGACCGCAACCATAAATATTGGGTCGCACTCCGCTTTTGGTTTTAAACATATTTTGACAGGAAGGGGATATTTTGAGTGGCTTAGGGTGAGATTCTCGTGACTGGGACTCCATATATGTTCTACCGACCAACTAATTAATGAAATAATGAACTGAAGGGGGAAGCGAAGTGTCATATGGCCTATCTGGGAACAAATACATATCCAAATTTCAGTCGCAAGCTGGGGGTCGAGCTAGGCCGTCGTGCGACAGCACCCGGACAGAAATCGCGTTCATTAAAGCAGTCGCTAGCTGGGGATCGAGCTTGAACCGTTGTGCGACAGCACGAAGGCAGAAATCATGTTCATTAAGTTTATTGAGGCTACTGTGAGCTAAACTGAACGGACGAGTAAGCTAAAGAAATCGCATTCAATTAAAGGTAGTTAGTAGCTGGGTGCTAATCCGATGAGTCGTGTTATAGACACGGGAGTGCAACCACGCCAGCGCGAAGCATACCATCCAGATTTCGCCTAATTAACATGTATTTCGAGATTAACTGAAATACAACCGATCGTCGTAAGAGAATTAACCTTTCTTTCTTTCCAGGTACCCTAATTGATCCACCCAAACGCCCTGTAATCAAGAGATACTTGCCACAGATCCTATGTTCACGAATATTAGGATAACTCCGAGAGCAGCCGAGGACATTGATATTTTTCAAATTTTATTGGCGATGCTGACGACCCTAGGAGTCAAGCCCCTGACAAATAATGGAGCCGACTCTGTGGTATTAATCGCTCGACTCCCCGAAATGCCGCATAATAATGGCGCCCAACTGATGGACTACGAGAAGCTGAACAAAGGGACCAGGAGAACCAGGTCACCGAGATTAGGAGGACGACAACGATCATTGCACTTTGACGACCGACAGCGAGACCTCATCATCAATAAAGTTAGTAGTGTGAAGTGCATAAAATTTAAAAGAGAGAGAATGGCAGAAGACTCTTTTAGCTCTCGTTGAAGAGTGGATTTACAAGTGCAAGTGGGTTAAAATGCTGTGCATCGAGGGATCCGCTTCAATGAAGTAAGCAGAACAATCGAGAAACAATTCCAAATCAATTAAAATTAATATAAACTCATATGGTGCATGTCTTAGAAAATAAGAGAAGTAGAAACTAAATGTTATTAAGGAGTGGTAGGAGATTGAGAAAGTGTCTTTTAAGTTGAAACAGGCAGACTTTAGCTGACGTAATAGAGACGGAAAAGCTCACAGCTGTCCGGGAGACCACCGAAATATTTCACCAGAGTGACAGACCAATTCAGGTAGATAACGCCGATCCCTCTGTTACAGTAGGAACGACGCTACATGCTCCTATAATGACAAACCCTTCTGCCTTTTTCTCGATGAATTTATCGGCTATTCCGACAGCAAATAAAACTGAAATGGACAATATCAAGCTGACATTAGAAATAAACTTGAGTCACAGAAAGCAGACATTACTAATAAATTTGGGTCACAAAAAGCAGACATTCATAGTAAATATGAAGCCGAAGAAAGAAAAATAGATGAAAAGTTAGATATAAAAATTGAGTTCTTAAAGCCAGATTTAAAGGGTGATATGGTAGACTTTGAAAGTGGATTGAAGGAAGAGCTGGAGCGAAAGGTTTCTGGTTTGGCCTCCGAAGTAGATGTAAGTATGAGGGACATAAAGAGAGTGTGCTAAGACTAGAAAATAAGAGCAGTGACATGTGCGACAGAATCAGGGAGAATCAGAACATAACAAAACTCTCAGAAGTATGTGACAGCAGAGAGGGAGAGAGAGAGAGAGAGAGAGAGAGAGAGAGAGAGAGAGAGAGAGAGAGAGAGAGAGAGAGAGAGAGAGAGAAATGCAGGAGAAATTTCAGGGAAAGCAACGTCGAGTTGACAATCAGATTAGGGAATTTGAGAGTAGAAATACATTAGAATTGATAGAAATTCAAAGACTAATGACAGATGATAAAGTAGAGAAGTCAAAAGAAAAAACGCAACTCGAGGCTACTCGTACTGAAATTGTTAAAAGGGGGGATGTATATGAAAGCTTTATTAACGAACTTAGGGATGGCTTAAAAAGGTTAGAACTAGATTCTAAGGCTAATTCACATAGGTTAAGTGATGATGTGTTAACTACGCATGTGTGAGAGTCCTTTCCAGGACGCAATAGCAATGTTGTAGATCAGGTAAATATCCCTGATAGTAGTTCCTTTAACTTTAACAACAATGTATACACCCATTCAATTGCAAATTCTAAATGAGGCCAGTCCGCCAAATTTTGACACAGAGAAAAGGAATCCGAAGAGATATTTGCTTGATTTTGATGAATACTTTAAAGTAAAACGAATTCCGGATGAACTAAAATGTTTCTTCTGAGGTCAACATTAAAGGGGAAAGCTAAAACTTGGTTGCGATTTGCCCTGCCAGACAGCAACAATTATGCACATTTTTGCAAACTATTTATGTCAAAATTTTGGAATGGCCAATCGCAAAGTGTTATTCGTTTGAATTTAGCAACATAAAAATATGATCCGCGATCGCAAGTGACGATGTCAGATTATCTCCTGATCCATGCACAAAACCGTAGATAGATAAATCCACCCGTAAAGATGATTATTTTGTTCAGTTAATTTCGAATCATTTTCCGGAGCGGATTCGACATTACCTCACAATAGCCAAACCTAGGAGCTTGCACGAACTACTTGATCAGGTCACTTCTTTCGAGTCGCAAGGACCTCCGAATAACAAATATTCTTCAAATTTTCAATAAAGGAACGAGGCTAGGTGTAGCCAAGGCGATATATGTGCATACTGCCAGCTTAATTGGCCAGATATGTCTCAACAACTTCACTCCGCAGTATCCCGTAGAGATATGGAAAATCGACAGGAATTCTACAGAGAACCGTGGATAAATCATCTAAGATTCTATCAGCAACAAAATCGCCAACGTTTCCAGTGACAAAGGCCTTATTATAGTAGATCAAACAATGGAGGGCGAAGACCTTCAAGCAACGAAGGAACTGAGAGATATGACCGAAGTTATGCTCCGCCAACTGGCAGTGTCAGTCTGCAAGAGCAGAAAGACGAAATCGTACAGGCAATACAACGACAAAATTCACTTTCACAGCTGCAGACGTACGGTAACGGAAATAAAATACCGTGGCAGGAAATGTGCAGAGTAATTGGTATAGGTTAGCAGAAAACTGACCTTAATTCGTGTAAAGTTGGAGAAATACGTGTAAAAGAAAACTGACCTCCATTAGATTAGGGTATTCAAGGGAAGTATGATTATATTTAAGACTAGATATAATGATGTTAAAGGAAGTTTAAGTTAAAATAAGAGAGCTTGTTGCCATTCATGTTTACTGACATAAGTGTGCATTTTCGGGGGTGTGAAATTACTCAATGAGTTGTGAAAGCTGAAAGAGAAACTTATTTCCCGGTATTGCAAGAAACTGTGCAGGTAGTAGATGGCCTGAACGAACAATGCCACTTGCTTCTTGTGAAGGTTCTTAAAAAGGTAAACAACCATTATTGTCAAATTATGTATGTGTATATATATATATTTTAGCATGTGAGAGTATGGTTAATGCAATGTAAGTGATTATTGAAGAGGAAAAGGGAGTAAAGAAACCGAGAGAAAGGAGAGAATTTCGATTAATAATTTAAAATAAGCATACAGTTTTAACTTATAAATCGAA
The DNA here is from genome assembly GCA_030765055.1 of Mantis religiosa. Taxonomy (NCBI): domain Eukaryota; kingdom Metazoa; phylum Arthropoda; class Insecta; order Mantodea; family Mantidae; genus Mantis; species Mantis religiosa. The sequence continues at coordinate 242,458,000 of CM060950.1, read as the reverse complement.
AGGTAATTTTGAAACAGTACTCTCTTCCTCGAGCTGATTAACTGTTAAGGAATATATAGAAGATTAATTGAACGTTAAAGGAATATATACATGATTGAAACAATTATCTTATGTGCAGTGACAAGTTTGTTATGAACTCTGAACGGTGGGATTTTTTGTCCCCTAGGAAAGCTGACCGCAGCCATATATAAGGGGTCGCACCCCGCGTTTAGTTTCAAACATAGTTTGACAGGAAGGGGACATTTTGGGTGGTTTAGGGTGAGATTCTCGTAACTGGGACTCCATATGTGTTCTACCGACCACTTAATTACAAAAATAATGGACTGAAGGGGGAAGCGAAGTGTCATATGACCTATCTGGGAACAAATACATATCTAAAGTTCAGTCGCTAGCTGGGAGCCGAGCTAAGCCGTCGTGCAACAGCACGAAGGCAGAAATCACGTTAATTAAGGTTATTCAGGCTACTGTGTGCTAAACGGAACGGATGAGTAAGCTAAAGAAATCGCGTTCAATTAAAGGTAGTTAGTTGCTGGATGCTAATCCGATGAGTCGTGCTATAGACACGGGAGTGCAACCACGCCAGCGCGAAGCCTATCTTTCAGAGTTCGCCTAATTAACATGTATTTCAAGAGTAATTGGAATACAACCGATTGTCATAAGAGAATTAACCTGTGTTTCTCTCCAAGTACCCTAACTGATCCACCCAAACACCCGGTAATCAAGACATCCTTGCCACATATCCTATATTCACGAATATTATGATAACCCCGAGAAGCCGAGGATATCGATATTTTTCTAATTCTGTTGACGATGCTGACGACCCTAGGAGGCAAGCCCCTGCCCAATAATTGAGCCGAACTGAGTGGCAATACTCGCTCGACCCACCGACATGCCGCAATGTAAACGATTGTATCACAACTTCCTTGTGTTTAATTAGTGTATCTTCAGTTGTTTTATGTGCTGTCGTCCAGTTGTTTCACTTTTGTGATGATTCGTACGGTTTGTTTACTATAGAACACTTTCAAATTTTATGCAGTGTACTCTAATTGTACTCGATATCTTGAGCTAACTCTATAAGAGCATGTTGTTACTGCATAGTTGCCTATAAGATAATGTCACCCGAACGTCGGAACTCCCTATAGAACCGGCCGGCAGCAGCAGGAGACGGTAGGCGTTCGCCCACTAGCACCCCCTTGCCTTATAGCAGTAACGAGGGGTGGCTGGAAAAACATCACTGTGCCGTCTCTTTCGCCTCCCCTTGAGTTCTCGAACATACAGGATATTTCATCTAATCCGGAAGCTTCTAGAATGGCCAGCTGGACCTATATAAGCAGCGTGTGGGGCTGGAGGCAGTCAGTTCATAGCAAGCAGCTTGAGGAGCGCCCAGTGAGGGAACGGACTGTGTCCGTTCATCGAAGAAGTGTACTTAACTGCGTGCAGTGGACCTGTGACAGACGAACTGAAGAACGTAATTCTGTGTAATTGGCAAATATTCCGATTGTAATTCGGTGGAAATAAAGAACATTTTTGAGTGGTGCAATCGGAATTTGAATTTCTCGAACCCACAAAGTCACACTGGTGCCAGAAGTGGGATAACATCACCGAACATTACAGCCATTGACGCGGCATTGGAAACGATTTTGGATAAGATTATGGAAATTAAGGCGGAAGTGAAAGAACTGTAGACGGCGAATGATAACCTCGCTGCAAAAACAGAAGCGGCAAATAACAACCTGACCACAGAGTTGAAACAAATGAAGATGGCCAACGACAACATCACCGATAAGATGGAGGAAATGAAGGCCGAATTAGCAGCGAAGACGGAAGCGGCAAATAACAACCTAGCCGCAGAGGTAAAAGAATGAAGACCGCCAACGACAACTTCACCAAAATGATGGAAGAAATAAAGACCGAATTGACCACAGAAATGAGGGCAGCGAACGACAGTCCGGCCACATTAATGAAGGTGGCGATCGAGGGCCACACCGCCAAATTTGAGGAACAGTTGGCCGGCGTGAGGAATGACGTCGTGAAGCTGGGCAAGCGGATGGGTCAAGTAGACGACCGCCTTAATGATTTACAGGAAAAGGCCGACAATAACGCCAAGTCCCTAAACGCCATGGTGGAAAACGTCGAAGACCTTCCGAACCGCCGTCGGCAGGAGGTTGAAGCATTTGAAGGCCGACGCAACGGGACGCGACACAACATCGGTGCGCCTCAAACCTCCGAAATATGACGGCGCTTTGAGGTTTTAGGTCCTCCACCGCCACTTCGACGCAGTGGCCAAGCACAACTAATGGTCAACAGAGGAGGAAGCCACACAGTTATTAGCGAGCTTCCAGGGACAGGCCGCCGAAGTCCTGAACGCGGTACAGACAACGGTGGTGCCAGAGGACATCTGGGAGGCCCTGGAGAATCGTTTTGGAAACCACCGCTTAGCCGCAGCGTACCGCAGCCAGCTAAAGGCAAGGTCACAGCAGCCAGAGGAGACGCGCGGGAGTTCGCCCTGGCAGTTGAACGACTGGCTAGCAAGGCCCTAGTCGACCTCCCACCAAAGTCTGTATCCCGCGAAGCTGCCTACATATTCGTTGAAGGGGTATGGGTTACGGAGATTTGTCAGCGCCTAATACTCGGCGATTATAAAATCATCCACGAGGCGCTAACGGCAGCATTAAGGATAGAGGCGGCCAAGTTGACAGCTTTCCCGACGATGGGATACAAGACCAGCCGAGGGACGCCGGTGAACACCTAGTGGCCTCTGCTGGGGATGTGAACAGCCAAGACACCTAGAGAGAGATTGTCGACACCAGAAAGTGCAGCCGGAAGAACGAGTAAAGCCCGGCGTAGCGAGGAGCACGTTGGCGCCGTCCACACCATCTCCTCGAGTGACAAATACGCGCAGTCGGCCGGCGCATGGATGACAGCCTCATCGCGGACGGCCGCGTAAGAGGAAAGCCGTGCCGCGTGCTGGTGGACACCGGGGCGGCCGTGACCATCGTCAGACCTGAAGTGGCGATGGGTTTGCCGACGAGGAAGCCGAGCCCACCATATCAGCTTATGACGGAATCGGGCGACACCTTGCCTGTGGAGAAGGAGGCCCTGCTAAAGTTGACCTTTTGAAGGAGTACCGTACGTCTATGGGTGTTCGTAGCGAACGTGGCTGAGGAGGAGGTGTTACTGGGATTGTATGACCTCAGGTGCCAAGAGGCGACGGTCGACGTCGGCAAGAAGGTCCTGCGGCTCAACGGAATAGAGGTTATACTCCGTCAACGAGAAGAGCGCATTGAAATTTGCAGGGTCGTCTTAAATGAAGACGCGGTTGTCCCCGCGAGGAGCGAAGTGGTGGTGACGTCGCGAATGGAAAGCCACAGAACCAGGAACATGATGCTGGACCATAAGACGCAATAATATACAGACTGTGTGTAGCCAGAGCATTGCTGTCCTGTCGAGAGGAGTTGCCATTGAGACTACTAAATCCAACAGACACCGATTACGACGTCCAGGCCGGGACGGAGTTGGGAACGTGCGAGCCCGTGGTAAGCGTAACAGCAATCGACGAGAGGCAGGAGCCGCTGCCGAAGCAACAACTGGGGTCGCGTCTAGAAGGCTCAGTGGAGAGCGCGGCCGACCACCTGACCGCAGAACAGCTGGAGAAAGTTCGACAACTGCTGAGACGGTATCACCCCGTCTATAGCCTAGGTGATAGTGTCTACGGCCGAACGGACAAAATGCATTAGCGCATCGACCCCGGGGACGCCCGGCCTATTCGGCAACCACCTAGACGCGTTCCGCTGGCGAAGCAAGGAGTGGTACGAGGCATGCTGGAGGACATGAGATCCAGGGCAGTAACTGAAGAGTCGGACAGCCCTTGGTGTTGCCCTGTAGTCTTGGTGACGAAGAAGTAGGGCGAGCTGCGCTTCTGCGTAGAATACAGAAAGCTGAACGCTGTCACCCGGAAGGACAGTTTTTCCTTACCCCGAATTGACGACACCCTGGACAAGCTAGCTGGTGCCCAGTGATTCTCTACTCTGAACCTGAATTCGGGCTACTGGCTGGTAGCTCTAGAACCAAGAGACATGGAGAAGACCGCATTCTCGACAGGACAAGTTTCACGGTTATACCCTTTGGCCTCTGCAACCCACTAGCTACTTTCCAACGCCTCATGGAGTCAGTGATGAGAGGGCTGACGTACCACGCTTGCATGCTATACCTGGACGACATCATCATCGTCGGAAAGAATTTTGAAATTCACCTCGAGAATCTGAGAAAGGTGCTACAGAGACTGAAGGCGACCAACTTGTACCTGAACGCGAAGAAGTGTCAGATCTTCCGCAAGGAAGTGATCTACATGGGCCACAATTTTCAGAGCATGCGGACTGGCCACACACCCGGAGAAGACACAGACTGTGAGAGATAGGCCTCGCCCAAAGAATAAGAAAGAGTTGCGCAGTTTCCTGGGTCTGTGCAGTTATTCCAGCCGCCTCATAAACGGCTTCTCCAAATTCGCAAAACCCCTCACCCGCCAGACAGAGGAACATCGGCCTTATGTGTGGACGGAGGACACCGAAGACGCTTTCCAGCACCTGAAGAAGATCCTGTGCAGTGTTCCAATTTTGGGATTTCCACAATCAGGTGGCGCCTTCATTGTGGATACCGAGGTCAGCGACCATTGCATTGGAAGTGTCTTATCGCAGATCAAAGGACGGCCATGAGCGGGTGATAGCTTTCTACACTAAGACGCTATCCAAGGCAGTGAAGAACCACTGCGTCACCCGGCGTGAAATATTGGCGGTAGTAAAGACCTTGCAGCACTTCCCCAAGTACCTTTACGGTCAGCCATTCCACCCGAAGACTGGCCATTCCGCCCTAATCTGGCTATTGAGCTTTAAGTACCTGGAAGGCCAGACAGTACGTTGGGTTCAGAGGCTGCAGGAGTACGACTTCACCTCGGAACATCGTAGAGGGAAGAGCCACGGTAAGGCAGACTCCATGTCCCGAAGACCCTGTCCAGAGGAGTGCGGCCAGTGCACAAGAGTGGAAGAGAAGGAGCGTGCCGCAGCAGTCCGAGTAGTTGTGGCAGTGCCTGCGGACGCCTGGAATATCGCATGCCTGAGGAGGGAGCAGCTGGCGGACGCTGACTTGAGGCCACACTTGAGGGAAGCGGCGGCAGGGAGGAGACCAACCGGGGAGGACTTCGCACCGAGGAGCGTCACCTAGAAATCGTACTGGGCCAAGTAGGACTCGTTGAAGACCAGAGAGGGCGTGCTGTTCCGGGTATGGGAATCGCTCAATGGGAAGACGCAGAGAGACCAGCTGGTACTTTCCCGCAGTAAGGCCCCGGAAGTCCTGGTGGAAGTGCAGGCCGGTACTTCAGAAGGACACCTGGGAACGAACCGAACGACTGACAATCTACGGCCAGGCTACCACTTGCTGAGGTTCCTAGCAGACGCTGAGAGATGTTTCCGTTAATATCACCAGTGCGCAGCGAGTCGCGGTCCCCAGACTAGGAGCCGGGTTCGCATGCAGCTGTATAACGTCGGAGCACCATTCAAACGGGTCGCCGTCGACATAGCTGGACAATTTCCAATGTCCGACCGGGCAAAAACTACTTGATGGTGGTATGTGGACTACTTCACCAAGTGGCCGGAGGTAACTGCCATCCCGAAGCAAGAGGCAAGGACAATTACAGACTGCCACGTGGAGCAAGTGTTCTGTCGATTTGGGGTACCGTTGTAGCTACACAGTGGCCAGGACACAATTTTGAGTCCAACCTGATGAAGGAGGCACTACAAAGGCTTGGGGTGAACAAGACTCCCATGAAGCCCTATATATCCCCAGTCGGATGGCATGGTCGAAAGACACATCAAGACCTTAGAGAAACACCTGAGGAAGGTCGTGGCCAGCCTTCAGCGAGAGTGTGATGTCAAGTGCCGCGCTTCTTGCTGGCCTACCGCTCGTCTACACACGAAACATCTGGGATAACGCCAGCCAGCTTAATGTTCGGCCGAGAGTTACGCCTCCCTTGTGACCTGGATTTTGGAAGCCCTCCGGAAGCGAAACAGCCAGAGACCGAGTATGTGGAGAACTTGGTGGACCATCTCTACGACATGCACGAAATGGTTCGCCAGAACATCCCGAATGCGAGAGACCGCATGAAGACCAGCTATGACAGGCAAGCCAACAGCAAAGGGTTCCAGCAAGATGACCAGGTCTGGTTGTACCGTCCTACACGGACCAAGGGACGCTGCCCGAAGCTCCAGGAGCCATGGCAAGGACTGTACCGGGAGGTGAAGAGGATTAACGACGTGGTCTACCGCATCCAGAAGGTTCCCCGAGGAAAGATATTGGTGGTACACCTGGATCGCCTGGCACGCTACGATGGTGCTGTTCGGGACGACCAGCTTTGAGGAGGGAGCAGTGTCAACCGAACGACGGAACTCCCTATAGAACCGGCCGGCATCAGCAGGAGACGGTAGGCGTTCGACCACGCCCACCCCTTTATCTTATAGCGGTAACGAGGTGTGGCTGGAAAAGCATCACTATGTCGTATCTTTCGGCTACCCTTGAGTTCTCGAACATACAGGATATTTCATCTAATCCGGACCCTTCTAGATTGGACAGTTGGTTCTAATTAAACAACGTGTCGGGCTGGAGGCAGTCAGTTCTTGGCGAGCAGCGTGAGGAGCACCCAGTGAGGGAACGGACTGTGTACTTGCATCGAAGGAGTGTACGTAACTGCGTGCAGTGGACCTGTGACAGACGAACTGGTGACTTACGAATGTGTGCATTACTTAATTCTGTGTAATCGTCTAGTGTTCCGATTTTAATTCGGTAGAATTAAAGGACACTTTTGAGTGGTGCAATCGGACTTTTAATTTCACGAACCCACAAGTTCACAATAATGATGAGTTCACTCAAAATTTAAAAAATATATTATTTTCGTTACTAATACCACACACATTTTAACACAAATTTATTGAGGCGGATATTTTTCTACTTAAAATGAACCATCCCGAGGTTAACGCTTTCCTCTTGAAGTACACGAAATTGGATGCCCTAGATGAATCTACTTCCAGGAAACTCTACCTTCCCAATGGCTACGAAGAAACGTTACGAATAATTTGTTGTTGTTTCTCTTCATAGATATTGCAAAGAAAAACTTTTTTTACTTTTCTCAGATACAAACGTCTCGTGAGCTGTTTTATCTTTTGGTCATGCTAAGACAATAAAGATTTAAAGTCTTAAGATAGCCAGATGATCTTAAAACATTTTCACCATTGTATAAGCCAATCCTCCCCATATAATCCCACTGAATATTTAAGGATAAGTTTTCCCAAAGGTTTGTCTCAATAAACATGAAGCAGATAGAAGAATAAAAATTTCTACCAGCGTTTAGGGCAAGTTTGAGTAAAGAAAGTCAATTGAGCGCCTTTTTGGGTACAGACGACTTTACAACTTTTATATCTAATAATATCTCACTGTCGAACTTTTGGGTGGAAAGCAGCACTTTCCTCAAAGTAAATATGATGTGAAGAAGTTAACAAATATAGCTCAAGATATTCGCATCGCTATTCCAATAATAACATATATCACACAGATGTCGCCCTGCTCACAGAGAAATAGGCTCGGAGAGTACCATATATGAGAGTTGTGTTGAGAGAAAATCACGCGAAGTTGCAACCATAAAGAATTGGTAAGGCAGTTTTACTTCCACGCCTAAAATTGCGAAATTCTCCCGAAAACAGAATATATGAAGCCCAACGAAACCCAAAAAAATAGATTCAAATGTCCGTTTTAACAAAATGGCACGCTCTGGAAATTAGCAAGTACACCGCTGGAATCCTCTGAAGATGCCCGTTTGATATATGAGCGAAACGTCAGGAGAATTTTCATCCTCTGGACCACGGTACATAAGACCGGGAAATACATTCTATTAGATTAAAGCCGGCCAATAAGGCGTAAGCATGTACAAGTTAATATGTTGACGAGAACCGAAAAATGAAGAACTGAATATTTTCAGTTTTCCACAGTAAAGCCCAAATTTACCTAATGTATTATCTTTGGCAGTTTCCATGCAGTACTATGATATTTTTGTGTTGGTGTAAAGGCTCTTTTCTTGAGCTAATAGTAATACTTGGGGGAGAAATTATTAATTAAAATATTGATGATGTCAATTGTTAACAATCATATCAGATCGCAATCAGTACCGCTGGTCAGCAGGAATTTACTCCCGTAAGATTTCTTTTACCTGTGGGTAAATCCTGTGTCATGAAACTGTTCTTATAACCAATTTTAAAATCACCACTCTTTGACTCTGTTCAGATTACAACTTAAACCTCTAAGGCCAGCTCTTAATTATCTAGGCTACACACACTAAAGTTATGTGTATATAGCTTCCGGTGTTGTTTCCAACACTGAAAATGAAACTACAGACCAATAAATCTTAATGGCTTTTTTAAAGTTTACAGAAATACCTTTATAAAAGCAGCTATGAGAATTATTTTCACGATGCCTTAGCTGCTGTAATTCTGTTTGAGTGAACGGAACACGCTTACTAAAAATCTGTGCTTTACTATTCGTTCTTAGACGGCAACGGGGAATTTAGGGTTTTTACTACTAAAACTAGGATTCTCTAGCCTTCTCTTTTAATTAATTTTTGTTCTGTGCTTTGTATCTCTCTGACACTTGTGACATCATCCTAAGTGATATCAAGATAGCTGTGATATACTTTCGAATTTCCTATCTTTCTAACAATCGTTTCTATTAAGGAGAAACGCCTGGGCAAATTGGCCAAAAGCTTACAGCAATCCCAAATTTAGTATTTTTGTCTTAAAATCAATATAGACATACTTCAATAGTATAAAGAATTTCTTTTCTGACGGCACTGCAGAAGACGTCACATGATTATTTAAAAAACCCTTCACCTCTATCGTAGTTGCCATTACGTAATTTTAACATCAGATTTCTCAGATTCCATATTTCCTACATTTTCATTACTTCAATATGTTTCATACGATGCAGTTTTATATTAATCTATGTGTAATCCTAAACATATCTGTAGCGGCAACTGAATACTAAGTTTATCCATTTTCATTAGTTGTCATTTTCTTATTTGTATTCAAAAGGGTTATAATGCTTACCTCTTACTGAAAACGCCTAGGAAAATAGAAAGAGTTAATTTGGCAGAATTACGTTTTCTCTTTGTTGATATGGCGACAACAAATGTTTCACATAGGTGCAGGTCATTAGTAGGTTAAAATGGGTGCAGAAACTTACACACCAAGCGTTAGTTTTTCTTAAATTACAATATGTGGAACAGTTTTAAAATCGCCTGTAATTTAGACATAAACTGTAAAGTCCCCAGAAACAATTGTACCTAAAAAGCTGAAACTTGGTATTATTCTATTGTTGATCGATCACAAATGTAAATGTTTTAAATTTGAAAGAAATCTAACAAATGCTTCAGATATTTCAATTTTCACCCTTAAGCTCCCCCCCCCCAAAAACCCTATGTTTTCATTTTTTGAAATAATTACTTCTCACATATTTGCGCATTATGGTTTTTACTTAGTGAAGTGGATTTATATGCATTTTAATTATAAGACAACTTGCTGTGAGCCATTTATGAAATTTGGAATAAATGTATAGCTATTTCGCCTAAGGAAACGGAAAATAGTATGTGTTTAGTGAATTTGTTGCAGCATATGTTACGATAATTGCCATCTTGCTATAGTACATTTTAAGAGGCATTTTAATAAATTTGTGTATATCTAAGTGTTTACTTAGCAAAGCTTTATTGCCTATTTAAGTGACAGTTTGACCCATTTTAGTGTGTTTCTGCCTGCCTTTTTAACACACTTTTAGTGCTTATAAATCTGCTCCCTAGCTGTTACGTCTGGGATCAAACCGGAGAACACACTACTTATTTACACGACACAAATAATACGCATCTGCTTAAAACAAATAATTTCTTCGAGCTTAGATTCCTTTGTCATTGACGAATTCATTTATAATGTTCAATACTCTTCTATCTTTATAATGCTAGGATCCATTCTTGGGTCTGCTGTAGTATCGTGCGAATTAAAAAGCCGAAACTCTACGTCCAACATTTTTAACATTTGGCTAATGCTGCAGACTTGCACTCAAATATATACAACGAAATTTTAATGAAACTACATTGGTAAATATTTAATCTTAAACTTGGATTAGAGGGAGCAAAGTCATCTGTAGTAGGGTAGATTGAGAAAGTAGTATGGCATTAGTAAATTGACACACCGACATAAACACACACACACACACACACACACACACACATATGTAATTTGAGGTCCTCCAACGGTGTCATACCGGACGGTGAATGAGATGGGTGAAATGATGTTCATATGTGTCCAGGGTCAATGGAGCTTTGAGATACCTGACCTTCCTATTTAGGGATAAGGGAAAACGACGGAAAAACCTTATCCAGTTAGATTACCCTGACCGAGATCCGAACTCAGGATCTCTTGAACGGTAGGTAGACACGCTGACATCTAGGCTACCGAGGCGGGCCAACATAAACATATATCTAACAGCAAAGGTTCTTTTAACTGTATTCCTGCCCGCTAGGAGATGCAACCGCTAACCCACTGTATACTGCTGTCCATAGATGGCCCTAACTGTAATATTTGATGCAGTGATAGAGGATTGTAATTTGTAGTAGCTGTTACGGGATACTTTAACTGCAGTAGCTGAGGTTCAGTTCAGACTCGACTTTGTATTTAATTAGGAAAAATAAATAGTTGCAGTAGTGTAAACTAACACAGTAATGAACGTAAATATAGTTCAGTTTGAGAAAGAAACTACACTATGATGAAGTTACATATATGTACTTCTCGCGAATTCTTTTCATTGTTTTATTCAACTTTCACCACTTATCTTCAACATTTGAAAAATTAAACAATTAAACATTTAACTTAAGCATTTATCTGGAATTTCCATGCGCTTGTAATGAACAAAACATTTGAAGCTGCTTGTTTCAAATGTCAAACTTGTTATAGAACGTTTGCAAGAGTCCTCCAAATCCATTTCGAAAAAGTTCGAGAGAGGCAAGGTACGGATATAAAAGTCAGTTAGTAATGAATTAGCCTTGAGATTTGGTCTTGAATCACATAGGTATCATTGTTCCCATATATTGCCACACCTATAAATTTATATCTCATCAATTTCTACACATATTCTTCAACAACAACTACAAGAGCTCGCAAAAATTAGTGAACACCTTTGTTGGTTTACTTATTCTATGTTCATTCATTTTGTGTATTCTGAATTTTAAAGTAGCTTCTACTACACTGGATGTAGGACAACGCAGTAGACCCTCAGTAGACAGTAACGTTTAGTCAACTATTTTAGTGCCAGTCGCTATGTGATGACCTTCACATTGGATTCCCTTTGTGTAGGCAGGATATGAAATACTAACCACGTCGTATATGAGAATAAACGATACCAATAATAATGAGGATGACAATCTACGTAAATAGTTGTTCATAACGAGCGTCAGAATAGCTTTTGTATATTTATGACAGGTGAGATACTAAACAAATAATTAGGAATTCATTAAAAATAATTTATATCAACATAGTTCCATAAAAAGCGCCGCATTCCTAACAAAGAAAGTGGGGGCCCTCACCTAAAAACTCCAGATTCTGGAGAACCGATCAGAATGCTGCACTTGTGGATTCGCCTTCCTGCTTTCTCTGTCCTCGGCGTGCCTATGAGTTCTTATACATTCTTTTATATAGTCCTCTGGCGTCCACATATGTACTGGTGGTCTGTTAATAGTAATAAACATTGATGCAGCCCCTGTCACCTAGGAACATTGAGACGACATATAACCTGATATCAGAAAGATATTCACACAAACAAACAATAAGTATAAATTAGTGACTTCTACCAGAATAGATATATGCCAGAATGCTAGAGTATACTGTAGAGACGGCTACAGCGACCGCTCTGTGAATGTCAGTAACCTCCCTTTGCAATCCCTTTAAACAAAAAACGCTACTCTATTGTCGGTTTTGCCCTCATAACAAATTTGGTGCCATCCAGTCGGGGACCAACCATTTGTTAAAATCCCATACGTGCTTCTGACAACAGGCTATAAGATTTTGACGGACGCGAGGATCGCATACTTTCGTAGAATTTTTTGAATGCAGACAGTTAGAGAAGGCGTCTCAGACGTTAAGTCCAAAACTGGAAATTCTGAACATTGAACTCAAGTGCGGATAGTGGGCAGCCAATAGAAAATTGATATTCATCACGTGACTTTGCAAACTCCAAAAATACCTAGAGTGGGGGTAATTCCAAGTGATAACACAAAGTAGGTTTTTCTAGTAAGAGCACTTCGGTCCTGAGTTCTACGTGAGACGGAAACGCATTCGGCGCAGCCTAAAAGGAACACTTCCGCGCCATGCACTGAAACAAAGAACAACATCTAACAATCTCTCCAGTGAGAGTTAGCACAATGAGTAATATATAGGGAAGACGATAAACATATCCAATTCGACTACGCAGTGCCAGTTACTTTATTTATGAAATTATTATGCATACAAATTCTGGGATATTGGATAACATATGTATCGCTTGTTCATAATTTGTATCAGAATGAAACTAAAGTTCTATATTGCAATTATATAGCTATATATACGAATAAATTTCTAAATATATAAAGTTACCTTTGCACCACTATCATTTTCCGCACCATTCTTTAGCACTGGTTTGTATTCTCAAATGCCTGGTTCTTTTTTGTAGCTTTAAAATTATTTTCTATGTTATGTCTTCTCTATCATACATAATAAATAGGGGAGGTATTATACTCCTGCGAAATTTTCGATGCCGATTTACTAACCGATATATGCCCTTTGAGGCCACCTCAGTAGAAAGCATTTTAGTAAAAGGTCAGAAGGTTAATTTATTGGAGGATAGAAGTTTATGACAGTTCGAAAATATATTACCTGCATTCTCCTCAATTCAATTCTGATAGTTCAGTATAAATACATGTTGTGAGTTCCCTGTAACCAAACAGATATCTTTTTGATGTTGTATCGAGTGCTTAGCCTTAGCCAGACTGGGCCCGTGGTGTTTACTCTCTCTGGCCCGGCGCGTTTATTTTTCTGAGCTAACCATTTATCCGGGACACGCTGGCAGCCGTGGATTGTTTGCCCAAATGTGGCTGGCTAGGTCGGTTGGACACGAGTGTTGGAGTGTGTTGTTGAGTATGAGCCGGAGAAGGAGAGAGCTGACCTTTTCTGGTGCTTGGTGTACCGGTAATGTTTTTTGGCTCTTCGTGAGCCTGGGTAAGTTGCGAGTGCCTTGTATGCCTTTCTTGTTGGTCTTACAGTATTACAATTTTCAATCATTTTGGTTACGCTTTCCTTACTGTGGGCTTTCCTCCGCCTTTAGTATACATTAGGTTGACTTACTTTACATTTTTCCTTCCTTTCTGGTGGAACACGTGTTTGTGCATACATTTAACTGTATTTTGAATATGCAATTCTCGGGTTTCGCTGTGTGCGTTTCATTTAATAAGGGGTAAAGTTAATGCAGAAAAATTTGGCCTCAAAGTATATATATTATATATTTTTATATTATACCTTTTTATATACAATTTTGTGAATTTTATACGGAATTTCGATAATATCACGTTTTCTTTCATTTTTTTGCGAGGATTGGCTTCACGAAATTACTACTTCTCCATTTTACCTTTTTTATTGGTGGCCCTCTGATATCTTATGTCTGTAAGATGCACATTTGCTACAAGACCTGTCCCATTTGATTTGCCACAACAGCGGTCTAATTTTGTTGTTTATTTATTCCGGAATCTGGCTGTTACGTTAATTAATTCTGTTACTTTTATTAATCAATCATTACAGGGGCAGATGAAAAGTATAAAGCATTTTTATTGCAGTAGTCAACAACATTGGTCTCATTGGTTTTGTTTATTATATTTATAATCTTTTCTTTCTTTCTGGATGCTTTTAGCTTTAAGGTTGTAAAATAATAACAGCCAAAACGAAAAGAGACTGCAGTTTATTGTATATGATACGGGCATGGTGTTGGCCAAGTTAAATAAATACTTGTTGCATCAGGAAACCGGTTGTTCTCCTGTGTTCCTTCTTACAGTGAGAGATCCTGATGTTTACTTGCCTACGTCACATGTGATTGTTTTGCTGCTTGTGCAGTCGTACGGGGAAGGTACGAGCTAATGTTCGTGGACGTTTCTCTTTTCTGTAGTAAACTATTTTCCAGATATCCTTGCTATGTATTTGAATTATTCAATTCCTTTACTTCTCAAAACTGAAGTTATTATTCGAACCATTTTTTATCTCTAGGCAATGCAAAGAGTGAGACATTTCAAAGCTATGTGTCCGTGTAGGGACCAGCTCGTTATGGACTTGACTACCCCTTAAGGGCTCAGTATCCTCATATTCCCTTTGTACATAACATGTCTCTTTTAATTAGCTTTCACCAACATTAATTTATATTTGACAATGAATGAAATGAGGGAAATGATGCTCAAATGAGCATTAACTCCAGAGAGCTTAGAGTTAAATGACATTCGGCTTTCGGATCAGGGTAAACCCTGGAAAATTCCTTATTGAAAGAACCCGCCATCACCCAGATTCGAACTCGAGATCTCTTGAACTTGAGGCAGCCACGCTACCACCAACGCTACCGAACTGAGCACACAAAATATTAGGAATGTATTCAGAAGTAAGGGGAAGGTTGATGAAAACATGAAGAATGCGAGGGATTCAATAAAACACTAGACGGACATAACGTGCAGTTCTCCTTTTCCTGAGTTTGTATAATAGGTAAAGCAATATAAATATACAAAGATGATGTCACAATAAATTTAAAAATCATTATTATAATAAAGTACATTTTGAGGTATTAAGTTTCCACGCTATTCTTTACTACTTGTTTGAATTTAAAACTTCTGCTACCGCAAAATTGACTCAACATTCTTACTTTCTCCACTTCATAGTTACATAGGCTAACTATGCACCTCAGTCAAATATAAGCTGTCGAAGTATCTACGGAAATGCACGTTTTGAAGTCATCTGATATTCTTAATAGAAATTTTTAATTGTCTGGCTGTCTTTTCCAAAATCCCTCCCTCCTTGTTGATGTGTATGTACATGGTTAACTTTATCAGTATGATACCAAAAAAGGGGGTCTCTATTAATTTCTGTAATAAGTTCAGGAACTTCCCTGGATGCACCACCAAGATCCTCTAGAAAATCTCCTAGTACACAACTGCCTTTACATCTAACATTTATACAATATTTTGATTTACTGATAAACTTTTAATAATGTGAAATTAAATTAAACGTGTTAATTTATTTGTTGGCAATTAAAGTGTATATCTTGAATGTTTGTCATATGTTCTCTGAAGACATCCGTACTCGAAATGACCTACATGACTGGTAAATGGTAAGAGATAGTACCAGTGTTACTGCACAAAAATGTAGCTACGTCCCGTGGAAACAAACCGTTTAGTGAATCAACCATTTCTGACATACACTTCCTTTGAATTTCCTTATCCTTATACCTATGCCTCTCAAATCGTATCTAATTGGCATTTTGTTATATAAAGGGAGCGACTATCAAAACCATCGTATAGCAACCAGCTCTGTAAGCTTTGGACTATCGCTTCAAGGCTGATAAGTTCTATTTCACTTGCACGTTCAAATAATTAGCAATAATAGAATTTGTACAAATGGTTACGTGGATTGGCCTCAAATCGTTAGGGGAGCAGAGCAACGCACCCAGCTTTCTACTAAGTCTGCCACGTACTAGTAGATATAGAACGATTTGCATTCTATCTTGACGATTACTTCAGATAAATATAAACAATGTGAAGAAAGAAAGAAAGGCGGTAAGAAGGGAAGGCGGAAACGCGGGAAGTTTTGAAAAATAACTTGAGTAAAGAATCACCATTCGCTAACCCATTTCAAACAAACAAATTGAAATTGAAATTGCATTGTGGTGTAATATACATATTTATAAATTGAATTAGTTGTTAGAAAAACATGAGTTGTTAATAAGGTAATGTGGAAGTAAGAATGACAATTGACTCGCTGCACTTGTTTCCTAATCTGAAATATAGGAACTGTTGCAGTACGTCCAAAATATTACACCATAAGTATATCTCAACAGGCATCTGAAAAAAAAATATTTTGCGGTAAGTTATCTTCTATATATGTATGTGAGATAGCAAGCGGCTCTCTCTCTCTCTCTCTCTCTCTCTCTCTCTCTCTCTCTCTCTCTCTCTCTCTCTCTCTCTCTCTCTCTCTCTCTCTCTCTCATTTACTGTCCCTCCATTGCGGTGTGTTTATGTTTGTGAGAGAGAGAGAGAGAGAGAGAGAGAGAGAGAGAGAGAAAGAGAGAGTGAGAGAACAACTAAACTGACAAGCGACAAAAATCGTTTGTGTTCTAATCACATAATTACCGCTAATCACGTGCAACATATTCCTTTGCTAATGTCGTGTACCTACATGCCAGGGCAATAAGGAAGTTTAGTTGGCATTGTGGGATCATTAAAGGAATTTCAGTATGGTGGTTTTGTGATGACTTTGAAATTGATAACCGCAGTAAAAGGAGTCCTTGTATATATTTGTTACAAAGAACTGATTACGTGGGCCTAACGGTGGGATCTTACTGTCGTCAGAATCAGAAGTATCCATTCATGCCAACACTAATGGGAATGGAACTATGCTTTTACGTGTACCCAGCAGATGGAATTAGGTACCAGTGCTCGGATACGACAACGAGCACTGTTGATTTTGTGTAAGAGATGGTTTATGTGATCTTGCTAATCTATATATGTGTGTAACTGAAAGCCCGGAAGTGAGATACAATTTATTTTAATAACATCTTATAAATCTCATTTTCTACTGTGGTACATGGTGTACGAGATTTGTAAATTTAACAATATTTGTTTTGTCTAAGTAGTCAGAGAGTTTAATAGCTTTAAACTAAGAGCTATGGGGCAGACAGTTCAAAACATAATTTAATTTAATTACTCACTCGTTCTCGACTTTAAAAGCAAACTTATAATTTCGTTCAATGTAAACATTTGACAATCATCACAGGGCTGCTGTTTTATACTTCCCTCGCTCGAACAAAATTATCCATCAGTTAAATTTGAGAGATGACCTAGATTCTCTGAATTCTAAAGACTGAATTCCTTTGTGCCCTCCTGGTTCTATTCAGTCAGAAGCAAGTTATTCATTCATAAACGCACCCTAGTTTTAAACAAGAATGTTTCTGGGGGAGAGGTTTACTTCATTCATAAAGGTGAACAGTTATTGTTAGACAAAGTCATATGAAGCTAATAAATCACAATGTTTACAGAGAAAGGAAAATGTTTGAATGAGAATGCTATATTCATAGAGGAATTTGTATTTGACAGGGGTTTGCTCGCTTGGGTTTAGGGATCTGCATTTAGATATGGTTAGAGGCCCCATATATGAGAAGGTGGGTTCGAATTTTATAATTATTAAAAGTTTGTCAAATGGGAGGATGTTCCTCTATCTTTTTTCTTTCACTGGAAAATGCAAAGAGATCCAAATAAGAAATTAAACTAAATGGCGTCCAGCTCATATCTCCCCATCGGTTAAAAGCAGCTGTGTTCCAGTATTCCACTTTTACACAAAGAAGATCAGTAGCAACAAGGCAATGTCTGGCACCATCTATCTCAGTTGGCAGAAGGAAGTAAGAACGGCTTCCCCAACGGCACAGAAAATCATGAGAGTACAATGATAATGTAAAACCAAAACCAATTAATAGTAGTTACAACTTAATCATAAGTATTGGAAATAAAAACCATAAATTTGCAACCCAAAGAATCAGATTGCAATTCCAAAATTCCGTCTAAACTACTTTCAAGACCTTATTATGATGGCGGCCTCCTGCTCCAATCTATGGAAGAATATTTTTTGGTGTAATAATTCAGTTATATCTTCTTTTAGGGAATGACGGAAATAACTTAGTGGTTTATTTCCACATTAAATTATTTGATAGCACGGACCACAGAACTTTAAACTATTTTGCACGCTCCTTCACGCAGCGTCGTAACTCCATCG
Organism: Mantis religiosa; assembly: GCA_030765055.1. Lineage (NCBI taxonomy): Eukaryota > Metazoa > Arthropoda > Insecta > Mantodea > Mantidae > Mantis > Mantis religiosa. Next base: position 242,439,875 of record CM060950.1, on the reverse strand, counting down.
TCACGCTATCTATTTTGCGGTGGACTAACTACCTAACCCCAAACTCTCCTAGCGGCACAAGCACAACTGTTGACAGGACACTCAAGCAGCATCATTGGTAACTCTTCATTAAGGATGGTCCTCTCTATGGACATAATAAGTCACTGTTGTCAATAACACTACCTAACATGAAATTTACCTCCCGGTATATAATACGCGTTGTTAGTTCATATTCACATGTAGACTCCCAAATGCCTGGTGATACTAACATGTTTATGGGGTCACACAATTCCACGTTGTGGACGCCAATTTCAAGCAAAAATATATGTGGCGAACAATGTTCCAATTGACAATACAGTTTGAAGGACTTTTGTTTAGCTCATTGTAAAACAATGAGGTTTCTCACAGGGTATGCCTCGATGTGTGTGAGCACATTTGAAATAATTGTTTTTCTTGAAAAATGACATTATATATGATACAATGTGTGTGTGTTTGTGTGTGTGTGTGTTGTTTACACTTTCAGTATTTTACTGAACTAAATAGCCGAAGACTGTTTGAATGACCGCAGCTGCGCGTGCGGGTGTCAATGTAACTTTCGCTTTCTGAAAGCCCTCTTCATTCCACCAAAAATCTCTTTGTGACTGTTTTTTATGCCATTCTGAATGATCCAAAGAATATCTTATTCCTACAAGTCAAGTTAGCCCCTTTAGAAAACTGCTAAGGACACTGTTTCTTACATTGCTTTTGTTATAGCAAAGATATCAAAGAGAACAATCCACTGTGTAAGGTAAGGTACCTGTTGACTCAGAAACGGGGAGAATATTAATAACATTCATAAGTTAGACAAACGTTGTCAGGAATAGTTAGATTAAACGTCTGTAATATCGATAAAGTGGTTGGTCTGTTAAAATACAGAAAATACCTTAACGAAAGATTATAAACTCTATCTTATAAGAGGTTTTAATCTTATTTCCTTCACTACATTCCGGTAGCTAATCCACTGAGATATAACATACGTTTTCTGTACCTTTCTTCCGGACATCATTCATCTGTCACTTAGCCACTCATTGTATCTATGAAAAACCTTTTTTCACATACTCTCACACCTGCTTGTTTCTCATTCAGGATTTTAGGGCTTAATGATACAATAAGATTATTTGTAAAATGTGTCAAAGTTTTTACCTTAGATTATAAAGTGTATGTTACATACCTAGGTACAGCTGAGTCACGTGGTATGCGTTTAGTACAAAATAATGATTAACTGTTAATAGAGATAATCCCAGGATGGGACATTATTGTTATCTCATGTTAGATTTTCACTGGGAGTCTCACCTTGTCATTACGTTTTTTAACTTATATATATATATATATATATATATATATATATATATATATATATTTTCCTTGGTACCAGTTAAGTAACTAACTAAAACCTAACCACACCAACATTTCATAGTCCACAGCAAATATATAGGAGGAGAAATAATTAGATTTGGAGAGATTGACTTCCTATTGTGAAGTAAGTTTCTTCTCCCCACCTGTTTTAGGTACGTCCTGTAGAGGTGTTAATTGTACTAACCCGAAATGAAGGTTTGCCTCTTGCAATTAGTTTTACTAGGTCATTGTGGAAAATAATAGATCACACAATATTTGGTATTGAAGACAACGTTCTTCGGAATAGTTTCCAGTTTCAATAATTTTGAGTACGAAACAAGTAGTAAAGTGATACATACAAAATAAATCGAACAAAATTGAAAACGTGCCTCGAAATGTATGTTAGGGTATGGTACTATGTATGAACAGAAGCTTCCAATTATTAATTTAAACACATTTACACACATAATGGTTCTAATTCTGCGAATGTTAATTTCCAAAATTATTCTACCGAACTTAGTTATGAAATGCCGAGAATAGGCATTTCATTTGGAAAGACCTGGAATAATTTACAAGTTTGGTTAATATAACTCTAGGTAATGTACTTATAATGTGCAAGAGTTGCTCAGAAATCGTCTGAGACATGGAAAAAGAAAGTGAATAAATCCGAGCAAAATATAAGTTGAAACCTTTTGACTTATACAACCCTCTGTAGACTTCAGTTCTGAAACACAATGTTTCTTTTCTGCCTTATATGAAATATTTTGTGCAATATATCTCTAAATTATTATACTTAACATATGCGTCTACTTTGCAGTTAAAAAAAGGCATCATTGTTCCAATATGTTGCAAAAGGATCTTAATAGCTAAGTTACATACCTATACCAATTGCAATTATAATTTCAGGGCCATCTGAAATGTTTTACGTGTTCTTTGTGTTGCACGAGACGGCGTGTCGCTGTGATCACAGTCAGTCAGAAAACACGCGGGATATTTAAACTGCAAGTTTGTACAGGTTTTTTCGTTGGTCTGTATTTTAGCGTTAAAATGGCACTTTTTGTAGAATTGCACTGGACCCAAAAATTCAATGTCGAGATTCCTTTGGAAATGGAACATCCGAATATGGAGAAGATCCTCCCAAAATAACCCAATACACAAAGGTACGTTAGATACCACAGTTTTATATAAGTTTGGCTTCTTAAAGGACAACAAGCAAGACTCTCAAGAAAGTCTCCGAATAACAAACTACCCCTTATCTTGATTTGATCGAAAATGGTATTTAACCATTTTAATTAAATTATTATATTTTTAAAACATCTTCATGAAAAATGAATATGTTTATCTGCTGGGAATGTCCTCAAAATTCCTTTTCACTCTGGATCACTTTAAATAACTGTAAAGTTTAAGAGATAAACAAATTTTACTTCACATGGAATGTAGATTGTGTTGTTAAATATAATTTATGCCTGATACATTTTATTTTGTAAGACCAGCCGTTTCAGATTTACTGTTGATTATATTCCACAATTCCTCAATAGTTATATTTTCTAAAAGACAAAGTCCTTCTGCCGTACTTGTGTGTGGAAAGTATTTCGTTAAGGTTCAAAAATTGTTTACAGAGCCTTCAGTAGCAACAGCTATACGTTTTGGTGTCCCCTGAATTAAAACTTAATTTCAAATTAGCCCCGTCCGGATATGAAATGGAAAGAGGAAATTTGGATCACAGAACGCTCAGACAGGCAAATGTTAAAACAGAAAAAAAATTTACAATGACAATATAATTTCAAAGACGTCCCCCAGACAACCGTTGAAAAACATGTATTACGTAATGTCTACTGTATTCCCTTGTAACTACAATAAAATGTTTATCTTGAAGTACATAGACAAATAAGTGTTTGTGCAAGAGTAGAGAAAGTAATGTGAGTGTATCACATCAGTACTATCCGTGCTAGTACGGATGGTATTGAAATTAAGGGTTTATTATAAATCGGAACAATAAGTATAAGTTTATATTCAAATATTCACAAAATAGCTACATCTCCTTCTTGAGTTGATATTCGGACACTATGAGACTTTACATTCGGATAATAAATAACCAAACAATATGAACTCTCTGAAACAAATAATATACTGATTAAATAAACATCAATATTTAAAATATTAGTGAAAAGAGAAATATTAATACCAAAAATTAAAACAATTTACGGTAAACGTTCCTAATATATAACACAAAGACAAATATATCTTGACCTAATGCTAAACATTTTAAACTAAAGCAAAGTTAAAACATAATTAACAAATTTAAATGTAATCAATGTAATATTATTAAGAGAGAATTCCGAACGTAAACTACAGATCAACAGTTAAAGTGTTACTTGAGGTAAAAACTGACCTCCTACCAGACCTATAGACAATTAATATATATTAAACTGCATTGTAATTACTATTAAATACTCAGTAATAATACATAACAGCAGCTCCAACATGTAGGAAGTTATAAATGTACAGATATTTTAACTGAATGGTCAAATTGTTATTGAAATTATTAAAACAATGAATTATTAGTGACAAAATAGCTATAATGTCAGATAAAATAATTGAAATGCGTCCCCGTAACGAATTGTTTGCCATGAAAGGTGATTCTTAGTGACAACTCTATGTCCTTGTGACATTGCGCGATCTAATGGACAAAATTTCTGAGCTAGACCAACAAATAGCTGCCTTACCCGATGTTCATCACGACTTGCTTTGGAAGTATGAACGCCCACGAGGTGATAATATCCGTAGTAAATTCCGAAATGGATCAATCCCAGGTGACGTAACTAAAACCGGAAGCATTAAAAGGTATTTAGGTTCTCTATTTTGTAACGGTAATAAGGATGGCAGCGCTCTAAGCTCTGTGGAGCCTGGACTAATTTAAGCATCATTTAATTATCGTCCAATTTGATTGTTTGCGGGCTTTATTATTCATTCGTTCATTCATTCATTCACTCATTTACTCAGTCATTATTTGGTCCAGATAATTGTAGTAGCATATCCATATAGTCTGTTCTTGAGACCTGTAACAAAGGAGATAATGTATTTATTTACGGTACAATATACACTTAACTTTAAACACCACGCAGTTAAATATTATTTTAATTATCGCTAATCTATGAAAGGTAGAAGTATTTCGTTCGAGATAAAACTACAAATGTGAGTATTGGAAATGCATTGGAAAAGAAGAAACGGAGGTTAAAATGTTTGAGGAATGTATGTGCGAAAGTCGAAGAGAGAGAAAATAACGTCAATAACAAAACTATCGATAAATACCTGAGTGGATACTTGAATGTTGTATAAAACCACATACGCTTCATGTGGCAAAAGTGTTTTATTTTCCCTTGAAGTTTAAATAACAGTGCGCCGAACTCACTGGTTAGGTATAAGGAAACTGAACCGTCCTGGCGCAGCTAAATGTTGCAAACCCACCTACCTCCCGTACGTCAGTCTTTCAAGTATCGGAATACATTTTCTCGCGTCTGTACAATAAATCAAGTTTGACCACTACTCCAACTCCTCTTTATACTAAGCCTAACCCTACTTTCAGTGCCGTTTAAGGCATAGTTCGCAAGCTGTTTGCAGGTTTCTATAAGCAAATCTGCTGTACTGAATGTATATAAAACAATTGCGTGATCATCACACCTAAAAATAGAGAATCAGCGCAGTTTTCAAAATCTTGTAACGAAAAAACCTAGAAAGGAACACTGAACCACTTATGTTGCAATATCGCCTGTTTTTATGGATATTACAATTCAGGTTTATCTCCTAATTTAGCTTCCAAGGAATGTCTATAATGTAAACGATTCGACTGTAGAATTACAAGTAATGATTAAGTTACTTAAAGAATTAATTAGAGAAGTAGAAGTTCAGATTTACAGCTAATCATTATGTCCATTTTACATGCTTTGCGCACTTGCTGTATTTTTGTTTCCCGTTCTTTTTCTGACGCCATCTTATGTTTCTTACTCAGACAGTTGAAGACTTGTACCAAATTGCGCAGAGCATGCGGTCGGCAATTTAGCGCAATAAACATAATAACGCTGTGTAAACTTACAAAATGGTCCGATAATAATACATACCCTGGACGTTTCCTCCTGTCAAATAAAGAACCTGTACCAATATTACGCAAGTCCCGAATTCTATGTTCAAATGCTGCACTTCATAAACTCTAAACGGTGTCTATGAAAGAAAGAGGTTACTTACTCACATTTGTTTATGATATACAACAATAATAGCAACAACATTAATCACTTAAAATATTGTTGGAGCAAATCTCTTTCATGGGTTAAGTTTCAAATGTTGGTTAAACATTTAGTCCCTTTATTTTTCTTGTTACAACAAGGAAATGTGTAATAACTTTTATCTTACATTTTTAACAGGTGTAAAAATAAGCCTTTGTGGAAGATTGGATTGAGAAAGTAGTGTGTGTGGAATATATCAACGTTTTGCTATAAATATACGTTATGAATAAGACGATCTTATTATTTTAAATTGCCCGCCAGGGAGGACCAATACTGGAGCAACGCGTGCCTCTGCCCAGAGATGGCTCTACCTGTAAAATTGCATAATAGGAAATAAAATTTTCTAAATATTCGCAAAGATAAGTAACAAGTTGGAATGATGTTACTTAAATATAAAGCATATTTAATTGATTCCTATGGCATGCAGATGAGGAGTAGTTATACCATAGAATGAGATAAAATCTAAAAAACAAATAATTGTTTATGGGAATGGAAGCCTTCTAAATTGGATATATCTGTAGATCGTTTTGCTTCCCTTGCTGTGTCTGGACTTGGAATTCCAAAGCTCGGCTCAACCGACTCGACTCCTCTTTCCTGATCGGAAGTCGATTGCAGGCACTAGGACTGTACAAGTAGTCTCTTCGACTCATTCGCACCGTTGGCCAGTCACCACGTGGACTGTAAAACGCGTGCGTGCGACTGTGCCCAACAAGAAAGCAGCAGTTATGTAAAAAACTGAAGCTGCTGACAGTGAAGTAAACTAGGTTATTAGTTATTATTAACAAAGCAGCAGCTTGGCGAAGCAGCGCGTTCTCCTCTCTGCGCAGCGTAGCCTGCGCAGCAGCCTTCTTCTGCAGGCGCAGCAGCGCCTGCCCTCTCCCAGCCAGAAGCAGCGCCGCATGGCCCTCTTCCCAGCGGAGCAAACAGCAGCAGCATAAGCATTCTGCATCGCCGGCCAGCAAAGCAGCCTTCCACTGACTTCGGCGGTTTAAGCCATAAGAGCGAGAGCCAACACAAGAGCGAGAACCCCCTTTCACACTACTCTTACGTCTATCATCTTTGTTTCCAACTGCGACAGAATGACTGACAGACAACGAAACAGCGGGCTAGCAAGACCAGAGCCAAAGGTAAGGGCCCCCGGCCCTAAACCTCGAGCCGCTATGGCTCGCACAGGTGCCTCCTCACGGAGTGTCCGGTCCTCTACTAGCAGCCGGATGGTAACCACGCAAACTGAGACTGAGGGACCAGGACCCAGTGCACCTTCCACCTCCCAGAGTGCTGAATCTGCACCCGCGCATAACACTGCACCCAACTCTCCTCCCTCCATGGACCACCCTCCATGCCTTACACCTCTGCCTGAGTCTGACGACTCAGATGCAGATGATTTTGTCGTCGTCGGGGGACGCAGGCGGAAGCGGGCGTCAGCCGACCTGCAGCAGCCACCACCACCACCACAGGGCCAACACCAACCCCCACCCAAAGGGGGGCCAAAAATGCCACCTATTGTGGCGGACACATTCAAAAACGACGTGTCCATCATGCGCCTTCTAGCCTCTCGCCTGAAGCACCACTTCGAGGCCAGGAGGAAGCCTAGAAAGGTCCAAATATGCACCAGCTCCCTGGAAGTCTTGGAGACGGCGAAAACCGTACTGAGGGAGCAAAACATCGATTTTTATAGTTATTCCGCCCAGCGCCCACATGTTGAGCGCAGAATCATAAGGGGGCTAGACTCTGACTGTACCCCTGACGAGGTCAGGGCAGCACTAAAGGAGGAGCATAACATCGAGGCCCACTCGGTCGCGCAACTGCGCAAGACTGTCCGGTCAGACAGTGGGGCGGTTAAAGTGCCTATGCCGCTCTTCTTGGTCCTTGTGGACAAAGTGCGTGACGCTGAGATTCAGCCGATCGATACTGTTCGCAGGCTGATTTTTACCGTCGTGAAACTCGAGCGCCTTCACGGCAAAGAAGGACCGGTGCAGTGCCATCGATGTATGGGCTTCCACCACTCCAGCGCAATGTGCGAGCGTAAGCTTGCGTGCTTGAGATGTGCGGAGCCGTATATGTTGAGGGACCACCTCAAGCCTCCTGAAGAACGTCAGTGTGCTAACTGTAAAGAACTGCACACCAGCATCTACAAGGGCTGCCAAACGCGGCAATGCATCATTGAGAGCCGACGCCAGGGGCATCCTGAGCCGGCCACTGTTCGCCCGGGAGTGTCTCTCGCGGCAACCCTCAAGAAGGCCGAGACCACGCATAAGCAAGCGGAAGCGACTGCTGTCCAAGCTGCAGCCCCTATAGCCCGCCTCCGACCGAGGAAAGCAAACGTGCACCCTCACAAAGCAGGGGAAAAAATAGCGGGAAGTCAAGATAAAAAAGAGCGGGAAAGCCACTATTCCACCTCCTGCGCCGAGAGTCAACGACCAGGGCCAGCCTGAAGCTCCGGCCTCAGCTGCTCCTGCACCGCAGCCTGCGCCAACGGTGGAACCTGCACCAGCAGCACCCTCGGCGGCACCAGCCAGCACACCTCAGTCCGCTGCCTTTGCGGGCACGGTATCCCAGGCAGACCTGGACGAATTCCAGGTCCTCTCCCTGTGGTTCGGTGACCTAATTCAGAGGACCCTCCCGGCTCTACGCTACTGTAAGCTGCAGGTCGAGAACCCTGAATTAACTCCGATGCAGAAGCACGCTATTGTGCTCAGAACGCTGGAGGAGCTGTTCCCGGGGTCCGCAAAGTAATGACCTCCAGACTCGTCCGGAGGCCATTACGTGCCGCGCTCTGGAACGCGAACGGCATCCGGGGCCATCAGCCTAGCGTTCTTGAGTTTCTACAGTCCTTCGGTATTGACATTCTGATGGTCTGCGAAACCCATCTGGGTGCCACAAGCAGCTTTTCGCTGCCTAGCTTTGTCACCCATCGGTCCGATCAAATCGGCCGATGAGGTGGCGGCACCGCCACCTTCATCAGGAACCATATCACGCACTCACCTTTCCCACTACCCCCACTCCAGCACTTGGAAGCCTGTGCCATTCGGCTTGCCATTGGCGGGCGAGACACGCTGCTGGTAGTAGCCTACGATCCTCCTGATGCTCGCTTCAACGGGGCGGACTTCAACCTCCTGTTCAACCTTCATCCAGTGGTATGCATCGCCGGTAATCTCAACGCGAAACATGCCTACTGGCATAGCCGCACAGCTAACGCCAAAGGGCATGGGCTCTACCGCCTCATCAGCCTTGTCGCGCACGGCCCGAGAGGTCCTACGTTCCATCCAGCCCACAGCAGGCCGGATGTGCTCAACATCATGCTCACCAAAAACTTTCCATAACACCTAGACCTCTCGGCAGTCAACGAAATGGACTCCGACCACGACCCGGTCCTGGTGGACGCTAGCGTTGACATGCCAGCTCTGCTAAACCCAGACTGGATATATGAGGTCGACTGGGATGCAGCCGTCCTAAACCTGAGCCAGTCAGTAGACCCGCGTCCACGTATCGATTCCATCGATGCGCTGGAAGCGGCAGCCTCTGACTTCTCCAAACACATCGTAAATGTGGTACGTTCCCACACATTCCGCATTCCCTCACAGCACCACAACCCCATGACCATTCCAAACGAACTCCGGCAGCTGTTTAAAGCCAAAGCAATTGTCCGGAAGCTATGGCAGTGCTTTCGCCACCCTAGGCTACAGGCAGTCTACCAGAGTTTCAAATCCCTGGCCAGGCGGCTGCTTCGTGCTCACCGCTCTGCGGCCTGGGAGGCGACAATGAAGCGGGTAGACCTCGCGGAGAGGCACCCGTGGCGGATTATCCGTTCCTTACGGAAGGATAAAGGTCAATACCAACACCCTCTTCATAGCACTCGAGGGCGACTCGCCTTTGAGCCCCAAGAGAAAGCCACAAGTTTCGCAGACTATCTAGAGCCTCAATTGGAGCAACGGGGAAACCCGCAAGACGACGAGTTCACCGAACTCGTGGAGGAGGCGGTGGAATACCTCTACGAGGACACCCCTCCCCCACGCGATGTGATCCACATTCCCATTGCCACCCCCAAACATGTGGCAGCGCAAATCCATAGCCTCAAAACTAACAAATCACCGGGGCATGATGGTGTCACGGCACTCATGCTCCGAAACCTTCCCAAAAGAGCTGTGATCCACTTGACGCGGATTTACAATGCGTGCCTCTACCTCCGCCACTTCCCAACTTGTTGGAAAGAGGCGAGGGTTGTATGCATTCTAAAGCCCGGCAAGGATCCACTTTTCCCGTCAAGCTACCGGTCCATAAACCTTCTCTCAGTTGTCTCAAAGGTTTTTGAGCGATTGCTCCTGGTCCGCTTGACTCCTCTCTTCGAGGAAAGGCACCTCCTACCGGATCACCAGTTCGGTTTCCGTCGAGGCCACTCCACGACTCTGCAGCTACTGCGATTGGTAGAAGAGGCTGCACTGGGGTTCCAGGACAACCTCAAAACTTTCGCCGTGCTGCTGGACGGGAACAAGGCCTTCGCCACAACGTGGCACCAGGGACTGTTATACAAGCTCAAGGAAGCACAACTCCCCGCCCCATACCTCACCCTGATCAGTAGTTTCCTCCGGGACCGAACCTTCAGGGTGCGGGTCGAAAGCAAACTCTCCACCGTCAGACCCATAGCGGCGGGAGTCCCGGAAGACAGTGTACTGTCGCCGTTACTCTTTGCTGCCTACATGTCTGACTTCCCCACAGAGACTCGCACTGTCCTTTGCCAATATGCTGACGACGTCCTCATATTGGCCCAGAACAAAAACGTCCGCTACTGCCTCCCTCAGCTGCAACGATCACTCCGGGCCATCTACACGTGGAGTGAAAGGTGGAGGAAGGCCATTAGCCCGCAGAAGAGCTCTGACCTTCTGCTGGGGAAGGTCCTCCGCTGGCGCCCGGTAGGAGACCTGCGGTTGAGGCAGAGAAGGATCCCTTGGGTCCGGACTGCCCAATACTTGGGTGTCCGACTGGACCGCGGCCTCACATTCACCCCACATGCCCGTGAAATAATCGGCCTCGGCCATGCAGCGCTCAGGCAGTTATACCCCAGATTCCGCTCGACCATGCCCATCCGCCTGAAACTGCGGGTGTACCGTGCGATCATCCTGCCCCTGATCCTGTATGGATGCGAGGTCTGGGGATCGGTGGCTCGTTTCACCATCCGCAGACTGCAAGCCGTGCAGAACAGGGCGCTTAGGATGATCTATGGTACTCAAGGTATGTTTCCCTCATACATTCTCCACACCCATTCCGGCATACCTTACATTGAGGACGTTGTGCGCGAACGCTCGCGCTCATTGTATGCCAGGATTACATTCCATCCCAACCACCTAGTGAACACACTCGGGCAGTATGACCATCGTTTACCTAGGAGGAGAAAGAGCTACCGCCTCCCCAAGGACGCCCTTGGGTGGTGAGACCAGCCTCTCATCCCCTCAACTCTACACTCTGTTCCGGCCACACTGGGGCTGGACCCGGCCCGCCGGCTGTACCCCGGCAGCCGGGTCCCCCAGTGTGACCCCGATGAACACCATAACATAACGATCCCTAACTTACCCGACCTCTCGCTCCTGGCCCCGCCACGCTGGATGGACCCTGCAACGCAGACCGCCAACAGCGTGGCGGTTCAGGGCAGTGGCCTCCTTGGAAGCTACCCCCGCCGCCAGGAGCATTAGCAGAGGTCGAATCAGGTCCTTCAGTTGACAACGACACCCAAGCTTTGGAGAAAGGACAAAATCTTTAAGACCGCAGTGGTAAATCCGCAAAGCGGATAGGTACCTTGGCGATCTACCCACCGTCCGGGTGCACCCGGACCCCTTGTTCTCGCTCTTGGCTCTCTTCCCTTGCTGTGATTTCCTTTTAATAATGTTCTACTAATGTAAAGTATATTTAATTGATGCCTATGGCAGTGAAACGAAGAGTAGCTATACCATACATTGAGATAAAATCTAAATACCTAATAATTGTTTATGCGAAAAGAAACATTCTAAATTGAATATATGTGTAGAGCTTTTTGCTTCCCTTGCTAAGATTTCGGTGTTATGGAAGATGACCTCTGTCCATATGATATTTTGAGTATATAATTTCTAACAAGTATCTCCAGTATATAGAATGTGCTGGTGATTTAGTTTTCATGCTGGTATGTTTACATGGTTAAGACTAAGTGATCCGTGGTTCATATCCAAGCTATGGCTCCGGCTCTACCTTTCCACGGTTACTTTCACAGCATAGTTAATTACCTTATAACTCTCGCTTACATATATTTTGCTTTAATGTCACTAGATTTTGTGTCCAGAGCTGAGATACTACCTAACAAACCTTTTATTGTTTATGACTAAGAAAGGCTACGAAAATGTATTTACTGCTTTCTCTTCTTCAACCACATGAGTTTTATGTTACTACAGCCTACTCCATACATGTAGTGTATACAGCTATAATATTTACACCTACAGGTGAAATAATCTGTGTGATGCCACCCCTGGATGATCAGTTTGTTTTCAGTATTCATTTTCTATCTTAGAAATGTGTAAGCAACATCTATGTGATTCTCGTTCATCGACACGTGTATGATGAGCGGCTTTCACTTAACTACGTTTGTATACAATTAGACGTTTCCTCCTAATATTAGTGGTCCTGTGTACTTTATATTCTAGAGACCCGTAGTTCGAATGTCGGTCAGGATCCGCTATCTGGGTAAGGTATTTTTTGCGGGTTTCCCTTATCCTGAAAGATTAATGTACGGTAACTATAGTATTCATGGACCCTCGACACACTTGAGCATTATTGCACCCATTTCATTCACCGTCCGATATGACTTAACGTCATAATAACTTATCTCGATATGCCAACTTCTATCTAAAATACAAGACCTGGATTGTCAAACCAATAACCTTAAACAACCAGCAAACCTACAAATGTGTATCCATAAATCCTTGAGTTGTTCCAAAATGATGTGATTCAGAGGTTGCACTATTACAAAAAAAATATCTTCACCCCCTCAAATGCATTCCGACGTACGCGAGACTGACCTACTTACTATTCATAGTAGAGAAGGTAAAATATAAGATAAATTTAAAGTTACAAAAGAGTACCAGGCATTCGAAAATACAAACCAGTAGTAAAGAATATTGCGGAAGCTGAAAATGGTACAAGAACTAAGTTTACATAGCAAACCTATGACACGCGTGGGACACCATCGGCAAAAAGCTTGACAGATCTCACAACACAACGTTTAATATCTTCGCTATCCAGTTTTGGTCATGTTACATAAACATAACGTTTCCTCCATCCTGTTGCCTCCATCTTCAATGGGCAAGCTAATTGACAGAACACATTACACAACGTTTAATATTTTGGGAACCCAATTTTCGTCATGCTAGTTAAAACTAACGCTTCGACCATCCTGACAAACTAGTCTTCAAGGGGCAAGCTGCTTGAGAGTACTCACTACACAACATGTAATATCTTGGCTATACAGTTTTTGTCATGTTAGGTAAATCTAACGTTTTGAACATACTGTTGCGGCCATCTTCAAGGGGCAAGTTGCTTTATAGTACTCACTACACTAAATTTTATATTTTGGCTAACCATTTTAGTCATGTTAGATAAATCTGACGTTTCGACCATTCTGTTGCGGCCATCTTCATGGGGCAAGCTGCTTTACAGAACTCACTGTTCAACGTTTCATATCTTCGCTATTCCGTGTTTGTTATGTTAGATAACACTAACGTTTCGACCATCCTGTATTGGTCGTCTTCAAAGGACAAGCTACTTGACAGAACAAACTGCACAACCTTTAATATAGAGGCTATCCAGTTTTCGTCATGTTACATAAACCTAACGTTTCCTCCAGCCTGTTGCGGCCACCTTCAAGGGGCAAGCTAATTGACAGAACACATTACACAGCGTTTAATAACCTTTACATCCAGTGTTGGTCAGGTTAGGTAAATCTAACGTTTCTACCATCCTGTTGCTGCTATCCTCATCGGGCTAGCTTCTTGACAGAACACACTACACAACGTTTAATATTTTGGCTATTCAGTTTCTTTATGTGAGTTAAATCTATCGTTTCGACCACACTGTCGTGGTCATCATCAAACGCCACGCTGCTTGACAGAACACACTATACAGCGTTTAATACCTTGGCTATCCAGTGCCCGTCATATTAGGTAAAACTAAAGTTTCGACAATCCTGTGGTGTCTATCTCCGAAGGCCAAGCTGCTTGACAGAACTCACTGCACACCTTTTATTATCTTGTTATCCAGTTTTTATATGTAGGATAAAACAAACGCTTCCTCCAACCAATTGCGGCCATCTTAAAAGGGCAAGCTGTCAGGACACAGCAGAATGTCTAATATCTTGGCTTTTCAGTTTTTGTTGAACATCAGATATTTGAATCACGGATACTCACTGGACCAACCAACCTTGCACTTCCATTGAATTTATATTTTGTCTCATGAAGTGGAATACGGGTGCACTAGTGCAATATTGCGGCAGTTTTCACTGGCACTTCATTTGGGTCATAAGTTAGGGCCCTCGCATCTCAGATGAGTTCCGCATCTACCATACGAATAACGTGCTTTCCTGCATGAAAAACTATATTACGTTTGTATTCTCCAATAATAACACTTCTGTCATATAGAGGGTTGTAAGGCAAGTTTCCCAAGCGGCAGAGAAAATAATGGGAGCACATGTAGCATATACCAATAGTTTTCATAATTAGGCTCATTGGTAGGTGAATGTGCAACTGTTTACGTTGATTTCAAAAAAGCTAGTCGCAGATTAATAGATAAACCAAATAATTGTCAATCAGAGCATACAATTTTGAAACTTCTTTAGAGTACTTATAATCATCATGGCGGACTCCTGCTCCAACCCGTGGCATACAATTTATTCTTTTTAGGCGTAACAGTTCCGTATTATGTCTTCTTTAGAAAAATAAATAAAGTAGCGTGACAGTTTATTTCGTTTCCAAATAAGCTGATATCATGTACCAGAGGGCCTTAGAATATTTTGCACCCTCCTTCCCTTAGCGACATATTTCTACCAGCGCGCTATCTGTTAGGCGGTGGACTAACTAACTTACTGCAACGTTCCTAGCGGCACAAGTGTTTACTAGAAACTCGGGCGACATCATCGCTAACAGGCCATTATCGATGGTCCTGATTAAAGACTAAGGAAAGCAAAGCTACCAATAACACTACTGAACATCAAATTTACCTCCGCGTAGACAATACGTGATTTCAGTCCATCTTCACATATAGATTCCAATCATGCTCCTTAAAATGGCACATCATTTCCAATTTTTACATATTGTACATATACATAATCCAAAACTAGTTCGCGTACCAGCCGGTAAGTCGCGTGTCATAGCACGCCAACCCTTGCCATACACCATTACTTATGCACGTATTTGCTCAATGTAAAGATTTAAACATGTTGTACAGTTTAACCATGTCTCTACACAAAACTTCGTAAATTTCAGCAACAAAATTCTAAAAGTGGGTGTCACTTCATAAAGCAAGTAAACTTGAATGATTTGGCATTCCATTTAAATTTTTCAAAAGAACGCCTGATCTTCTGGGAAGCAGGCTTCAACAATGTAAATCATTGCATCTGTGGCAAAAATTACAGATTTGCGAAGTAGACACTTTAGAACTTAGGGAAATATGTTTCAATGGAAGAAAATATATGTTTCTCTAGAGATATCAATGTTTTAATAAGTGAGCAAGGAAATTACCATAATCCATATAAAGGAAGGCTATTTATAGATTTATTAAGGTTCAGATCGAAAGCTGTTTTACTTCATAATGTTAACAAAGCATCAGCTGTTTCACTTTTCCATTCTGTAGGTCTATAAGTTACGAAAGTACGGCCAAAACATAACGTGTTTTAAAATATGAGGAGGCTCATTATTGGCAAATGTCTGTTAACCCAAATATAAATCGTTTGCTGCTTTAATTACAACGGAGGTTTAAGAATATATTTATATTTGTTCTGCGTGTGTGTGTGAGAGAGAGAGAGAGAGAGAGAGAGAGAGAGAGAGAGAGAGAGAGAGAGAGAGAGAGAGAGAGAGAGAGAGAGAGAGAGAGAGTGGACAGCAGTGATATGCAGGAACCTTATATGCCACAACTAAGACGTAAGCGTCAGGAATATACCCCATGGGGCAATGAAGCATAAGAAACGTTGGTTCAGCCTGATAAGGTTTTTCTCCCTCCCTTGGGTACAAAACTTGGTCTGGTTAGGAATTTTGTTAAGGCACTCAACTAAGTATTTTGTGGATTCGCATATTTTTTAGGCAAGTTACCGCAGTTAGCTTACGGAAAGTTGATAGAAGAAATATTTGTTGGAGCTCAAATCCCAAGAATCGTGATCACGAAGTCTTTGTAAGAACGTTATAAACGGTGGAGTTAGCAGCTAGGCAATCATTTAGAAGGACTGCGCGTGCTTTTGTTGAAAACACAAAGAAAGAAACTATAAAATTTAGGTCGGAAATTTGTTCAAATATCACAAAGATATAGGAAATCGAATGTCCTTGAAAATTCATTTCCTCCATTCTGATTTAAAATTTATCCCCAGAAAACCTTGGTGATGTTCTTTATGATCAAGGGCGATGGTGTTATCAGGGCACTTCCGTCGTGGAGACGAGGTACCAAGATCGTAAGTACCCGGTAATGATCTGTTGATCTGTGAGTATTGTCGGTTTCTTGTGAGGGAAAGCAGACAGTAGTACAAGAGGCAATCACATGCTACCAAGCCCATTTAAGCAGAGTTTGAAGTACGTCTCATTAAATATATGTTCCTAATATTATTACACGCTAGAAAAACAACATTTTAGTTAACCTTAATTCACCATAATGTATAGTATATGCTGTACCATATACCATTATGTATCAAAATAGATTATTGGTGTGCAGGTAAGAAAAAATTTTACTTTGGGCAGTATAATTGAACTCTTTGTTATTTTCATATTTAGTCAATCTCTCTTTAGTGCCCTGAGGATCTATTTAACTAGAAGTGAGTTATTAATAAATGTTCCTTAGGCTTAAAGCAAGAATGTATTTGGGGCTATGTTTACATTCCTCTATAAAGGTTAACTAGTTGTTGCACAACGTTATCTGTTTGAAACAAATCCCATGGTTTACAGATACAGAAGCACTTTTGGGAGAGAATGCTATATTTAGAAAAGAATTAAGGTTTAAGAATGATTTTATTCGATTTCCGTTATGAGCCTGGAATTTGATAGGGTTATACGCTTCGTATGTGAGAATGGTAACATATCCTATAGAAAATGCCTAACGAAAATATTTTGAAGTATTCCAGAAGTGTTTTCATACATGATCAAGCTGGGAAATCTGACAAAGTTCTAACATAGTTAAAACTAAACCAGTTATATTCCGTAATAACATAAAATATATAGTATATCAGGATGAGGCACGAAGTGTATGAGAGATTTAGTGTAACAGTTGTCAGAGAGAGAGAGAGCGTGTGAGTTCTTCCCTTTTGTCAATTTCTATAATAGGTATATCCGTTCAGATATATAAAGGTTTCTTCGAAATATGTATGTTTTCAAATGCCTCACTATGTAAATTTCTTGTACCATTATCAATTTCCACATTATTCTTCAGCGCTGATTTTTATTTTGAAAGTCTGGTATTTTTTTTTTACTTCTAAATTTATCTTATATTTTTACCTTCTCTAATATATACAGAAATCAGGGGAGGTATTAAGTGATATGAGCGGGCTGCGATATAAATAACCATGCCTGTATTTCGAACTCGACACCTCTAAAGCGTGCCGCAGACATGCTGCCATTTACCCAAAGGAGTAAAAACGCAACAGAAAAAGAATACCTTGGAAAAGGATTTCTTCGTTGTAGAGGTGTTTCCAAAGTTGGGGAGCCATATGTAGCATGGCGAAATAGTCTTTCACCTCCTTTGCTGTTCGAGCGTCGTCTTTCTATCTGCCGTCCAGGATATGTCGTTGTTAATTCTTCTATTGTATCAGTTTAAATACGAGTCAATAGATCTGTTCTCTACAACCGTGGTTCTGAAAACACGTTTCAAGTAACTGGTTTTCTTTAGATTCAGTATCTATAATAGGTAGAGGAGCTATGGATTTCTACCCACAACTTGGACATAGTAATATTAGTGTGTTTTGACGTACAGGAAATAAAAATGTCTTTGTTTAAGACAATGGCCCGTGTAAATTTCTAGGTATCCGCGTGTGTCTTTTTATGTCCAAGTATGAGTGTTGGTGATGTGTGTATTATGCTCTGGTCATGTAAAAAGAACAGAATGTCAAAGTATCACAGAGCGACCAGCTTTTAAAGGATTTAATATGCAGATTTTTCTTCACTTTGTTAATGACGCACGACGTAATAAAATACATTTGACGTAGCAAAGACACTGACTGTGACTGAAACACAAGAGCTTTTTTTATCTTTATTATCATATTATCTGTCTGATCTTGATGAGATTTCAAGAATGCTCTAGTGGGAGAAAAATGGGAGACTTTTAGAACTTGCGTTATTTCTACTGGAATGTTTGGCTCTGTATTACCAAGTGCCGATCTCCCTGTATACTTGGGTCATAGTCGCTGTTTAAACATGACAATATGATATATTACAGTTAATACGTCATAGATATAGCGTGTGTTATGACCTACAGCGATTTATACAAACTAATCGTTGGGGAAATGTATTTAAATAATTATCACAATAATTATATTGCCTACAAATAGTGTGGTTCTAGTGTTCAATATCCAATAATATGTGCTAGAACGTTGTACATTTGTATGAGATTGTCAACAAAGGACTTTGTGGCTATTAGAAAATGAACTAAACGCAAATCATTGAGTCAGGGAATAAAAGACGTCGAATAAAAGTTTCTCTTGCATCGTCGGGTATATACGTATTAATGAATGGAAATAGTTGTAGACAAACAAGCGTTATGAACAGAGTAACGTGTATGGAAGAATGATTATTTACTTTCTGTCGTATATGCTTAAATTAAATAACGGAATAATTACAAGACATCCAAAACCTTAAACCAGAAATATATATTTTGAAGCAACCTAAACAATAAAAAAATTATTTTCTGAAAATATCCGCCTATATTTGTGAATTATAAAATACTTGTCTGTGTGTGGATGGGTGTGAGATGTGCGGGCACACGCGCGCGCCTGAAAAACATAATAAAACCGAGAAAAACACAACTTAAGAAGTTTACTCACATAACTTTTACTAATGGTGTGCAAAATACTTTTAAAAAGGTTTATCACTTTTTCTTCATGTAATAGACAGACTATTGCTAATGTTGTGTAGGTACAGACAAGGGTAATTTGAGACTTTAGTATGTATTAGCAAATCATAAAACCTATTTAAATCTGGTTGCCCTGTGATGACTTTGTAATGGATAACATCAGTAAAAGCAGTTCTTGTATATCCTTCTTCCTGTAGTACTTCATGATACAACAGTTTAATAATGAACCATTTATATTGGCATAAATCAGTGTACTTAGGAACCTCTAAAGCTTTTTTTCCATTAGTAGGAACTTTGCTTCTACATTTGCCCAGCAGATGGCACTATATCGGTTTTCACATCATGAAGTTACAATGGGCTCTTGTGGACCATGCTTTTCTTATGGAAGAATCAAGTGCCTCGGTTGCACACTCCTTCCCGCAGTGTCGTAACTCTACCGTAGCGCTATTTTGCGGTGGACTAACTACCTAACCCCAAACGCTCCTAGAGACACAAGAGCAAGTGTTGACTAGATACTCAAGCAGCATCATCTGTAACTCTTCATTATGGATGGTCCTCTCTAAGGATTAAAGAAGTCAGTGCTGCCAGTAACACTACCTAACTTGAAATTTATCTCCCTGTATATAATACGCTTTTTTAGTCCATATTCACATGTAGACTCACAAATTCTTGGTTTGCTATTCGGAAAAATTGGGAAGGTGACCTAAATAAATAAGGAAACAATTAAAAGTATTTGAGTGCTATATTTTGTAACGGTAATAAGGATTACAGCGCTTTAAGCTTTATGGAGCATGGACTCATATGAGCATTATTTTATTCATCGTCCAATATGACAGTTTGAGAGCTTTAATATTATTTATTTAATTATTTAACTATCTAAATGCTCAAAACTCAAATCATAAATCAGAGAGATATCCGAGAGAACAATCCACTGTGTAAGGTGAGGTACTTATTCAGTCAGGAACGGGGAGATATTTAACAACATTCAAAACTTACACAAACGTTGTCAGTAATAGTTAGATAAAACGACTGTAACATCAATATAGTAATTGGTATATTAAAATACAGAAAATAACTGCACGAAAAATTATAAACTGGTTCACATATTAGTTTTGTATCTTCTTTCCTTCACAACATTCCGGTAGCTAATCCACTGAGACATAACAAACGTCTTCTGTACCGCTCTTCGCGACATCATTCCTCTGTCGCTTAGCCACTTGTTGGATCTACGAAAAACCCTTTTCTGAAATACTTTCACAGCTACTTGGTTCTCATTCAGGAATTTAAGGATTAATGATACAATAAGATTACAAGTAAATCCTGTCAAAGTTCTTACCTTAGATTGTAAACTGTATGTTACATGAGAGAACGTAAGCTTTCACGGCTGGAGTCCATAATAAAATTGTTTGTTTCCGGGCTGTTTTGCCGTGGTCTGTTGAAGTAAGAACCAAACGTTTCGTCCACAACGTCGTTGTAGCCGAAAAGTTTGGTTCTTACTCCAACAGACCACGGCAAAACAGCCCGGAAACAACCAATTGTATTATGTATGTTACATACCTAGGATCAGCTGAGTCACGTGGTATGCGTTTAGTCCAATATAATACTGAACTGTTAATAGAGATAATCCCAGGATTGGACGGTATTGCTCTCGGTATTGCTCTCTCAGGTTAGATGTTGGCTGGGAGTCTGACCTCACCATGACCTTTGGTTGTGGTTAAGTAACGAACTTGAATCTAGCGAAACCAACATTTGGTAGTCGACAGCAAATATATGTCAGGAGAAATAATTAGGTTTGGAAATATTGATTTCTTATTGTGAAGTAAGTTTCATCTCCCCAACTGTTTTTACGTAAGTCCTGTAGAGGCGTTGCTGTCAATTATACTAAACCGAATTGAAGGTTTGCCTCTTGCAATTAGTTTTAATAGGCCATTGTGGAAAATAACAGATCAATCAATATTTAGTATTCAAGACAACGTTGTTGGAAGAAGTTTTGAGTTTCAATAATTTTGAGTGCGATACAAGTAATAAAGTGAAACATACGAAATGAACCGAACAAAATTGATATACTTGCCACAAAATTTATGTTAGCGCATGGTACTATATATGAACAGAATTTTGCAATTATTAATTTAAATACAAGTACACGCATAGTGGTTCTAATTATGCGAAAGTTAATTCCCAAAACTATTCTACCGAACTTAGTTATGAAATGCCGAAAACAGGCACTTCACGTGGAAAGACTTGGAATAATTGATGAGTTGGTTTATGTAATTCTAAGCAATGTACTAATAATGCACTAGAGTTGTTCAAAAACTTTTAAGATATGATAAATGCAGATGAATAAGTAATAAGTCCATGCACGAAATAATTTGAAATTCTTTATTTATACAACTCTTTGTAGACTTCAGTTCTGAAACACAATGTTTCTTTTCCGCCTAAATGAAATACTTTATGTAATGTACCTCTAAATTGTTATAGTTTACATTTTCACTTACTTTGCAGAAAAACAAAACATAACAGTTCCAATAATTTGCAAACGCTGCTTAATAACTAAGTTATTATCCTATACACATAACAATTTCAACTTGAGAGCCATCTGCAATTTTCTACGTGTACCGTGTGTTGCGCGAGACGGCGTGTCGCTATGATCACAGTCAGTCAGGAAACACGTGGGATATTTAAACTGCAAGTTTGTACCGGTTTTTTCGTTGGGCTGTACTTTAGCGTTAAATTAGTACTTTCTGCAGAATTATATTGGACCCAAAAATTTAATGTCGAGATACCTTTGGGAATGGAACACTCAAATATGGAGAAAATCCTCACAGCATAAGCCAATACACAAAAGTAGTTTAAATATCAACGCTTTATATAAGTTTCGCTTCTTAAAGGACATCAAGCAAGACTTTCAAGAAAGTCTCCGAATAAAAAACTACCCCTTAAATGGAAACGTTTTGGAATATCTAGATTTTATCGAAAATGGGCTCTTATAATTTAATTTAAATTAATATATTTATAAAACATCTTCATGACAAATGAAGTACATTTGTTTATCTGCTGGGAATATCGTCAAAACGCCTATTTATTCTGAATTACTTTTTATAACTGTACGGTGTAGGAGATAAGCAAAATCTTACTAAACTTAGAATGCAGATCTTGACGTAACAAACAATTTATATTTGATACATTTTATTTTGTAAGTTCAGCCGTTTCAGATTTACTCGTGTTTATATCCCTCAATTCCACAATTATTATACTTTTTAAAATGGAAAGTCCTTATTACGTACATGAGTGTCCAAAGTATTGTGTTAACTTCCAAAAATTGAATACAGAGCTTTAAGTGGCAACACCTATACGTTTTGATGTCCCGTGATTTGAAACGTATTTTCAAATAAGCCCAATCCCTGTATGAAATGGAAGGGGGCAATTTGCATCTTAGAATACTGAGACAAGCTAAGTTAAAATAGCAAAGAAAGAATTTATAATGGGACCACAATTTCAAAGACGTCACCTAGACAACCAGTTAAAAATATCTCACTATCACTTAAAGTTTACTGTATTCCTTTGTAACTACAAGAAGACTTTTATCTTGAAGTAGATAGAGAAATAAGTGTTTGTACAAGAGTAGAGAGTCATGCGACTGTACCACATCAGTACTATCCCTGCTAGTACAGCAGAAGGCTGCGCCGTGTCTCAGTGGTTAGACCGCTTGGCTCTCACCAAGGTAGCCAGGGTTCGTTCCAGGCGACGGCATAGTGAGATTTGTGATGGACAACACGACGCTGGGGTGGGTTTTCTCTGGGACCTCCGGTTTCCTATGCCATCTCATTCCACCGGTGCTACATCTTCATCTCAGGTATCATGAGTCACCGCCTGCGGTGCCGTATGTAGTAAAAGCTGGCGTTAAACACTACACATCTACACATAGTACAGCTGATAACGAAATTAAAAATTTATTATACAATCTAAAAAATAACTATTA
Source organism: Mantis religiosa (assembly GCA_030765055.1). Lineage (NCBI taxonomy): Eukaryota > Metazoa > Arthropoda > Insecta > Mantodea > Mantidae > Mantis > Mantis religiosa. The sequence continues at coordinate 242,416,988 of CM060950.1, read as the reverse complement.
CTTTTTTATTCAAATATTCACACGATAGCTACATCTCCTACTTGAGCTAATATGTGGACATTATAAGACTTTACGTTTAGATAATGAATAAGTAAACAATATCAACTATCTAATACAAATAAAACGCTGTTTAAATGAAAACTAATAATGAAAATATTATTTATAAGACAAATGTTATTACAGAAGACTAAAAAAATTAACAGTAACCTTTCCTAATATATAACACAAAGACAAATATATCTTGACCTAATACAGCACATTATAATTCTCTTTTGAACTAAAGCAAAGTTAAAACAAAATTAACAAATTAAATTGTAATTTATGTAATAGTAGTAAGAAACAATCCCAACAATAACTAACAAATAAACAGTTAAAGTGTTTCCTTAACTTAAACTTTTAACTTTAAAAATGAGGGCGGTATACAAAAATGAGAAAATATGGGAGTGTATTAATAAAACTCTAGAATCAACCGCAACAAAAGTGGGAATTATGGAGGTCGGGGTTCTTGAAAACAACGAGACAGTTTCTAAACGTGCATTTTTACTATCTTGTAAATAAATGTTGGCAGCAAGTCACATTAATATTGAAAGGTGTCTTCAAAGACGGTTTGTACATATTAATGCTAAATGGTGTTAAATAAAATAATGTGCTTATCTCCCTGACCGACGCAGCATCTTACATGAACAAAGCAGCAGTAGGCTGTTCACTGCCCGAAGGTTTTTGCTGCGTGCTCACCCACTTTTTGGGTTTTGCCGAATGTTGGAAAAGTTTGGTGTCTGAAGAATGGGATGGCATGGGATAATAGAACCAACAGATTTATGAGGTAGTTTATTTACTCCTCAAATTTTGAACAAGAAGAAGAAGTACTGTTTTCCACACCCTGGGGTTTCCAGAGTTTAAATGTGAGATAATATTGAAGCCAGACTGTTTATTGGAAGATTATAAAGCACTTCAGCTTTTTCTGCTGCTCGGATTACCTGCAGTGTTACCTCGGGTACCCCCAAACAATGCGCGTTGCACGGAAGAGCCTGAAAGGGCCTCTTGTAGGCTCATAATCTCCTAGAGACTGAACAAGGGTGCTTCGATGTGTACCAATATTATATAATATATATTTTATTATATATAGAAAAAACTAACGCTTCCACCATCCTGTCGTGGTCGTCTTCAAATCGCTAGATGCTTGAGAAAACGCACTACAAACATGTGACATTTTGACACTTTTGGTTCCTGCAACTTTGTCTAAAACATGTGCTTCAAAACCATTGTAATAAATCTAACGAACACTCAAAAGTTCTAAAACCTTAGTAATTCCTTTATGAAAAAGGATCTAAATTTGAATAATAAATTGATATTACACTAGCTATCAGCCAGATATAAATATGTTCCCGGATCATTTGATTCCAAGACATGAAAATGTATATTTCTAAAATTTCCCCACATTACATGTTTAATACAAAATTCTGCTACTTTTAAACAAATTATCTGTTTTTCTAGCACAATTTGGAAGTATACTTAAATAAACCTGACACAAATGAAAAAGATATGTTCTCTATATCTTTAAACAGTGATTAATATGGTAGCGCTATCTGTTGTTCTAGTTGCGAGTTGTTCCGCCCTCGGTTGCTCTACTGGCTCTACGGGAAGAACGTAATCCTGTGTTTGCACCTCGAGTAAAGTTAGAGCATTAATATTCGGTCGTTTATTATCATATCCTGCAGTATAGTATTTTTGAAAGGGCCATCGTTCCTACTTATTACATATTCCTAACAAGGAAATGTGAAACAAATACACAACACGCCACTAACATTTATAAATACTGTCATGTAAAGAATCATATCATGATTGATATAAACCTTTATCTTAAAGCGTTAGATAGTAAATAGACATTATCAATGCTTATGAAATTGCATTGTTACTTATATGAATGAAAATATTAAATATAATTATATTAAACAATTGATATTCTGTTAACTTCCAAGCACTATACTACCTTAAATATTTTGGCGCTCCAGTTTTTGTCATGTTAGATAATACTAACGTTTCAACCATTCCGTTGCGGCCATCTTTATGGTGCCAGCTGCTAGACAGAAGACACCACACAGCGTTTAATATCCTGGCTATACAGTTTATGTCATGTTAGATAAAACTAACGTTTGAACCATCCTGTTGTGGCCATCTATATGGTGCCAGCTGCTTGACAGAAGACACTACAAAAAGTTTAATACCTTGTCTATCCAGTTATTGTCATGTTAGGTAAATCTAACGTTTCAACCATCCTGCCGTGGTCGTCGTCAAGGGGCAAGCTACTTGACAGAACTCTCTACACAACGTTTAATATTTTGGCTATCAAGTTTTTGTTATGTTTTATAAAACTAACGTCTGGAGCAACATGTTGCGGTCATCTTAAATTAGCAAACAGCTCGACAGAACTCACTACACAACGTATAATATCTTGGCTACCCAGATTTTGTCATATTGGAAAAAACTACAGCTTAGACCATCCTGTTGCGGCCATCTTAAAGGGGCAAGCTGTATGTCAGAACTCACTACACAAAGTTTAATATCTTGTCTATCCATTTTTGTCAAGTAAGATAAAACTAACGTTTCGACCATCCTGTCACGCTCGTCTTCACAGGCCAAGCTCACTGAACACTACTCATTTTCTTCTCTCTTTCCCTGTTTCTCTTCCCTCCTTCCATCCTTCCTTCCTTCCTTCCTTACTACCTTCCCTCCTTCCTTACTTCCTTCCTGATGATGAAGATGATGATGATGATGATGATAATAATAATAATAATAATAATAATAATAATAATAATAATAATAATAATAATAATAATAATAATAATAATAATAATAATAATAATAATAATAATAATAATAATAATAATAATAATAATAATAATAATAATAATAATAATAATAATAATAATAATAATAATAATAATAATAATAATAATAATAATAATAATAATAATAATAATAATAATAATAATAATAATAATAATAATAATAATAATAATAATAATAATAATAATAATAATAATAATAATAATAATAATAATAATAATAATAATAATAATAATAATAATAATAATAATAATAATAATAATAATAATAATAATAATAATAATAATAATAATAATAATAATAATAATAATAATAATAATAATAATAATAATAATAATAATAATAATAATAATAATAATAATAATAATAATAATAATAATAATAATAATAATAATAATAATAATAATAATAATAATAATAATAATAATAATAATAATAATAATAATAATAATAATAATAATAATAATAATAATAATAATAATAATAATAATAATAATAATAATAATAATAATAATAATAATAATAATAATAATAATAATAATAACAATAATAATATTGTTATGATGGTGACGATGATGATGATGACGATGATGATGATGACGATGATGATGACGATGATGATGATGACGATGATGATGATAAAAGCTGCTCAGAATGAGTTACATGCTGGCAGTTTCATCCCAAGTTTGCGAGTTCAGCCCCGGTCTAGTTCCATGGTTTCTTGGTCAGGGTAAAAGTGAAATGCGTCATATCAGTATTACTGACATTTAAAGAACTTCTTCGTTAAACCTCCGACATGCCGATGACGCTAACGTGATTTTGTATATAAACTGTCATTATCAAACAAAATAATTATTTTATTTATTTCGTTGGTTGTTACGTCATTTGATGTCAAGTCATTTGGTGATTTGGTGGTTATATTAATTGTAGTAGCATGTCCATACAATCTGTTCCTAGTAACTGTAATAAAGGAAACAATGTATTTATTTTCGGAACAAGGCACACCTAATTTTAAATACCACACAGGAATATATTATATTAATTATCGCTAATTTATGAAAGTTAGAAGTATTTCGCTCCAGACATCCGAAAATTGTGAATATCGGAAATGTATATAAAAACAAGAAAGTAAGATTAAAATAGTTGAGGATGTATGTGCGAGAGAGGAAGAGAGAGAAAATCACGTCACAAGAAAGGAATCGATAAATACCTAAGTTGATACTGGAAAGTTGTGAAAAGCCACCTACGTTTCACGTGGCAAAGTTGTTTTTATATTCCTTTAGGGCTTAAATAACTATGCGCTGAACTCGCTGGTTAGGGATAAGGAAACTGAACCGTCCTGGCTCCACTAACTGATGCAAACCCACCTCCCTCCCCTAGGTCAGTCTTCCAGGCATCGGAATACATTTTCTCGCGTCCCTAAAATAAATCAATACTGATCGCTGTGCCAACTTTCTCCTTAATAAACCTAACCCTAATTGCAGTGTAGTTTAAGGCATAGTTGGTTTGCAATTTTGCTGGTTTCCATACGAATATCTGTCCCACTAAATGTGTACAAAATAATTACGTAAGCATCACAACTGAATAATTAAAATTAGCGCAGTTTTCAAAACATTGTAACGAAAAACCCAGAAATAAAACCTGGAACACGTAAGTTGCAATATCGCCTGTTTTTATTGATATCACAATTCAGCTTTATCTCCTATTTTAGTTTCCTAGGAATGTCTAAAATGTAAACAACTAGACTGTAGAATTACAAGTAATGAGCTGCTATCGAGCTAACTATTATGGACATAATACTTGCTTTGTGCAATTGATGTACATTTGTTTCCTGTTCTTTCTCTGGCGCCATCTTAGATTCATATTTAGACAGTTGAAGATCTGCATCAAATTTCGCAGAACATGTTTTCGGCAATGTAGCACAATAAACCTAATAACGCTGTCTAAACTTACAAAATGGTCCGATAATAACACATACCCTGCACGTTTTCTCGTGTCAAATTAAGATCCCGTACTCATACTACGCAAGTCACGAATTCTATGTTCAAATGCTGCACTTCATAAATTCTAAAAGGATACATATGGAAGAAGGAGGTTACTTACTCACATTTGTATATAATATACAACAATAATAGCAACAATATTAATCACCAAAAGGTTGTTGGAGCAAATCTCTTTCGTGGGTTAAATTTCAAATTTTGGTTAAACATTTAGTCCCTTCATCTTTCTTATAACAACATGGAAATGTGTAATAACTTTCATCTTAAATTTGGAGGAGGTGGAAAAATAAGCCTTTGTGGAAGAGTGGATTGAGAAGGTAGTGTGACTGAAATATATTAACGTTTTGTTATAAATATACGTTAGTAATAAGACGATTTTGCTGTTATTGTAAATTGCACGCCAGGGAAGACCACCAATGGTTCAACGCGTGTAATCGTATTATTTAGATATAAACTATATTTAATTGATTTCCATGGTATCGAACCGAGGTGCAGATGTACCAGCCAGTCAGATAAAGTCTATAAAATTAATAACTTTATGGGAAAGGAAGCCTTGTAAAGTGAATTTATATGTGGAGCTATCGGTGCCCTTGGTATGATTCCATTGTTACTATTGTTTGAACGCTGTTATTATTGTTATCATATTTTGAGTATATAATATCTAACAAGTATCTCTAGTATTTTGAATGCGCTGCTGAATTGAGTTGGACAGTTTATGGCATGCTGATATGTTGACATGGTTAAGACCAAGTGGTCCGTGGTTCATATCCAGGCTATGAATCCGGTTCTATTTTTCCATGGCTACTGTCACAGTGTAGTTAATTACTTTATACCTTCCGCTTACATAAATTGTGCTTAAATGTTACTTAATTTTGTGTTCTGAAGCTGTAGTGTATCCTGAGGTAATAACTAACAAACCAGTTACTTTTTATGACAAAGAGAGGTTACCAAAAGGTATTTACTGCTTTCTCTTCTTCTAGCACAGGGGTTTAATGTTATTAGAACCTACTTCATACATGTAGTGTATACTGCTATAATATTTACACCTGCAGGTAAAATAATCTCTGTGGTGCCACATCTGGATGATCAGCTTGTTTTTCTATCAACTTTATTTTCTATCTTAGAAATCTATAAGCAACGTTCTGGTGATTCTCATTCATCTACACGTGAATGATGAGCTGCTTTCACTAAACTAAGTTTGCATGGATTAAACTTCTCTCCCTAATGGTAGCGGTGGTGTGTAATTTAAATTCAAGAGCTCTCTAGTTCGAATGTGGGTAAGCTTCCGCTATCTGGATAAGGTATTTTTCGGGGCTTTCTCTTATCCTGAAAGATTAGTGTTAGATAGCTCTAATCCCCATGGACCCTGGACACATTTGAGCATCATTTCACCAATTTTATGTCAAGACTGACTGACCTAATTACTATTCATAGTGGAGAATGTTAAGTTACAAAAATGTACCAGGCATTTGAGAATACAAGCCAGTGCTAATGAATACTGCGGAAACTGATAATGGTACAAGAAGTAAGTTTACATAGGCAACCTATGACACTATCCTTGAGGCTTCCAATGGAAATATGCCACGTTCTAAGCCCGAGAGCCTATGAATCTAGCTGGGTTTCTTTAATATCATATTTCTCACTTTTTAAATAAATGCTAAATAAATGCCATTGTTTTTCACAAAACATAAAAAATTACAATAGAATAATACAAGCTGAAGGTCCGCCATCTAACCGGAAGAGTGGATGTCGCAAAACTAGACGTACCTAATACCATCTGCTGGGCACACGTAGAAGCACAGTGCCATTCCATTTTAGGTTCTAATTAAAGGACCCTTCTGTTTTCGACGGACGTACGTTCACAAAGTTAGGCGAATGTAAATAGCTTTTTGTAACAAATATACTCAAGAACTCCGTTTACTGCGGTTATCACATTTAAAGTCATCATAAAGTCAAGAAGTTGAAATTCTTTTAATGATCCCTAATAGCCTACTGAAATTCCTTATTGCCCTTGCATGTAGATACACAACATTAGCAATAGAAAATGTTGCACGTGAAGGGCGACAATTGTGTGAGTGAAACACGTACGATTTTTCCCGGCTTTCACACAGACATACGCACACAGTCGCACAGATCTGTGCAGCGCGCGCGCGGGGAGAGAAGAATATAGAGACAGAACCATTCCACGTCGCATAACAAATATGATTGCTTTACAAAAATCCATTTTATACTGTTCAAAACAATATATGTCCTGTAATGTTTCAGACGTATAGCAATAGTTCCTATAGAACTGTGCCACACAGACCGATATGTCGATATCTAAATTTTCGTTGGAATGCAATACTTGCTCTACTTACACAAGTAGATAGTAGACCAAAGCTACTCATACACTATGTAGCATATTCAGAACGTGGAGTGAGTCAGGGAGAGGATAAGGAATTCCGTGCTATTCCCATATGCCTTAGTGTTATTATTTTATTAGTCTGTTGCTAGGAATAGCTGGGACTACGCGAAATTACAGATTTCTGCTCATCATCCATAACAAATACTTTATGACTCACTGTACAACAATTCTTTCACAGTGTAGAGGTTAAATTAATTACCTGGTTTATGTCCTATCTAAATCAGAGAAAAGAGAAAGTGGAATTAAACACTGATATCCGTGATCAGAAGGAAACATCAAATTGTAAAACATAGTAGATGGAGTACTGCAAGATTCAGTGTCAGGGCATTTACTATTTATGATCGTTATCAACGAAATCTCACTTTGTATAAAGCATACAGTAAGTATAAACTATATCTGTAGACGGAACTAATGCCCTGGAGATCAGTGAATATTCAAATATGTATGTAATGAATTGCAATTATTTTTAGAATTGTGCCATATAGGTTTTAGTTTAAAGCTAATAAAATATATGTGAAGTTAGACAAAACAAACGTTGTTACACTTACAGGTCATTGTGCATCTCGCTCTCCGATAGAACCTGGGATTAATATGTGTTATTTAAAGAAATTGACTGTTTCATATTTCTGTTCTTTTAAATAGAGATATCTAAAGATTAGCAAGTTCACATAAACTATATATTACACAAAATCAGCTCTGTCCGTTGTCCTATTTGAGCACTGGTGAATGAAAATTTTATAGATACACTTATATTAGAATACTACTGATATTATAACTCTAGTTTCGAGTATGCTATAATATTATGGGACAACTCAGACAACTCAGTAGTTCCTGACTGGACTGGACTACTTTAAGGAGAGGAATTGACACGGAGACCCACGTGCGGTCTCTTGCACCTATACCCACAATTGGGAGCTTCTCCGAGAGGAAGGATGAGGTGCGAGGAGGTTGAGCTAGCCGTGCCAAGGAGAGAGGACAGTTCGGAGGGCACATCCTAATACATTATACTACGTAGAAACTCCCAGGCACGCCAGGACAAAGCATATCCCACCCTTCTGTAATTCGTATACAGCCCCAACGCAAGACTGAGTTCGGAGACCGGTAAACATACTACTAAAGAATGAAGTTTCTTAGAACATATTATCCTACTATGTGCCACCAAGACAACCGCCGACCACCAGAAGAGAGATCACGTGGAATGATAATGGTGAGAAATGGAGGGACAGGAAGTTTAGGCGATGTGTTTAACCCACTCGGCATTCGTCTGGTGACCTGGGAAATCTCTCGGAAGAACCCAAGGTACAGGTAGGAAGGCAAAGTGAATGGGAGCCATGCCTACCGAATGGGGACGATAGACTAAATCGCACTGAGTCATTCTGTTCAGGAAGTAAATTAATATTTCTTATGGAAATAAAAGTTAATGGTACAATTTTCACTGCACATTGCAGGCACTAGCGAATATCTTTAAAAAGACTTAAGGTATTAACCAGTGTATGGCAGACAATTTGACATACGTGAAGTTATAGTACATGGCCGTGATTATTCCTTGAACAGCGTTCAAATTTCAGACAATTGTTGCTGCACCGTAAAAATCTGTAAAATCAGTTCCTCATTACATCGGAAATGTGGTAAGTGTAGGATAGGTTTTGCAAGAGCTTGGACATGCCAGGCACTATTTATAGCGCTGAACCCCAAGAATCTATCTTTGATCTCTCCATTATACCTATTACGCTGAACTATTAAAAGTTGTCTTTTATTTGCCAAGTCCTCAACCACAATTTCCACAAAAAAGGTACCCACTATTCCTTATTTTATAGCTGATAAAATTGCTGAAACAACTACCTGGATTGGATTGTTTTGAATATCAGTTGCAAATAATAATAATAATAATAATAATAATAATAATAATAATAATAATAATAATAATAATAATAATAATAATAATAATAATAATAATAATAATAATAATAATAATAATAATAATAATAATAATAATAATAATAATAATAATAATAATAATAATAATAATAATAATAATAATAATAATAATAATAATAATAATAATAATAATAATAATAATAATAATAATAATAATAATAATAATAATAATAATAATAATAATAATAATAATAATAATAATAATAATAATAATAATAATAATAATAATAATAATAATAATAATAATAATAATAATAATAATAATAATAATAATAATAATGGTGATGATTATAAGAGTAGTAATAGTAAGGAGAAGGAGAAGAAGAGGGCGGAAAAGGAGGAAGAGAAGAAGGCGAGGAAGAATGAGAAAGAGGAGAAAGAGGAGAAGGAGAATAAGGAGAAGAAGGCGGAGATGGAGGAGAAGGAGAATAAGGAGGAGAATGAGAATTAGGATAAGGAAGAGGAGGAGGGGAAGAAGGAGAAGGAGGAGAAGGAGAAGAAGGAGGGGAAGGAGCAGAAGGAGGAAGAGGAGAAGGAGGAGGATGAGGAGTAGAGTCGTTATGGTTTTCATGGTCGTTTGTGTCTTTGTGTCTTATCATAATCATCATCATCATCATTATCATCATTAATAGTAATCCACGGCGTAACAACCCACAAGCGAGCCAGAGTAAATGCTGAAACGAGACACGGTCGAAAGAGCTTAGAGTTGACAGTCACTCACCTTTCAGGATAAGGGAAATCCCTGGAAGAAACCTAATCCAGATTGCTCAACCTGACTGAGATTCCAACTCGGGACCACTTGGAGGCAAAGCAGACATGCTAACACTACACTGCAATGGAGGAATTTTCTGTTTCATGTCCTCAGAAAGCTAAATGCTGCTTTCCTAGAAAACCGCTTGCATTAATGTACCTTAAGGACTTTTCTCTATCATTTTACCTTCTAATTGTGTAGAGGTATTTTATTTTTTATCTGGTCGTCAAGAATGTCTACTGGACTAAATTTTCCAGTCATATTTGTAAAAGATCGTGGTCTCACATTCAATGAATGCTGCCGATACGCGGTATTATGATACATGGAATATTATTTTGGGATGGAAATCCTTCTTTCCTAAGTTTAGGGTACGTCCCACATTTGTTACTTATAAGCACTAAGGAAAAAGGATACAAAAGGATGCAGCGAAAGCAGTAACGGTGGTACTGCAGGCATAGACTTTCCATCAGCATTCTTGACCCTAGCGACCTTAGTCATTGATGTCCGTTGCTGTTGGAACTATACATCTGCACTCCGGTTTATTTATAAAGGTGTACTAAACATGTTTTTATTTTTTTATTGTTTATTTTGATGTATAATTTTGTTTCCCTTTGATTTTTTTGCAAAGGCTTAATTTAGATACATGAAAACTTCAGAGTGGGCAATGAATAAATTTATACAAGGCATTTATTAACAGATTGAACACCTTAAAAGCTCTAAGGTTCAGTGATATTGATCCTAAACATCAAAGGAAATTTTGGAGTGAGGCAGTTTGGACCAGCTGAGGTTTGAGAGTTCAGAGTTCTATGTCTACAGTGTGATAGGCAATACCTATTAGCATCTACCTATGGACTACATAAAGAATGGGAAATTAACTTAATTTTAGTTAAGTTAATTAAAGTTAATAAAAGATTTATAGAACTGAAAACATTAGCAGGAACAAGCTGGGGCAGTGCATTATCGTCGTCGTCATTATCATCATCATCATCATCATCATCATCATCATCATCATCATCATCATCATCATCATCATCATCATCATCATCATCATCATCATCATCATCATCATCATCATCATCATCACCAAGCCCGCCTCGGTAGCGTGGTGGTAGCATGTCTGCCTCACGTTCAAGAGGTCCCGAATTCGAATCTCGGTCAGGGTGAGTTACCTGGATAAGGTTTTTCCGGGGTTTTCCCTTATCCTGAAGGACAAATGTCGGGTAACTCTAAGCTCTAGGGACCCCAGGCTCATTTGAGCATCATTTCACCCATTCCATTCATAGTCCGATATGACTTAACGTTGGAGGACGTAAAATACAAAAAAAATCATCATCATCATCTTCTTCTTCTTCCTTCATGCTTTGGCATTACTGCCTGTAGCAATCTACATAATTTAGTTTATTGGTTCCACCGATTTGTTGCTGAATCTATGCTCCCCTTTCGTTCTGGTCTATACTTCACAAAATAGCGTAGTAATTTTTCGTTCTCCACTTTTTGTACATGGGTTACCCATTTAGTTCTATATTCTTGTACTCTGACATTCAGGTCGAATATCTCTATCTCCTCCCGTATATCTTCATTTCGTTTGTGGTCGATTTTTCTATATCCCGCATAGCTTCTTAGGAATTTCAGTTTATTTGCCTGAAGTTTTCCTTTATATTTTTCAGTTATACCCCATACCTCGCTGCCGTGTAGTATTTTAGGTATGACATTCAATTTCGCTTTTATCTCCTTTGAAGTTTTCTAATCTAAATGTAAAAAGTGAATCAGTGAGCGATACTGCGCTTCTTACATTTTAGCAAAAACACGAGGAACAGTTATTGAAATCTCTGTAAACACCAAACTAAGGTACGACTGGACACCGAATTTGTTTTGACAACGTGTAAGACCTGACAGCTGCGGCATACCCGCATGTCAGATTTCAATTGGTTGGTGTTTACTTTTGATTTGGGTTCTAATTGGAGCTATGAGATCTCTTATCCTCAGGTGAATGGTTGTAGGAAATGGATTTGTTGTTTGTTGGCTGCTCAGTTGTCTCAATAATACACTGGTTCGTTGCAAAAATGATTTAATTTAAATCTCACTAAGTTCGTTGATTCAGATTGATTTGTAGTGGTGACCACCTGTTACTAAACTTCCTAACAGAATTCTCTTACTTCTTTATACGGCGAATACTTTGCTATTATAAACTTCTTCTGCTGCTTCTCTTACGCTGGTTGCGTTATTCTTGACTTCCCTACATTTCGGACTTAGAAATCTTTACTACTTCTTCTTCACGCGTACTAACAAATCTTTCCCCTCGTAGTATGACTGTTGAAGTGATTTTTCGTCTACTCTGCGATTCAGTTCGTACTTTATTCTGATCCCCACTCTAACTGTTATCACATGACCAAAATAACTCACCCTTCTCCCCATTTCTCAAATCTTACATTATTATTGGTTTCTCATTTTATTTCGATTTTTCTTTATTGGTTAGCGAAACTCATCGAACTCATTGACGTTACATCCCACCGTGAGTTGGGTCACGCCTACCCTGGGCTCTTTGTAACGATATACATCGTTATCACCTCAGCAAAGTAAATCCTTTTAGGTCTTATGCTTGACCGCATCTTGAAAACCTTATTGTTCCTACACATTCCTGGTTATAGTTCTCAGACATTGAACCTTTCCTTAAACAAAGAGGCTAACGGTCACCTCTTCCTGTCTCCCCGACTTGTGTTCAGATTTTACAGAAATATTTTCTCTCCCTTACATGGATTCTAGCATGTTAGTTGTCTTAAATTATATTCTTCCCATCTTATTCTTAATTAAACCGCTATTTTAAGCATTACTCTAATTTCATTCTAATTTCATATTAATATAACAATATTTTATATTAGTTTAGCAAAGCATTTTTATTAATTTATCTTCTTTTTTAATTCTCGTGATTTCGATTAATTCGCCACCTCCTAATCGCTGTCTGATACTGCGGTTACATAATGCCCGTTTGACAAAAATGAAATACCCATTATTTAAATTTTGTCAAACCCCCGTCATGACATTTCCTCCTTATATATCTTATAATTTCTCATTCCCTACTTGAAACATTTTTCGGTAGTCACCGTTCCCTCATCTTTATCAACATGGTACATTACATACATAGAAAAATACACTGTTATACATGGTTAATACTCTAGAAACAAAATCACATTCATGTTATTCCCAATATTTACAATTCACTAGCTCAAATGAGCTATGTGTACTTGACTGAAATACTTTTGTCTCACTTGAGATCAACCTGATTATATTCTATCACACTCCTTAAATACTAGTACATTACTACTTACAATGTTACGTTTACATTCAATGATTCATATATATTTACATTTCCTTATTGGGACGTTTCTTTTTTTTTTTTTTTTTGCATTTTTCACTGCAAGAACATACGTCCGCACTCTATTCATGTTTGTGTTATGAAGCACAAATACGGTTACCTCTCTTGTCTACCTGGAGCGAGGTGTGTCGTTTACCTGCCTGTTGGTAAACATTTGCAGTCTATTGTCTTGTCTTTCCGCACTTAAAACTTCACTCAATTTTTCTCCACAATGTCACGGCGAAAGTCTGTGACCTTTACAATAACAATGACTATAGGTCATTTGACACATTAATACACCTGGAGTTTATGAGATATTTACATTTCACAAACTACTTTAAAGTTATCTAAAACATTTTATTTAGCTGTAGTTATTAATAATATAATTTCGTTTGTGCACAGGAATTTTGGAACTTGCAACTCCCCCGCAGTGTTTGAATTTCAAACGAAAACGTTACCCGTACTAATTATATAACTTTTACTTGGTATTCTTTACATCTTCGTATATATAATTTCAATCACATTCACACAGGTGATTCTTGGGTCTGCTCTGTACTGTTTACAACGTTTTTTTGACGATATGGCCTTATTAGGGAGATGTTATATCTGCCTATCGGTTTACCATTTCTTGGGTGTATTAGAGCATACGCTCTGTCACCAAATATTTTCTCAATCCGGTATGGGCCTTTCCATAGCATATATAGCTTTTTAGTCTTCTTTCCTAACAAATCTGACTTGTCGAACGATTTCACTAGAACTAAGACGCCGACCTTTGGTTCCCAATTCTTCTTATACCGCAGTTTCTTTGCGTTTCTTTTCTCTACTTTTTCTATTATTCTTTTAACAGCATTCTGGTTCCGTTCTCGATCTGTCTCGGTCGTCACTTGTATACTTTCCGGAACACCCTCTATTAGTGGTTCCGGTGTTAAATTGCTATGCAATTGGATAGGAGCATATCCTGTGGTTAGATTGACTGAATTATTGAATATAAACTCAATATAGTTATGTCGTCTGGCCAGGTAGTCTGTTTCAGTGAACAAAGGACTCGGAGATGATCACCTAGGTCTTTCAGTACGCGCTCGCTTGGATTAGAGCATGGATGGTACGACGTTGATGGATGCGAATGGATGCGAATTCCGGCATCCTGAATGGTGTGCACGAATCGCCTTCCATGGTGTATGGACGCGTTATTTACTAATAGTGCTTTCATCTTACCGTATTTGAATATATAGTCTTTCACTATTTTATTTGCGCATGCTGCACTTGTTAATTTCTTGAGAGGGTATATTTTCACAAATTTCGACATCACGACGATAAGTACAAATAAATATTTTGAATGGGGGAACATCATGTATCTCAAATTCATACTCAAAATCACTATAGGTCCCAGTGTGTTCCGAAAATACATTTCTATGTTTACATAAAATGTTATAAAAATTCTCTTTTTGGTGGTCGTTGAGAAGGTTTGATGTTGCTACTGTTTCTCTTAATTTGTAGCTCATGTTTATGTTATGTTCAGCTACCTGGAAATCATCTGTTTGGGTAATCACTTCTCTCCCACTTGCTTCTTCTTGCCCATGTCCGTATGACGTCATCTCTAAAAGCCCTTCTTCTCCAGCTATATACTCATCCTTATCATAGTTTCTCATCTCTTCTGCTTCTAATGGATTCATCTTAACTAGCTCCATCCCTCCTATTCGTATAAATTCTGCAAAAAATGTTGCTCCATCTATTTCTTTTTCTTCATCTGTCAATCTTATCTCATTTTCTGCTTCCCTTGAGCTAAACGGAACTTTAACTATGACGTCTTTAATTTTGATTTCCAAGGCTTCCATTTGATAATTCAACTTAGCTTGAAGCGCATACAACACGTCATTACCCATAATAATGTCTACAGATAGCCTATTAATAACAAAACATACAAATTCTATTGTATCCTCCCCAGTGGTGACTTTCAAAAGCATTTGTGTATTAATCCTTTGTTTGGCGCGACCTACCGCCAGAGTACAATATGCACTTTTCACGGGCAATGTTTGCAATTTCAGTCCATTGTTTTTTAAGTGATAAAAGAATGCTTGACTTATAGCTGAAACTGAGGATCCTGAATCTATGGTAATGTGCCATTTTTCTTTGTTTATTATTGCAGCAATACGTGGAGCATCTCTCACTTCTTGCAATTCTGTTTAGTGATTGTTTATTTGAGTACCGTTTACTATTTCTGTTTCTGTTTTATTCTGTACCACCCTACTCAGAGCTGTGTCCCTGTTCAAATTAAGAACTAGCGTGTTCATCCGGGTCCGATGCGGGACGTCTTCTATCGCACCCTGGAGTCGTTTCCCGTCTGCTGTGTCGTATCTGTCCTTTCATCTACCTCGGGCGCCGCGTCCCTCGGTGTGGATGGAGGAGAACGCACCCATTCTATTGAGAGAAGTTGATTCCTCTGTCTTACTTCAGGTCTGTCTGTATTGTTCTCTCTACCAGCGTCACGTGGTTGATACTGTCTATTAGCTTCTGGTAGTCGGAACGTCGGTCTTGCATTCCCTCTTCGAAGAAATGGGGGGTGACCACTATTTCCATTCCTAGTTACATGTACATATCTTATAGGGAAATTATATGAATTTGAATTTGGTGGTCCCTGTCTCCCTCTATTGTTGTTAGGGAATTCCCTCGGGACGTGGGCATCATATCTTTGACGAGTAGCCATATGGTTTGTGTTAAAATTTCGGGGATTGTGTGCCCTTTCCCCGTCATGATTATTATTATTCCACGGTCTGTGTGGATTTCTCACTGGCATTCGATTCTCATGTCTATTTTGGGAATTTTGCGTCCCAACGCTTTGTAAAGCTGTTAATAATGTAATTGCCTCTCTCAATGTCTGAGGTCTTGCTACCACCATGTGATTTCTAATGTTCTCAGGAAGGTGGGGCGTGAGAAGAGAAATCAGTTCGGCTTCCTGTAATGGTGGTTGTAGATATTTACTCATTTGCGAATATCTCAGGAAATAATCAGTAATAGACTCTCCATTATTACCTTGGTATCGGCCATTTGTTATCTGATTCCTTACTTGGTATTGGACATTGGCGTTCCAATACTTTTCTAGGAAGGCTGTTTTGAACAACTCGTAGCTGCATCCTTCTCCCACAGTTACTCGTAGCCAATTAAGTTCGGCAGATTGTAACGCCCTTTGAACTATTATCATCTTATATTGCTCGGGTACACCTCTGATGACAAAATACTTTTCTAAGTCGGCCAAAAATTGTACTGCGTTGTCATTGCGACAATTAAATTTCAGGAGGGGCAATTCGCTAAAAAATTCATGTGCACTGGTGGATACATATTTACGTTTTGCATATTTACTTCGCTATTATTGCTGTTTTGAGGAGAGACAGAAGGGGCGCTAACCTGTTCGTTCTGCCTCTCTCCATTGTGTGTATGTATAGATCAATTGGAACTCTCAGGTACCTGCCCTTGCTGTCCCAGCTGTAAGCCAGTTACAGTATCTCTGATTTGAGATATCTCGCTTACTGTTTCCCTCAACATTTGTGTATTTTCTGATTGAATATTTGTTACACGTGCTACCTTTTCTTTTAACCTCTCCATGTCAGCTGCTATACTATTGTTTACAGTGTCAAACCGGTCATTTATCTCTTGTACAAAAGTTACCTGTGTCGTGGTCAGTTCATCTAATCTTATTCTCTCCTTATTAATTTCCTCCCCTATTCTATTTTCTACTCCTGCAACGAGAGATTCGGTAGCTTCTAGGTCACTTCTTATAGTACCTACTTCTCGCTGCAGGGCCTCTTTTACAGTCTGGATTTCCCCTGTTATTCCTTGAATTTTGACAGTGATTCTAGCTTCTGTTTCTTTCCCTTGGCTTGTAATTTGACTTAATTTTTTGTCCATAGCTTTGCTCTGATCTAGTAATTTAGCCTCTAGTGATTGACTCTGAATAGTCATTTGCGCCATGAGTTTCTGGAACATCACTTGTAGATTTTCCATTACCACAGGATTGTCACTTCTCCTATTTACATTTAAGCTACTTACACCATTTACACCCTCATCTACTGATCCTATAACACTGCTTTCCATTATCTCTTCATTAACAACTTCTAACTCTTTCTCTGTCTCCATAACTATTTGTTCCCCACAATTTTCCATTTTAAATTTATTCTGTACGACCTTCTTATTTCTCAAAAGCATTGAACTTCCCCTTTAAATTTTCTAATTTCCCTTCCAAAATACTTATTACTAAGACATTACATAGATATTGATCTCAATGAATGATATTACATTTACAAGAAATATAAATTGAGTATGTGTAACTCACAGTTCTGTTGTACGGCTGTGGTGTTTATGTGATGTCTTTACCAATTTTTGTCGTGCTGCTCGTCGTCTTGTAGGCTCAGTTGATGTCGAAAGAACTTGAACTTCTCTCTTGGTTGGGGGAAAATTTTACTTGTTAGTTGTTTTTGCCGTCTTCTTCGTAGTCTCTGCTGTCCTCATCGTAGTTGTCGTCGTCGGTCTTCTCACTTCTCCTCGTAGTCGTCCTTCGTCGTCGTTCTTCTCACTTCTCCCCGTCGTTGTCGTCGTTACGTTTCACCCATTTCCTACAATTCGAAGCCCCAACGTGTCGGCGCCATTATGCGGCATACCCGCATGTCAGATTTCAATTGGTTGGTGTTTACTTTTGATTTGGGTTCTAATTGGAGCTATGAGATCTCTTATCCTCAGGTGAATGGTTGTAGGAAATGGATTTGTTGTTTGTTGGCTGCTCAGTTGTCTCAATAATACACTGGTTCGTTGCAAAAATGATTTAACTTAATTCTCACTAAGTTCGTTGATTCAGATTGATTTGTAGCGGTGACCACCTGTTACTAAACTTCCTAACAGAATTCTCTTACTTCTTTATACGGCGAATACTTTGCTATTATAAACTTCTTCTGCTGCTTCTCTTACGCTGGTTGCGTTATTCTTGACTTCCCTACATTTCGGACTTAGAAATCTTTACTACTTCTTCTTCACGTGCACTAACACATCTTTCCCCTCGTAGTATGACTGTTGAAGTGATTTTTCGTCTACTCTGCGATTCAGTTCGTACTTTATTCTGATCCCCACTCTAACTGTTATCACATGACCAAAATAACTCACCCTTCTCCCCATTTCTCAAATCTTACATTATTATTGGTTTCTCATTTTATTTCGATTTTTCTTTATTGGTTAGCGAAACTCATCGAACTCATTGACGTTACATCCCACCGTGAGTTGGGTCACGCCTACCCTGGGCTCTTTGTAACGGTATACATCGTTATCACCTCAGCAAAGTAAATCCTTTTAGGTCTTATGCTTGACCGCATCTTGAAAACCTTATTGTTCCTACACATTCCTGGTTATAGTTCTCAGACATTGAACCTTTCCTTAAACAAAGAGGCTAACGGTCACCTCTTCCTGTCTCCCCGACTTGTGTTCAGATTTTACAGAAATATTTTCTCTCCCTTACATGGATTCTAGCATGTTAGTTGTCTTAAATTATATTCTTCCCATCTTATTCTTAATTAAACCGCTATTTTAATCATTACTCTAATTTTATTCTAATTTCATATTAATATAACAATATTTTATATTAGTTTAGCAAAGCATTTTTATTAATTTATCTTCTTTTTTAATTCTCGTGATTTCGATTAATTCGCCACCTCCTAATCGCTGTCTGATACTGCGGTTACACAGTACATGACAATAACACAGACGTCACATAGCAACGTCACATATTTTGAATCACGGATACTTAGTGAACCAACCAAACTCGAACTTCAATAATATCTATATTTTGTCGCATGTAGTGGAAGACGGGTGCACTAAATCAATATCGCGGCAGTTTACTTACTTTTCACTGGCATTTCATTTGGATCATATGTTAGGGCCCTCGCATCTCAGATGAGGTCCGCATCTACCATACGAATAATGTACTTTCCAGCAACCAAAATCAGAAATACGTTTGCATTATCCAATAATTACACTTTTGTCATATAGAAGGTTGTAAGGCAAGTTTCCCAAGCGGCAGAGAGAATCATGTGAGCAGAAGTAGCATGACCAATAGTTTTAATAATAAGGCTCATTGGTAAGTGAAATTACGGTTTAAAATACTTTAGAGAACTTATAATTAACATGGCAGACCCCTGCTCCAACCTGTGGCATACATTTCTTTAAACGTATCAGTTCCGTATTATATCTTCTTTGGAAAAATAAATGAAGTAGCTTGATAGTTTATTTCGTCTTCGAATAAGCTGATAGCATGCACCAGAAGGCCTTAGAATATTTTGTAGACTTCTTCCCATTCTCATTCCCTCACACCTCTGCACATTCCTTCACACTTCTCATTTGGAGAGACAAGGAATAATTCATAAGTTTTGATTTATATAACATTGCCTCAGTGTACTTAAAGCGTACTATAGTTATACAGAAGATATATCAAAGACCAACAACAAAAGCATTAAGGAATATTGAATGAAAATATGCAATATAACTCGCTCGCTCGCTCGCAGATACTGGTAGGCTTGTGTTAGCCTGAAGATTGTTGCTGTGTGCCCACCCAGGATAGGGTTTAACCACAGATAGGATTTTCTTTTCGTGATGGGTTAGGATGACTGTTTTTATTTCAAGATGTGGAATGCATATGAGGTAATCTATTGACTCCTCTAAAAGGATAGAATGCTATCACTAGCACCCTGGCGGAGAAAGAAATATTTTATTTTATTTTAGTTTGAAATGAATTTTGACTGAATTTTTGACTGAATTTTTGTTTAATTTTGAGACCAACAACTCTTGGTAGATATGCAATATAAAGATTGAATTTGTTTTTCTTATAGAGCTCTCTGTAGATTTCGGTTCAAAAACACCATGTTTCTTTTCTGCCTACATGAGATATTTTGTGTAATGTACCTCTCATTTTGTTACAGTTAACATTCGCAAATACTTTGCACCGAAATAAAACATTACTGCTCTAATTTGTTGCAAAAGGTGCCTAATAACTTAGTTACATTGCTGCACACATAACAATTCCAACATGAGCGCTATCTGCAACGGTCTACGTGTACTCTTGTGTTTCATGAGACTGCCTTCGCTGTGATCGTAGTCAGTCAGGAAACAGGCGGGATATTTAAACTGCAAGTTTGGACCGGTTTTTTCGTTGGGCTGTACTTTAGCGTTAAAATAATACTTTTTGTAGAATTGCGTTGTACTCAAAAATTCAATGTCGAGATTCCTTTTGAAATGGAACACCCAAATATGGAGAAAATCCTCACATCATAACCCAATACACGAAAGTAGGTTAATACCAAAGTTTTATATAGGTTTCGCTTCTAAAAAGACAACAAGTTAGACTTTCAAGAAAGCATCCCAATAACAAACAACCACATTAATAGATACTTTTAAGAATATGTCGATTTTATCGAAAATGGGATGTAATCATTTTAATTAAATTATTATATTATTAAAAAAAATTCATGAGAAATGATATACATATGTTTATCTGTTGGGAATTTCCTCAAAATTCCTTTTCACTCTGGATCACTTTAAATAACTGTAAGGTGTAAGAGATACACAAATTTTTACTTACATAGAATGTATATCTTGTTGTAAAATACAATTTATTTCTGATACGTTTTGTTTTTTAAGGCCAACCGTTTCAGATTTACTCTTGATTATATTCTAAAATTCCACAATAATTACATTTTCTAAAGGGGAAAGTTCTTCTGCCGTACCTGGGTGTAGTAGGTATTTCGTTAAGGTTCAAAAATTCAATACAGAGCCTTCAGTGGCAAAACCTATACGTTTGGATGTCCCCTGAATTAAACCTTATTTTCAAATAAGCCCAGTCCTGATATGAAATGGAAAGGGGCAATTTGGATCTTAGATCACTAACACAAGCTAATAAAAAAACAGCAGAAAATAATTTACAATGACAATATAATTTCAAAGACGCCCTCTAAACAACTGGTTAAAGACATGTGACTATCACTTAATGTCTACTCTGTTCCCCTGTACCTAACTTCAATAAGATGTTTATCTTGAATTAGGGAGAGAAATAAATATTTGTACAAGAGTAGAGAAAGTAATGTGAGTGTACCACATCAGTACTATCCCTGCTAGTACAGCTGGTAATGAAATTAAAGGTTTATTATACAAACTAAACAATAAATATAATTTTATATTCAAATATTCACACAAAAGCTACTTCTCCTACTTGAGTTAATATTTGGATATTATAAGACTTTACACTAGGATAATAAATAACCAAGAAATATGAACGAATATATCAAATAAAACAAATATAGTATTGATTAAATGAAGACTAATAATTCAAAACATTAGTGATCAGACAAATATTAATACCGAAAATTAAAGCAATTTACAACAACCTTTTGTAATATATAACACAAAGAAAAATATATCTTGACCTAACACTAAACATTATACTTCTATTTTGAACTAAAGCAAAGTTAACACAAATTTAACAAACTGAAATGTAATCAATGTAATATTATTAAGAAAGAATCCCGAACATAACCTACAAGGAAACAGTGTTACTTGAGGTAAACTCTGACTTCCTACCGGCCCAATAGACAAATAAAATATATTAAAGTGTGTTGTAATTACTATTAAATATTTAGTAATAATACACAACAGCATCTCCAAAATGGAGGCAGTTATAAATTTACAGATATTTTAAATGAAAATATTCAAATTCTTAATGAAATTATTAAAACAATGAATCATTATTTAAAAAATTGTATATAATGTCAGATAAAGTAATTGAAATGAATCCCTGTAACTAATTGTTTGCCATAAAAAGTGATTCTTAGTAACAACTGTATGTTCTTGTTACATTGCGCGATCTGATAAACAACATTTCTGGGCTAGACCAACAAATAGCTGCCTTACCCGCTGTTCATCATGACTTGTTATAGAAGTAGTGAACGCCCGCGAGGTGATAATATCCGTAGTATATTCCGAAATAAATCTATCTCAGATGACCTAACTAAACACGGAAACATCAGAGAGTATTTGAGTTCTATATTTTGTAACGCTAATTAGGATGGCAGTGCTCTAGGCTCTGTGGAGCCTGCACTAATTTAAGCATCATTTCATTCATCGTCCAATGTGTTAATTTGAGAGTTTTATTATTTATTTATTTTTTATTCATTAATTTATTCCTTAATTCATTAAGTCATACATTCATTCATTCATTCATTTATATATTTTGTTTGGAGTCTGTCCCACCGGAGGATAAACTAAACGTGAAATGTATTATATCAGTATTACTGACATTTAAAGAACTCCTTCGTGAAACCTCCAACATACCGCTGACGCTAATGGGATTTTTCATATGAACTTTCATTATCAAACAAAATTATTATTTTATTTATTGCGTAGGTATTTAAGCCATTTGGTGTCAAGTCATTTGGTAACTTGTTGGTTATATTAATTGTAGTAGTATGTCCATATAATCTGTTCTTGAAAACTGTAGCAAAGGAAATAATGTATTTATTTTTGGAACAAGACACACTGAATTTTAAATACCGCGCTGTCTAATATTATTTTAACTATCGCTAATCTATGAAAGGTTCAAGTATTTTGTTCCAGATAGCAGTACAAGTGTGAGTATTGTAAATGCATTTAAAAGGACGAAAGGGAGGTTAAAATGGTTGAGGAATGAATGTGCGAGAGACGAAGAGAGATAAAATAACGTCAATAAGAAAAGGATCGATAAATACATGAGTTGATACTGGAGAGTTGCATAAAACCATCTACGTTTCAAGTAGAAAGGTTGTTTTTATTTTCATTTGAAGCTTAAATAACTGTGCGCCGAACTCACTGGTTAGGTATAAGGAAGTTGAACCGTCCTGGCGCGACTAACTGATGCCAACTCACCTACCTCCCGTAGGTCAGGCTTACACGCATCGGAATACATTTCCTCGCGTCTACACAATAAATCAAGGCTCATCACTGTGCCAAGTTCTCTCCGTAGTAAACCTAGCCCTGCTTGCAGTGTAGATTAAGGCATAGTTCGCTAGCTGTTTGCAGGTTTACAAACCAACACCTTCTCTACTAAATGCATATAAAATAATTACGTAAACATCACACCTGAAAAATTGCAAATCAGTGCAGTTTTCAAAACCTTGTAATGACAAACCTAGAAAGGAACCCTGGATCACGTATGTTGCAGTATCGCCTGTTTTTATGGATATTACAATTCAGCTGTATCTCCTATTTCAGCTTCCTAGGAATGACTAAAATGTAAACAAATAGACTGTAGAATTACATGTAATGAACTGCTATAGAGCTAATTATGTACATTATACATGCTTTGTGCACTTGCTGTGCTTTTGTTTCCGCTTCTTTTTCTTACGCCATCTTAGTTTCTTATTCAGACAGTTGAAGACCTGGAGCAAATTGTGCAGAGCATGCGGTCAGCAATGCAGCCGAAGAAATCTAATAGCGCTGTATAAGCTTACAAAATGGTTCGATAATAATACATACCCAGGGCGCTTTCTCGTGTCAAATAAAGGTTCCGTAGCAATATTACGTATTCCCGAATTCTATTTTCAAATGCTGCATTTCATAATTTCTAAACGATGCATATGAAAGAAGGAGGCTACTTACTCACATTTGTATATAATATGTAACAATAATAGCAACAACTATAATTACCAAAAAATTTGTTGGAGCAAATCTCTTCCGTGGGTTAAATTTTAAATGTTGGTTAAACATTTAGTCCCTTTATCTTTCTTGAAGCAACAAGGACATATATAATAACTTTTATCTTACATTTGGAGAAAGTATAAAAACAAACCTTTGTGGATGAGTGGATTGAGAAAGCAGTGTGAGTGAAATATATTAAAGTTTTGTTATAAATAAACGTTATGAATAAGACGAATTTGTTGTTATATTAAGTTACCCGCTAGTGACGCAACGCTTGCATCGCCAGCAATGGAGGAACGCGTGCCTCTGCTCAGAGATGGCTCTACCATTGTACAGTCGGAAACAATATCTCTAAATATTCGCAAAGCTAAGTAACAAATTGTAATTATGTTATTTAAATATAAACTATATTTGATTGATTTCTATGGCAGGGAAACGAAGAGTAGTTATACCATACAGTGAGCTGAAATCTAAAAAACTAATAATTGTTTATGGGAAAGGAAGTCTTCTAAATTCAATATATATGTAGAGCTATTTGCTCTCGCTCACATATATTTTTTGGCTATAAAGGCAGTATGTAAATAGGGATGTGATATCACATTAGAGGGGTTTTCAAATCCCTATGTATGTAATTGAATGTTTGATGTTGAATTCTCATATGATTTAGAGTACTCATGTTTGATATTCGACGGTTTTTTGTTGTTTTGCTCGGTGGCGTATTGCCGTTCCCCAGGATCGTTGTGTATGTGTATGTGTGTGTGGATGGGTGTTGTTTGGAACAGTGGCGGCGGGGATGCAGGGATCTTCGTGTCGAGGTGTGTGTGTGTGTGTGTGTGTGTGTGTGGGTGTGTGTGTGTGTGTGTGTGTGTGTGTTTGCTTGAACTCTCATGTATGATAATAGATTCGGGTTCGTATCTTGTATGGTAAAAACACAAATTAGATTTTAGACATGTGTAAGTTAGGATGTGAGATGCTTGTACGAAATTCGAGTCTTGAAGGACGGGTGTTAAGAGTTGTGGCGTTTAAACATTCATGTGTGAACATCGAGGCCCCTAATGTATGAATATGGTGTCCGAGGGTATGATACCCGTAAACTCTCATCCTCCGTACGGTGATGGGAAGGTTTTGAGGGGATATGTGGTAAAACAGTAACATAGTAACACCGTTTCCATAGGTTTGATCTTTGTTCACCCCCTCCATACATACCGCTCGCGCAGGAAGGAACAAGTTTCTACAAACACTTCACGTCGCAATGTCAAGATGAACGGTACAACTCCTATTATTGATAGGGAAGCTAGATTCTAGGAGAATCTGCATGACTATGATGATCTGCAAAAGCATTGGGTTGAGCATCATGAGGAAACGTGTGATGGAAAGGTACATCAAGTGATATGCAAGAATCCTGCACATCATGATTCAGTTACATCGTATACTTAATGTGGATTGAACTGCAAAGTGTATCGTGGGTAAGTAGAATTATAATTCTGTGTTAACATAGAAGTGGCGTTATGTGTTAGATAGATAACGACAAATATGTATATTTCAGAATATCCCAAAGTGATGACGTTGCATGCAAGTCCGAGGAGGATCAAGGTGAAGATGTGTGCGGTCCGCACAAAGATCGACCGGTTAAGAATGTAGCTACATCGAGAGCTGAAGTGTTGTACGGTAGGAATATGTGTTCTTCCTCTTTACTAATCTTATCATCAAAGGTCGGAATCCCAGCCACATCCAGCACATCCACTATAGTACTTTGAATCCTAATCCGGTGAGAAATCTTCGATTAGACGATGTGATTAGTTTGCGGGTAAATGATCGAGTAGAGTTCATTCTCGAGAGATGTTTCTAGTATAGCATCGTCTCTTAAAACGTATACCCATTACGACGTATCTGCAATCGTACAGTGATGGTTTCGTTTCTGAAATCTAACTTATCTCCGTTCTGGAGAACTCCGTAGTGGGAACTCTGCTTCTACACACGCCCAGCAGATGGCACTATATCGGTTTTCACATCATGAAGTCATAATGGGCTCTTATGGACCATGCTTTTCTTATTGAAGAATCAAGTGCTTCGTCGCTAAATGTGTTTTCAGAAGTGACTAAGAAAAAATAGGAACGTGCATTTCAGTATGAAGTGTGTGGAAGAATACGATGTTATTCAGCAAAATATATTATATAAATAAACGCTTTTTAAAATAATACTACTTATAACCTAGTTTTATACCAACTTCGCTCTGAACGCTAATATACTGTCCTAAAGCTAAAATATTGCAATGAAAAAGATTACGACTATTCGCTTGTTTTCTTACAGCACGTTTGTATTTATATTCTATAGTCTAAATTTCCTTAATAGATATACTTTAAACAAAGCGAATTGATTTTTCGATTTTGCAATGGCAGATGTGGACGTTGTATAATTCAAATTCTACAAGTCTATGTAACAGCTCACAATGACAAAGTTGTCAAGGAAATAATGAAATAATGTTTACCTAAACAAAGAGCATCTCCAGAACTAAGGTATCCATGAACCTTCAGTTTAAAGCAAATGTTTTTATCTTGAGCCTAGAGCGGGTTCCTCCTCTCTAACGACAGAGGGCAATGTGTCCGCTTTACAGCAATAGATGGCAGCCCTTTCGCTTGTATGATACATTGTCATGTTTATAGATGTTTATAGATAAAAAATGAAAATTTTATTTGTGACATTTACTTGCAAATTAAGGAATACCATGTTCGACATTCACACACACTAAAATGTTTATGCTCACTGGAGTTTAACGCTGTAGCTTACGATTGTGAAGCACAGACTTCAGGAAACAGATGACTGCGACTGGCTATTGAAAAAGGCGAGCGAGCGATGTCTATTGTATATTTGTATATTTACTTCATAGATCGTGGATGTTTGTTGGAATTTGTATCCTATTATAACGAACATTACATTTGGAGACATTTCAGCTCTTTTTCGCAGGTTAAGCCGCAAAGCGGCTAGGTACTGCGGCATAAGACACCCGGACGGGGAAAAAGAAAATAGCCCCGCTCGACTAGGACTATCTCTGGACCTCTGGAGTGTGTATGATACGTTCTTATTCCTTACAGTAATATTATCCTAATTCATATTTTTGAACACCAGGTGTACACTAAAGTACTTGAATTAATTGCCATTGAAAGTAATATCAATGTCGAATCATTGCTTAAAGGAACTGGTTATTCTGATGTCCCAACGCATGTACCATTAAACGAATTCAGAGAAAACATATTTAGAAAAATCTGACCTTTGAGCAGTATAACTAGAAAACGAAAATTCAGTTACATATCAAACTTGATATTTAAGACCATTGTCGTTCCGCAATGCGATACGAAGACTTGGAAGAAAATCAAATCACTCCTTATAACAACTTAGTTGTAGTAATTTTGGAAAATGTTTAGTTTCTCAATAACTTATTTGTTAGTGTTACTGAAGATATATTTTCAACATATTTCATGACACTGCAAAATCGTGTTCTCAGTTTTTAAGAATTTCACATTCATCCAATTTATTCTGGGTTAAACTTATACTTATTACTGGTAAACCGTTACAGATGGACAAAACCTTAATAAACAAAGGGCATATATCTCTTTAAAACGCGCAATTTGTATCAAATATATCTTCTGATTTGTGTTATGCACAACCTTCCAGCTATTCGCAGTTAAATTTTATATTGAGGAAGTTAATCTTACAGAATCCTTACTTTTAAATACATTATAGCGGTCTATGGATGTTTTAATTAATTAGAGTCAACTGAGAAATTGAATTCTCCGGCCAGGATTTAAACAACGGATCTCCTCGTTTCCGTACCTTCGCTCTAACCCCTTGAGCGACCATGGTCAACATGCCGACGCGACACTAATCCCTCAAATTGAGTCATTTTATTTTCCCGGTAAACCACTTAAAGCTCTCATAGTCGAGACACACCTTTGTGGCAACTTACTATTATAACTATCCAAATACCAGGTTTCTTATCATTTAACTCTTAAAGTTAAATTTTATATTGAGGAAGTAATTATTAGGCAATTAATCCTTTAAAATACATTACTCCCGTATATGAATATTTTAATTAGAGTAATTTGAAAAATTCAATGCCATGACCTGGATTTGAACACATATTTTAATTTATGGATGCAAGGGTTCTCAGCATCCTAGTCTATTTTGGCAGAGGCTTGAGGGTATGTTATGTGTCTTAGATCTGCGGACCATAGACTGCCGGCTTTACTTCAATACCAAAGGGTGACATGCTAAGGATGTTTACGCCCCAAGAAGTCTTTGGCCTTTATTTGGCAACAGGCCTCTGTGTTCCGAAACCATCGTCTAAAAGCGAGGATTTCTGAAAAGTTTATATCTTTAAAATAGCTTAATAATATGCTCAATATGGAAGTAAAGTTTCATTTTGGCGCAGACACCACCTACTGGCCTTAATTTTCAGTTTTACCCGAATTTTAACTACAGAAACCTTTGCTCCTTTTTGTTTTTCTATTAGTTTCATAGGATAAGCATGATGCTTGAAACACGATAAGAGTTGGCCAACATTTCGAACCATCACACCATATATAAATTATATCTACAACGGAATGGGCTGTGAAAGTACCTCTGTAAACGTACATGTTATAATTTTAATACGAGAGACAAGTGGTCGTGAAAGAATGAGTTGAGAAAGTAGTGTGATTTAGCACCTTAGCTTACTATAATAAACATATGACACACGAGAAAATTTTAGTTATACCGGTCTTTTTACTTATTATTAACTGATTATAAAATATTGTTAAGTAAATAAATCAATATATTAATCAATATATAAATAAATTAGTCAATAAATGTATAATTGTATAAATAAATAACAGCATAAAAATGAACAGCAAACAAAATGTGGAATCTCAAATATCAGAGTTTACTGTTATGATTTGTATTCATGAACATATAAATGAGGAAGTGTTGCCTTTTAGAAAATTTGAAGTAATGTGTGCTATTCTTCCAGATATGTTCTCATGATTAATGTTTCATGTCCTTCACTACTACTTAAAATTATCAGGATAGTTTTTTGAAATATGAATAGTAAAATAGTATAGGGAGGAAAAAGAAGAAGCGGAATGCAAATAATAACAAAAAAGTCGTTCGGTTTGTAGCACTGGGACTTCTATGAGCTAAACACTTCGTCTTATTGACGGCATTGCATTATGAGAATACACAATTCAAGGTCGCGAAAGGAAAAAGTAAAGAAAAGGCAAAGAGTTTTGAGCCATTTTATGATCGTACAAAGACGTCTGATTCTGTTTCGTTTATTTGCATTTCGGGAGATAACAAATTAATAGAAAGAATAAAATGTTGCATAGCGTGAGCAATGAACAGCAACAAAAATATGGAATATCAGTTAAATGTCAAAATTTAGGGTGATGATATCGTTTTGTGTACGAATGGGGAGGTAGCGCCATCTACAATTAGTTTTCAGTACTACTCATTGCCGTTCCATATTGATTATCCTAATAAAAGCATCATGGCTATAAATAAAAAACAACACACACACATACACACAGACAGACACACAGACAGACAGACAGACAGACAGACAGACAGACAGACAGACAGACAGACATACAGACATACAGACATACAGACAGACAGACAGACAGACAGACAGACATACAGACATACAGACATACATACATACATACATACATACATACATACATACATACATACATACATACATACATACATACATACATACATACATACATACATACATACATACATACATACATACATACATACATACATACATACATACATACATACATACATACATACATACATACATACATACATACATACATACATACATACATACATACATACATACATACATACATACATACATACATACATACATACATACATACATACATACATACATACATACATACATACATACATACATACATACATACATACATACATACATACATACATACATACATACATACATACATACATACATACATACATACATACATACATACATACATACATACATACATACATACATACATACATACATACATACATACATACATACATACATACATACATACATACATACATACATACATACATACATACATACATACATACATACATACATACATACATACATACATACATACATACATACATACATACATACATACATACATACATACATACATACATACATACATACATACATACATACATACATACATACATACATACATACATACATACATACATACATACATACATACATACATACATACATACATACATACATACATACATACATACATACATACATACATACATACATACATACATACATACATACATACATACATACATACATACATACATACATACATACATACATACATACATACATACATACATACATACATACATACATACATACATACATACATACATACATACATACATACATACATACATACATACATACATACATACATACATACATACATACATACATACATACATACATACATACATACATACATACATACATACATACATACATACGGGTTGTGGAGCAATTTGGGGTGGAAAGGAGTTATGCTTCGGTGTTGACTGGCGCTGCACGTACAGGGGACTCTAAGTGCTTTAAACTGCTTGTTCGGAGCAAGAATAATCAAAGTGTGGAATATATAAAGACACTGGTGAAACCTAAGGTTAATCCTGTAGAGATGAAGGTTGGTGTTCAGTCTGTAAAGGCATTGAGGAACGGACAAGTTCTAATACAATCGAACAATAAAGCTGAAGTAGATACTATTTGCAACAATATTAATAAGTGTGGAGAGGAGCTTGAGGCTACCGTCTCGAAGAAAAGAAATCCAAGAATAATTATTTTTAATATACCAGATGAGATAACACCGGAGAATGCTGTGGAGGTTTTAACAGCACAAAATACAGAGCTGGAGAATTTCAGCACAGAGATTCAGCCGAAATTTTCCTTTTATGATAGGAAAAAGAATTTGAATTTGGTTGTTGAAGTCACTTCAACTGTACGGAGGGAAATACTTGGCAAAAGATTAAAAATAGGATGGAATATGTGTAATTGGGATAATTATGTCAAGGCTGGGCGTTGCTTCAATTGCTGTAAATATAATCATCGTGCGCAGGACTGTAAAGGACAGCAAACATGTCCAAATTGCGCTGAGAAGCATGCTCTAAAGGAATGTACTGCTAACAGAGCTGCATATAAATGCATTAATTGTGTAACGTATAATAAATATAACAGAGACAACAAAGTGTCAGAAAATCATTCTGCACTGGATACGAATTGCTCCTGTTATCAAGAAACACTTAGGCGGCTAAAAGACAATACCGACTATTAAAATGGATAGATACAGATTAACATGTTTTCAGGTTTACTTGAAACATTCAAGGATTGCGACTGCTAATTTGGTACAGCTTGTAAATGAAAAAGCTATAGATATAGTATTTATTCAGGAGCCCTACTTGATTAACAATAAACCAGCAGGTGTACCATTACATTTTAGAATATATACAGTTGGTACTACGGGTAAACGAGCAGCAATATTTATAAACAACAAAAATATTGACGTAACTACCATTGGTCAGCTTTCCGATAGTGATTGTGTCGTTATACAGGTTGAAGAATAAGAAAACATTTTTTTGCAGCTTGTATGTACTTTGATGGGCACTTGAATATAGAAGATGACATTAACAAGATTGAAAATATTCTCCAGCATATTAAAGGAAAGGGTCTGATAATACTAGCAGATAGTAACGCCAGAAACAAACTTTGGCATGATATAATAACTAATCAGCGTGGTAGAATATTTGAAGAATTCATTATAGCAACAAATTTACATATCATGAATGAAAACAACGGCTTGCCAACTTTTGAATCCCAAACTGGAAGGAGTTGGGTCGATTTGACTATCGTTAATGACAAACTCCTTAGAGATGTAAGGGAATGGACCGTTGGAGAGCAAGAAAGCTGCTCTGATCATAAGATAATATCGTTCATAATAGGAAATGCAATCAAAACCCAAACTCGTACATTAAAGGGAATTAAATATATAACTAGACCAGAAAATTATAAGACATTTGAGGAAACGTTGCCACGAAAGCTGACCAAAAATTTTAATTGTCTGGGCAATGGACAGAATGTGGATGAACAGCTCGCCCATAAAGTAAAAGAAAATAACGTTGAATATACAATTGAAATGTTCTACAATAGTATGGAAGCTGCATGCAGGGAAGCATTTAGAGTAAGCAGGGGTAATAGCAGGCAATTAGAGGCAAATCAGTTCCCTGGTGGACCATTGAACTAACCATATTGAGGAAAAAGGTAAATGCATTAAGACGACGATATCAACGAACTATTAATAATGAGCAGTTAAGAGAAGAAAGAAGGAATCAGTACTTGGAAGGTAATCGGCAATACCAAAGGAAAATAAATGACGAAAAGTTTAAATCCTGGAGGGAATTTTGAAATGTAACTGATGGGACTAATCCTTGGACTGTAGTCTATAAGATCGCAGCCAGTAAAATAAGATATCAGAATTCACTTACTACATTGCAAAGAGAAGATGGAACCTACACTGAAGATATACCAAGCACATTAAAGTATATGCTGGAGAACTTCATTCCGGAGGATAGGGTACAAGATGATACTGAACGACAAAAAGACCTAAGGAGGCTTGCAGAGGAAGTAATTAGTACCCCAGATGACAAGGAATTTACACCTAATGAAATTTGGGTTGTATTAAAAAATTTCAATCCAAAAAAGTCACCGGGAGAAGATGGAATATCTAGTGATATTCTGTTAAATGCTTTTAAAATGTTCCCATGTTTCTTTACAGCAATATATAATCAATGTCTTATGGAAGGAATTTTTCCAGAAAGATGGAAGCGTTCATCTATAGTTCCTATAGTAAAACCAGGCAAAGAAGATAGTGTAACGATAACAAAATATCGACCAATCAGCTTGTTGAACATATGCGGTAAGGTTTTAGAAAAGTTAATGATAAATAGGATTGAATATCATATTAACACCAGAAACCTTTACAGTACAAGACAATTTGGATTTAAAGCTCAGAAAAGCACGACAGATGCAGCAATGGCGCTGAAGGTATTCATTGAAGATGAGCTAAAATCTTTTGGTTATGTTGTTTTGGTGCGTTTGGACGTGAAAGGACCTTTGATGCATGTTGGTGGTCTAGTGTCTTAAATAACTTAAGAGAGATGCAGTGCCCAAGAAATTTGTACCAACTTACAAAGGATTATTTTAAAAATAGGAAAGCAACTCTCTCTACGAATGAATTCAGGACTGATGTACGGGTCTAGCGAGGCTGTCCGCAAGGATCTTGTTGTGGGCCTGGACTTTGGAATATACTATATAACTCTTTGCTAAAATTGGAATTTACAACGCGGACAGAGGTAATAGCATTTGCTGATGATTTACTTGTCATGACAAAAGGAAAAAGTATATTAGATGCTGAAAATTTTTCAAATCAGGACATAAAGAAAATTGAGTTATGGGCTAAAGAAAATAAGATCCAGTTTAACGACTCAAAATCAAAAGTTTTGGTAATATCAAAGAAGAAAACTAATCATAATGAAGCAATCAGCATATATCTGAACAATAAAACTCTGGAACAAGTGGATGTTATTAAATATCTTGGTTTTTACATTGATAGGAAGTTTAGCTTTGATCACCAGATAGATCAAGTACATGACAAAGCGCTACGACTTCTGCATAATCTTTCCAAGTGCGCAAAACTCACTTGGGGACTGGGAGATAAGGCGCTAGAAACTATTTATAAAGGCGCAATAGAACCTATTTTAACTTATGGTGCTCCTGTGTGGGGATTTGCCCTAGAAAAGCAGAAGAACATTAAAAAATTCCAGAGGATTCAGAGATTGTACAATATAAAAATGACGAAGGCATATAGGACAATTTCTTATGATGCATCTTGTGTTATTGCCGGCTTCCAGCCAATTGGTATAACAATACAAGGCAAAATAAAACTGTATAATGATATACACAGTGAACGTGACTATGATGCACCCCTACCACCAAGCGTCTGGAACCATCCAGCAGAACGACCTCATATAAAAGCAGTTGAGGATGATGGGGCATACGTGTTTCAAATTTTTACGGATGGGAGTAAATCAGATGAAAAAGTCGGGGCTGCTGTAGTTCTGTACAAGCACAATACTGTAATTCGACAACTGCAATTCAGGCTGGATGGAAGGTGTTCAAACAATCAGGCCGAACAACTGGCTATTTTGAAAGCACTTGAAGAGCTACAAAACATGGCAAATACGCTGAACAAAGAGAAGACTGTAGCCAAATTTACAGATAGTCAAGTGGCACTATCCACCTTACAAAACAACAATAAACACAATTATATTCCTGAGGAGACACTTAATAGACTAGGAACTTTAGAAAGAAATCAGTGGACAATACACTTTAGTTGGGTGAAAGCACATGCAGGTGTTACTGGTAACGTGCTAGCAGACATATTAGCAAAATCAGCTGCTGAAGACATCGAAATAAAGACTATTTACAACAAGGTACCAAAATCTTCTTTGAAAACTGAAATAGAGAGGGCAGTACATCTACAGTGGCAACAGAGATGGAGCAGTACAAGTAAAGGAGCCCTTACCAAATCATTCTTCCCTTTGATAAAGGATCGTCTTAAGACAAAACTACCATTAACAGCGACATTCACTGCAATGGTATCAGGACATGGAAAAACTAAGGCTTACTTATATAGATTTCATATCATAGATGATCCCCAATGCACCTGCAATAGCCCACAGCAGACCGCAAACCACCTCATTTATGAATGTAGAGACACAAAACATCAGAGGGACAAGTTGATTGAAGAAGTACACAAGAATGGAGGAAATTGGCCAGTGTCAAACCAAAACCTTATAAATAAACATTTGAAAGCTTTTTGTATATATGTTAATTCAATTGACTTGTAAACTCTTTTTATTTTAAAACAATACGTGAATTGAACATTTAAATTCTAATATTTAAAAAATTATTGTAAAATAATATCAAAATGTGATTACTATTTATAATGTATCTATGTAATTAAATGCATGTAATGTTACTCCGTAACGGGGCATGCTGTTAAAGTTCAATAAATTAAAAAAAAATAAATACATACATACATACATACATACATACATACATACATACATACATACATACATACATACATACATACATACATACATACATACATACATACATACATACATACATACATACATACATACATACATACATACATACATACATACATACATACATACATACATACATACATACATACATACATACATACATACATACATACATACATACATACATACATACATACATACATACATACATACATACATACATACATACATACATACATACATACATACATACATACATACATACATACATACATACATACATACATACATACATACATACATACATACATACATACATACATACATACATACATACATACATACATACATACATACATACATACATACATACATACATACATACATACATACATACATACATACATACATACATACATACATACATACATACATACATACATACATACATACATACATACATACATACATACATACATACATACATACATACATACATACATACATACATACATACATACATACATACATACATACATACACAATACTGTAATTCGACAACTGCAATTCAGGCTGGATGGAAGGTGTTCAAGCAATCAGGCCGAACAACTGGCTATTTTGAAAGCACTTGAAGAGCTACAAAACATGGCAAATACGCTGAACAAAGAGAAGACTTTAGCCATATTTACAGATAGTCAAGTGGCACTATCCACCTTACAAAACAACAATAAACACAATTATATTCCTGAGGAGACACTTAATAGACTAGGAACTTTAGAAAGAAATCAGTGGACAATACACTTTAGTTGGATGAAAGCACATGCAGGTGTTACTGGTAACGTGCTAGCAGACATATTAGCAAAATCAGCTGCTGAAAACATCGAAATATAGGCTATTTACAACAAGGTACCAAAATCTACTTTTAAAACTGAAATAGAGAGGGCAGGACATCTACAGTGGCAACAGAGATGGAGCAGTACAAGTAAAGGAGCCCTTACCAAATCATTCTTCCCTTTGATAAAGGATCGTCTTAAGACAAAACTACCATTAACAGCGACATTCACTGCAATGGTATCAGGACATCGAAAAACTAAAGCTTACTTGTATAGATTTCATATCATAGATGATCCACAATGCACCAGCAATAGCCCACAGCAGACCGCAAACCACCTCATTTATGAATGTAGAGACACAAAACATCAGAGGGACAAGTTGATTGAAGAAGTACACAAGAATGGAGGAAATTGGCCAGTGTCAAACCAAAACCTTATAAATAAACATTTGAAAGCTTTTTGTATATATATGTTAATTCAATTGACTTGTAACCAATTTTTATTTTAAAACAATACGTGAATTGAACATTTAAATTCTAATATTTAAAAAATTATTGTAAAATAATATCAAAATGTGATTACTATTTATAATGTATCTATGTAATTAAATGCATGTAATTTTACTCCGTAACGGGGCATGCTGTTAAAGTTCAATAAAATAAAAAAAAATAAATACATACATACATACCTACATACATACATACTACATACCTACATGCATACATACATACTACATACAGACAGACAGACAGACAGACAGACAGACATACATACATACATACATACATACATACATACATACATACATACATACATACATACATACATACATACATACATACATACATACATACATACATACATACATACATACATACATACATACACACACACACACACACACACACACACACACACACACACACACACACACACACACACACACACACACACACACACACACACACACACACACACACACACACACACACACACACACACACACACACACACACACACACACACACACACACACACACACACACACACACATACATACATACATACATACATACATACATACATACATACATACATACATACATACATACATACATACATATATACATACATACATACTTACATAACCTAAAAATAAAGCGCAAAAACAATTTCGAATATCAAGTAAATATAAAAATTCGCCACTATGATCTTGTTTCGATTATGAATAGAGAAGTAGCGCCCTCTAGAATAATTTTTGAGTATTATTTCATATTATTTCATATTTCCTCCTCTGAATACTGCTTCTTATGTTTCATTACTGCCTAAAGGTTATCATGATACTCTTAATTTGTGCTTAAATATGTATGTCAAAATTCGAATATGGAGAAAAAGAAGACCAAGAAAAAGTAAAGTGAAAGAATGGCAAAAAATAGGTTTAGTTGGGAACACTGCAAATACTACTAGCTAAACGCTTCGTCTCATTGCCACATTGCATTGTGAGTAGAAATAATTGAATATCGCGAAGGCAAAGATTGAAATAAGCAAGGAAGCCCCTCCATGGCAATGGCCATTCGGCAGCAGAAACTGTGGTATCGAAGAATCTCACCACCAGTTCACAGAGTCGCTGGCCGTGGTTCTGCAGCAATTGCTGCAACCAAACCGGGATTTCTGAGGCCTATGTGGTGGGAGGAGAATCCTTATTTGAAGAGAATGTTGTGGTGGGAGTAGGTGATCTAGAGGGGCGCCTGTGCGCTGGCCTACCTTTCGCACGGTCGTCCCTCAGGTGCCAAGCTGGCCTGGGAGTACCACGCCCGCTCGACGCCTCGGAATCTGACTTATGCTCTCTGTCAGGACGTCCTTGCCTGACGAGACTGGGTGTTGGAAGGGGGTGTTTGTGTAGCCTTGTTTTGGCGTGTTTGTTTTGTCCGTGATACCGTCGGCAAATCTGCAGGCTTGCGCGCAAACTGCGCTGAGGTAGGCACACCTCGTGCTCTCTGAATTGCACCGGAAGCTGTTGGCTACACTGGTTCACAGGAGGGCAGGATCTGCCCTGCTGGTGTTGGTGCTGGTGTTGCCCCCATAGCACGCAGTGTACTCCCCCTTGCAGTTAGCGCATGTAGAC
Source organism: Mantis religiosa (assembly GCA_030765055.1). Lineage (NCBI taxonomy): Eukaryota > Metazoa > Arthropoda > Insecta > Mantodea > Mantidae > Mantis > Mantis religiosa. The sequence goes on along the minus strand of CM060950.1, from coordinate 242,378,784 downwards.
AGCTCTGTGACGTCACGGGGACAGACTTCTTTAGTAGTCGCACAGTCACCTGACTAGGACTTAAAATGAACCAGGGACTGATGTGGAAAAAGCATGTCCTCCAAATCAGGGGTAACGCCATCGCCCAATTAGGCAAGCTCTACCCTTCATAAACATGAATTTGCAAATAAATATGAACTTAGGACTCACCATACCTATACAAAACACTTATAAAACCCATATTCACCTATGCAACTCCAGTGTGGGGTACTGCCGCCAAAACATATATACTAAAATTACAAACATTCCCGAACAAAATATCACGAATGATAGCGAAAGTACGTGACAAAGCACCAGCTGACCTACGACACAGCGAGCTAAAATGCACAACACAGAAGAAGAATTCATTAAGAGGTTAGCTTATAACACTTATAATAACCTAGAGAAACACCACAACTCTCTAATAACACGCCTTGGAAACTACACAACAGAAATAAACACACACGCACGACCGCTACCTCTTCTCGAGAGAAGACTCACACAACATGACGACGATGACGACGTACAGAACTTCCTAGACAACCTAATCAGACAGAGATGACTGACACAGACAGCTAGGCCGTTACTCCCTATAACTTCATCACTAATCTTTTACTAATTCTGACTCTTTTCAGGACGCTGCCCGCACAGCGCCCGCCAAGCCCAATTTCCCGTGGGGATCGGGAACACACTAATCTCTCGAGACCAACCAAATCCCAACAAATGCCAGAGGGAAGGGCTCGAATATTCGGCCCGAGGTTCCTCTAGTAACGTCAGACGTACCACGAGTGCTAAGGGTCCTCAGCGCCCGCACCACGGCAGCCGAAGGGGACGGATCCCCTTCCCTACGGGAACCAGTGTCGTACAGGCGCAGAGGCAGCGGGAGACTGCATATGGAGTAGGATGCTCCGACGACGCAGCGCAAGGACTAAGGCAATGACGAACGGCCACGCCGGAACAAAGGACGACCAAACATATTGTTTGCATTGCATGCTACATACCAACAACTGACAAGCCTAGGAAACTAGCACTATAAGTACGATAGCAAATAACCATAGCATTTCTAATCCCAGACTAACAGGTCACCAAGGCCTGAGCTTTAGTATTACAATACAGATATGCATAAGCAGCACATAAGTTATATGAATAATTAGCCCTATACTCTTAATACTGACTAACAGATCTACCTGGCCTGAACCATAGATATATAATCTAATTACGCATTATTAACACTTGGTGGTGCCCAGGTTTCATAGTCACCACCAAGAAACAACGTTGCAGCTCGCATGGAACGCATGCCATCTTAGTAGATTCCACATTCGAACCGGGGTGCTATGCGGGACCCGACTAAGAAGCATGATTATAAACGCACGTAAGCTAATCTAAGATACACGAAAGTAACACGTGGAGGGGTATTTTAGTGAGTATACCTGGCCCCCTCAGAGCACAGGGACCTCACACAGTCGGCCATCGTACGTGGGCCGTTGTCTGTAACTGGGGTTTTCCCCTCCATGGTAAGAAATATAAAAAAGTAATTCCTGATGTATCAATGCACTGGCAGGAGAGAAGTTTCTTGATGCTTCTTTTTGGCTGCTCGAGCCGGAATTTATTTATAAATTATCATCATCATGATCGGAGTGAGGTGTGTCTGTGAACTGTGTAACAAAGAGTGTACGAGATATCACCTACTCAGGTGCATAAACTGAGACCACAGGTTACTGTAATATAACAAACTGAACCATACATTCACAAATGTCCGCACTTCATTTCATCATATTCAGAATCTTACTGCACAGATTTCGGTAAAGCACTCACTTTATCTCAAATATTTGTTATGGAGTGCTAAACCATTTCCTAGATAACTTTTGTTTGTTTTATTCTCTTCCTTTCCTTTTGGAGTTCAGGAATACTGGCCATAGCAATTAGGTATATATAAACATTCTGAGGTGTGCTAATGGTATAATTGAACTGACATTGGTCAATAATGTACAGAACAGTTTTCCTCTAGAAATTTGGTAATGGACCATAAACTCATGCTTCAGTTAGGGGAAAGATGTACATATATAGCTAATATAAAAGGCTTTTTTTTCAGAACCACAGTTAATTATTTGCTCGATATTTTCTCCATATACATTTCAGCTAACGTTATTTTTCAAGGAATAAAGAATTAATAAACCTAAGCTATAAATAAATAACATAGAATGTGTTACACATTTTCGTAAATAATCACAAAGATTCTTCCCCACTAAAGGATATTACAAGTAAAGCTCTCTCTGTAAAGCAACAAGCGATAATTGTCGAACTGGCGGACAATTACTAAAACTAAAACATCGTCTGCTATATAACAAATTCACTTAACGTGTTATACTCACGACCAACCGTTCCACAAACGATTATTTGTCCGTCTTCCGCAAATTTGAAGTAAAACCTTATGGGGCATAGGGTTGTAGAGTTCCGGATTAGGCTTCAAGTTTCACAGCTATTTATAGGAGTTTTTAACAAGTTAGAAAAAAGGAGTAGCGTTTTCAAAATATAAAAACATTGGAAATTAAAATTAGAAAAAGGAATATCTGGAAAAGCGTTACGTAAATACGTAAATACGTTTACGTAAATTATGTTCTTTAACGATATCTTAATTTTTGTGTCCTGAGTCCTCGTCTGAATATAATGAACTAAAGGGAGAAAAGGATAATTACATATACGTATTTCACGTAATTAGCGTATTTCGAAGCCTTTTATATTTCTAGTTCAGTTACCCAATTCCTTTATATTTTAAAATGTTTATCCTATTCTCGTAAATTCATAAAAATAACGTTGGAATTCGAGAGGCAGCATGACTCAGTAATTGAGTTGCTCTTTAATTATTAATTGTATTGGACTGCCATGTTTCTGAAATAATAATAATAATAATAATAATAATAATAATAATAATAATAATAATAATAATAATAATAATAATAATAATAATAATAATAATAATAATAATAATAATAATAATAATAATAATAATAATAATAATAATAATAATAATAATAATAATAATAATAATAATAATAATAATAATAATAATAATAATAATAATAATAATAATAATAATAATAATAATAATAATAATAATAATAATAATAATAATAATAATAATAATAATAATAATAATAATAATAATAATAATAATAATAATAATAATAATAATAATAATAATAATAATAATAATAATAATAATAATAATAATAATAATAATAATAATAATAATAATAATAATAATAATAATAATAATAATAATAATAATAATAATAATAATAATAATAATAATAATATTGATGATGATGATGATGATGATGATGATGATGATGATGATGATGATGATGATGATGATGATGATGATGATGATGATGATGATGATGATGATGATGATGATGATGATGATGATGATGATGATGATGATGATGATGATGATGATGATGATGATAGTAATAATAGTAGTAAAGATAGTAACGGCAACGGTAACAAGTTGAGTAACAGTAACAATATGAGTAACAGTAACAGTAACATTATGAGTAATCATAATCATCATAATGGGCATAGTGGTAATAATGATAGTGATAGTGATATTGATAGTGATCATGATGATGATAATAAAAATAATGATTTTCAAAATAATGAAGCTGATGATGATGGTGACGATGATGATAGATTTGGAGGTTTTCTGTAGGAGCAGGAAACAAGGACATATCAAATCCTGATCAAAATCAGAGGAGCAAACAAGCTACCTCGTGTGATATTTCAGAATGTGTGTTCATTTTAATACGTTGTAAGTTCCAACAAAAATCACAATATTATTACGGATTGATTTCCTAAAACTAGTGAGAAATTGCAGTGAAATTCATTGAGATATATATACTTAGCAATCTTCTTTTCTCACACATTATTGATTGTTCTTTTATATATTCTGTAACTATTGCTTATTGCCGCGTAACTAAAGGCCCATCATAATATAACGTGTATCTAATGATAAAAGCTAAAATTTCCTCTGAAACTAATAAATAATCAATAATATTCTTCCCGGTAATAATATATTACAGGTAGTGCCATCTCTGTAGCACTGGGTGAAGTAAGTTTTACACTTTTTTCAATAACTTAAAATCAAACTGTCACTGACAGAGGAGTAAACTTAAGCAAAAATTTCTGCTATGCTATCACCAGGTATTGCAATTTATTGATCAGTGATAAGTCATGTTTCTCTCGTTAAGGAGTGTGTATCGTTGATATGTATTAAACAGTAACATATACATATAATCTTAGTTCACTTAAAATGTCTACATCGCAATAAAGAACTCACCTATTTCTCAGCTGGTATTACTTATTTTTGGTTTGAATTTGAAATTCTTATACTTTTTGTTTATTCTATCACGTACATAAGTTATTGCATTCCACACAGAAATTATGTACCAAGCTTCAGTTGGTAATATAAGCTTTAAGTCACTTTGACGTAATAAAATCCATTTAGTGTACATCTATGAGTCCATGAACAGATAAACTCAGAGGTAAAAGTTGTGATTGTCAGAGTGGTACTGCGGCATCGTAAGAGGTAACAGGAAGATAAAGTGTAAAATGTTGCAAAACGTTATAAAGTACAACTTGAGCCTGTTTAATGCTTTCTTTTAAATTCCAGTTAAATAACTTGTTAATAGTTTGAATTTTCCAATACTTATATTAGCTTAACAGCTATTGAGTGCAAATGTTTTCGATTACACTATTACTTTAGTCTCTTGTACTTAATTTGTATACACAACGAAATGTGCAGTTAAGCTACTTCTGTAAACGGGTAAGTCTGTGTAGGAGACTGGGTTGAGAAAGTAGTTAGAATTTGTGAACTTAGTGTTGTAAGTATATGCTTTTAGAAAAAAGCCGATCTCTTAGCTATAATGATTGTCCGCTAGGACACATTGTTTATAACGGCCTCGTCTTTCTGCTAATAGATGGCACTACCTGTAATATAGGTTAGGGTATAAAAAATCATTGTATCTATTTATTAAGTTTTATGACAAATTGTAATTATGTACATTAATTAAGGCTTAGATTTTATTGCTCTTTATGATATGCAGATAAACAGTATCCGCAATATATGTCACCATAATATTGAACAAATAAGTAATTGTACGTGCGAAGATATGTCGTCTGAGGACATAGACTATGGTTTTCCCGTGGTTCTATTTCAATAAGACATTTAAACCTTTTTGAAACCTTATATAAATTTTCACAGAACTAAACGTAAGCAAGTCCTACCTTCATTTCACAAATGTCCATGACCACAGCGGACCTGGGAGCGCATTTCCAAAATATCTCTCATGTTTGCGGATTTACCAATTTCTATTACCGGAGTTTATCCATCCATTGCGTTTGTTGGTATTTCATTTTTTCTGGACCTCTATGGGTAGCTGTACTGTCTGGAAGAGATTATTAAGGATATTTTTATATGACAATGCTGTAGACTTAAGTGATGAAATCTTTCAATAGCTGGTCCCTATGTAATCGCTTTAATAAACCATTCTCTCTGTAGGGCAAAAATATATAACTTATGATTTAAGAAAAGTAGATATTGCAAATTTAAACTTATAAAAAGTTATATATCTGTAATTTAAGGGAAAAAAGCATTAAACAGGCCAAAGATGTACATTGTAATGTGTAACAACATTTTACACTTTATCTTCGTGTCCCCTGTTAGGATGCTGCAGTACCAATCTGATAATTACAGCTTTAACCTTAAAGTTTATCTGTTCATGGATTCACATACGTGATATAATAAACAAAAAGTATAAGTATTTAGTATTCAAACCAATAATAATTAATAGAAATCTGAGAAATAGCTGAATGCTTTATTGTGATGTAGACCTTTTAAGAGAAGTAAGATTATCTGCATATGTTGCTATTTATGTCAAGGTCATTCAGAACGAAAAAGTTACCCCCAGTATATACAGAAAATACTACATATTGTAACTTGTGAAACAAATACCATGTGTGAATCTAAATTGTTACAGTTTTTCTCTGAAAATCAAAATTATTGGAAAATGTTGCATGTCCTTTGTTTGGAGAAAGGATGTTTGACCTTAGAAAGAAGTTTCTTATTTAATCAAGATCGAGTTTGAGTTTTGATGATGACAGAAAGGTTTTCTTTATAAAATGTACCTTTTAAGTCTTCAAGGGGGTCTCAAAACTTGTAGTTCCAAATTAGTGTATTAAGTTTCGGTAGTAATGTACTACTGGTCTACTTACTGTAAGTATGCAGCACGTAAACTAAAAGTTATTTGAAACAGTAGACATATTTTCCGCCTCGATCGAGTTGCAGTCCATTACTTATATATTTGATCAAAGTGTATTTACTTTCTGTTATGAAACGAAACAAACCTTTCGGAAATATTCGGTAACTTCACTTCGGAAACACTCGGCTACGAAGTAACTCCTTAACTAAGTTGCTTTTTAATTATTCAAATAAGAATAATGTACAGCTTTCTATTTCATAGAGGCGGTAACTCAAACACCCTCATAGCAAAATATATAATTTAAATGCATTAGAAGATTATCTCACGGATCCTCATGTGAAATATTTAGGCCAAGGTTAAACACTTGATGCGAGATTGCAAATGAGTATTTTGAATTAAAATGTTTCTGAAATCAAATAATAGTAATCGTAGTACTAGAAATAATAATAATAGTAATAATAATGGTAATAATAGTAATAATTATCATTACAATGAGTAGAAGGGGAGGGAAGAAGAGGAAGAAGAAAAATAAGAAGCAGAAGAAGGAGAAGGCCAAGTTGGAGAAGAAGGAGTAGGAGAATAGATTTGGAAGACTTTTGTAGGAGCAAGGACCAAGAATAATATAAGCTGTGATCAAAATTAAAGGAGCAGACAAGCTACCTCGTGTGATATTTCAGAATGTGTGTTCATTTTAATAGGATATAAGTTCCAACAAAAATCATAAACCTGATGTTGACTTGGATTCCTACAAACTATGAGAAGCTACAGTGAAGACCATTGAGATATATTTACATTAGCAGTTTTCTTTTCTCAGACATTTTTGATTGTTCTTTCGATAATCTCTCGTATATTCTGTAACAACTGCTTATTGCCATGTAACTAAAGGTCAATCAAAATATAAAGTATATCTAATAAACAAAGCTATAATTTCCTCTGAGACTTTGTAAATAATCAATAATATTCTACCCCGCAATAATGTATTACAGGTGGCGCCATCTCTGTATCGCTGACCAAAGTAGGTTCTAAACTATTTGAATATCTTTCAATCAAACTGTCTCTCACAGTGGATGCAGCTTAAACAAAAATGTCTGCTATGCTATGACGAGCTACTGGACTTTATTGTTAACTGATAAGTTATTTTTCTCACGTTATGGAGTGTGTATTGTCGTTATGTATTAAACACCAACATATACATATAATCTTACTTCACTTAAAATGTCTACATCGCAATAAAGCACTCAGCCATTTCTCAAACCGTATTACTTATTATTGGTTTGAATTTGAAATATTTACTCTTATTGTTCATTCTATCAGGTACATAGCAGGTACAGAATATATTGCATTCTAACCAGAAATTAGATACCAAGCTATAATTGGAAATATAAATTGTAACTTACTTTTATTTCATAAAATACATTTAGTGAAGGAGGTAATCGCACGTTTGTGAGTCCATGAACAGATAAACTCAAAGGTAATAGTTGTAGCTATCAGATCGTAACAGGGAACACGAAGATAAAGTGTAAAATGTTGGTACACGTTATAAAGTAGTGTCATATTCTCCTAGTTACCGAACAAGGGCGTTTAGATGAGTAAATATATTATTATATATTTTATTATGTGTAGAAAAAGCTAAGGTTTCAATCATCCTGTCGTGGTCGTCTTCAAATCGCTAGCTGCTTGAAAAAAAACACACTTCACTACATTTAACATTTTGGCACTTTTGGATTCTGAAACTTTGTCTAAAGCATGGGCTTGAAAAGCGTTGTATAAATCTAACGAACACTCAAAAGTTCTAAAACCTTAGTAACTCCTTCCTAATAAAGACTCAAATTTGAATAATAAAGTGATATTACACTAGCTATCAGCCATGTGTAAATCTGTTCCCGGATCATTTGATTCCAAGCATGAAAATGTATATTCCTAATATTTTCCCACATTACATGTATAATAAAAAATTCTACCGCTTTTAAACAAAATGTCTGTTTTTCTGGCACATTTTGGAAGCTTACTTAAATACACCCGCGAACAATGAAAAGCATGTGTTTTCTATACATTTAAACAGAGATTTATATGGTAGCGCTATCTGTTGCCCCTGTTGCGAGTTGTTCCGCCCTCGGTTACTCTACTAGCTTGGCGGGAAGTACGAACTCCAATGATTTACACCTCGAGTAAAGTTACGGCATTAATATTCAGACGTTCATTAGCATATCGTACAGTATAGTGCTTTTGAAAGGTCATCATACCTACTTATGACATATTCCTAACAACGCAATGTGAAACAAATACAGAACATGCCACTAACATTTATAAATACTGTCCGTTAAAGAAACATATTCTGATAGTCATAAACCTTTATCTTAAAGTGTTAGATAGTAAATAGACATTATCAATGCTTATAAAACTCCATTGTTACTGATATGAATGAAAAGCATAAATATAATTATATTAAACGATTGATATTTTGTTAATTTATAAGCACTACACTGCCTTAAATATCTCGACTCTCTAGCTTTTGTCATGTTAGATAAAACTAACGTTTCAACAATCCTGTTGCGGCCATCATCAAGGTGCAAGCTGTTTGACAGAACTCACTACACAACTTTTAATTACTTGGCTATCCCGTTTTTGTCATGTTAGATAAAACTAACATTTCGAACATACTATTTCGGCCATCCTAAAGGGGCAAGCTACTTGACAGAACTCACTACACAACGTACAATATCTTGGCTATCCAGTTTTTGTCATTTTAGTTAAAACTAACGCTTCGACCATTCTGTTAAGGCCATCTTCAAGGGGCAAGCTGCTTGACAGAACACACTACAAAACGTAATATCTTGGCTATCCAGTTTTTGTCATGTTTGATAAAAATAACTTTTCGGCCATCTTATTCCGGCCATCGTCAAGCGCCAACCTGCTTGACACAACACGCTACACAACGTCTATTATCTTGGTTATTCCGATTTTGTCATACTACTGAAAACTACCTTTTGCACCATCCTGTCGTGGTCGTCTTCAAAGGCCAACCTGCGTCACAGAAGACACTACACAACGTTTAATTTGTAGGCTACCCACTCTTTGCTATGTAATATAAAACTAAAGTTTCGACAATACTGTCGTGGTCGTCTTCAAAGGCCAACATGCGTGACAGAAGACACCAAAATACGTTTAATTTTTAGGCTACCCACTTTTTGTTATGTTAGATAAAACTAACGTTTCGACTATACTGTCGTGGTCGTCTTCAAAGGCCAAGCTGCTTGACAAGGCTCACTATACAACGTTTAATATTTTGGCTCTCAAGTGTTTGTCATGTTAGACATATCTAACGTTTCGTCCATCCTGATGCGGCCATTTTCAAGGGGCAAACTGCGTGACAGAGCTCATTAGCAAGGTTTAATATATTGGCTGTCTAGTATTTGTCATGTTAGGTAAAACTGAAGTTTCGACCGTCCTGTTGTGGCCATCTTAAACAGGCAAGCTGCATGACAGAATACACCACACAACGTTAAATAACTTGGCTATCCAGTTTTCGTTACGATAGGTAAAACTAACATTTGTACCATCCTGTCGTGGTCGTCTTAAATGGGAAATCTGCTTAACAGAAGACACTACGCAACGTTTAATATCCTGGCTGGCCTATTTTTCTCATGGTAGATTAAACTAACGTTTCGTCAATCCTGTTGCGGTCATGTTAAAAGGGCGAACTGCGTGACAGTACTTGCTACACAACGTTTAATATCTTGGCAATCCAGGTTTTGTTTTGTTAGATAAAGCTAGCGGTTCCTCCATCCCTTTGCGGCCATCTTAAAGGGACAAGCCTCTTTACAGAACACACTGGACAGCGTTTAATATCTTGGTTGTCCAGTTTTTTTATGTTAGATAAAACTAACGGTTCCTCCATTCATTTTCAGCCATCTTCAAGGGGCAAGCTGCTTGACAGAACTCACTACACAACGTTTATTATATTGCTTATCCAGTTCTTGTCATGTTAGATAAAACTAACGTTTCGATCATCCTGCGTGTTCGTCTTCAAGGGGCAGGCTGCTTGACAGGACTCACTACACAACGTTTATTATCTTGGCTATCCGGTGTTTTCATGATGGATAGAACATAGTTTTCGACCATTCTGTTTCGCCCATCTTAAAGTGGATAACAGCTTTCAGGACTCACTACACAACGTTTAATATCTTGGCTATCCAGGTTTTGTTATGTTAAATAAAACTAGCGTTTCGACCATTCTGTCGTGGTCGTCTTCAAAAAGCAAGCTGCCTGGCTCAACACACTTCACAAACTAGTCATGCCCCCTATTAAGTTAGTTTCCATAACTGTAGCTTTTTCCCCTCATTCACGGCGCTTGTTAGGAATGTAAGTGAAGTTTAGACTGTCATTTCATTTCAATTCCAGAATCACCAACAAGGAATGGAATAATCAGCTGATGATTTTGTCGGATAGTGACGTAATGACCCCGGCTATTCCTCAGTTAGATAATTTGTGTTCATATGATAGCAAGCGTAAGTGACCAACGTTATACCAATACAGAAAGACTGTAGCAACTTGAAATATGTTTATCACTTGTTTCTGCATGTTCATTTACATTCATTTAAGGAATAAAGAAGAGCATTATCCAGACTAATCATTAGTATCTATGTGTATATTTGAGCTATTGATTCTTTTAATTGCTTGTTTAAACATCAGTCGAAAGGAGATGAAATAATTAACACAAGATGACAGTTCTGGTTATAACAAGGTCCATGAGATTTATGTTAATACATGAGGAGGGGGTGCGCTTTGCTTTACAGTTACAACTTAAATAAGGTACACCTAATAGATAGGTATGTATTAAATTCATAGTCAAAAAGTGAACCTGATTAGAAGCTGGTACTCACGATGTACAAATATCTGTGAACAGTTTGAGAGAAAGCAGTGTTACATACCTATCGGGATTTAAATTTACTACTTTAAAGCTCATGACACGAACGTAAGTATATTTTTTGAAATAAAAACTTCAACTCTTAACTATGATTCAAATGGAGAACTTTTCGGATTTTTGTTTTATCAAATGGTATGGCATATTTGTTTTAAAATACCATAATGCATTTTCATGAGATGTAAAATGCATATCTTATATTTTGTAGGAATTTTCTCTGAGGTTCTCTTCATTCAAGTGACTTTCGCACATCTGGTAAAACATTAGAGATGGACAAAGGTTTACTACACAAAAATGTACGTCCCTTTTAAAGAGTACACAACTTACTTCTATCTAGTTTATGTCATTTTAACTAATCATTGTTTCTAATAAGTTTGCTCCGTGTCTCTTAACGCTCACGTAATCCAATCTTCTCTCACTGGGTGCTGTCGTGTAAAATGAGTTCGTTACTTAACATTATATATCTTAATATGTTTTAAGAGAATTGTCATTTCTATATTCGCGTATCGGTATGCGTTAAATATATTACGTAACAGAGTTAATTTATCCGGAATGCATGTTAATGCTTAACGCGATATAAAGAGGAGGATCCTTTGTCTCTCGGAATGACTGACAATAGCACGTGTGTTTATCTGTTGTCGTTACGTAGTTGTGTATTATACTTTTATCGCTGCTGCTTTGCGTTTAGCTGGATCTGTCATACATTACCACTCTAACTGTGAGATGAGTTTCATTATAAACTTTTAGTTTTGCATGACTTCACATCTTTATTTGAATGAGTTTGTCTGTCTTCTTGCCAATTATTATGTCGTTTACTGCAGGTTCACACGTGGTGTGAAACAACCCGGAAGGATTAATCAATTAGGGGTGAGGAGAAGGCAATGGTTCACGGATGGATACTTGTCAGTGAGGCAAGATTATTTCAAACAAATGTTACGTAACAAAACGGTTATGCGAAATACCGCGTGGCTCGGTGTGCGATTGTTTGCCGTCCGAGTACAACGTTGCTTTGTCACGTGTCCACGAGGGTTTAGTAAACTCGAACTGGACAGGTGGCATTAAGGTACCGCCCATTATGACTTCTATACGACCTGGAGATAGCAGAGCATTGCAATTAACATCTATTTTCCTTTTATAAGAGCTAAAATCTAAGATGGCCCTTTGTGTTCTAGATTTTATTTTGGTGACTATAAACAATTATAAAAATGAAACTCAGCCCACCGACTTTTAAGTGTTCAGTTTATGAACGCGGCCACAGGTGTTATGATATCGCTTTGTTTCTCTGGTTTTTGTAATAAATGTCTTTAAATGATAGTGGTTCTTAAATTTTTAAATTTAAAATTGTGTTTGTACTATTTACACGGTTGTGTAAAATTGCTTTTGTAATATAAGAACTGAAGCTTTCCTGACGACGAATGCGCTCACTTTCTTCTCGGGCAGTCAGCCAGGTGAAAAGATGATTACATATCAACGTTTCGGGAGTGTGCACTCTCCCCTCATCAGGATATGTATAAAATGTTATAACCACAAATTAAACACTGGATATAACACAACTATAGACAAAGGCAAAACATTATCATAATTCACATTACTCAACAAAATACTGTTTTCGGTAAATTAAATGCCAGTTCAGGAGATGGCGCGAGTATAGAAAATTGTGTCAAAGAAACGTAACCGCTTAAGTTGACTATCAACCTCTATTGATCTTTACGTCACTGGTGTTACATATTCAAGTGCATGTGCTATAAAACTGTACAGTTGTGTGAGACGTTCCACAGAGCACTTTGTGACTACTAGCAAATTAACCCAAAGCAAATGATTAAAAAAAAGGTCCAATTTGAAGTCTCTTGCGATTAAATTTTCGAAATAAATTCGTAGTGAATATCGCAAAATAAATGGAAGAATGGTCATTTCTTTTAGTAAACATGACAGAACTAAAAGTTCGATAACGAACCATATTTAAAAACCCCCTTCATACACAATATAATTTATGTGAAGGAGACATTGGTACTGCAAAGTACAGAGAAAAGCTATTTTATAGTAGAATTTGAAAGTACGTTAGTGCTAAAGTGTATGTTATGATTTCCACCAAAATAAACTGTTACATCAGCAAGTACATTAAAATATTTCCAACAATTTCTTCTCAAATTTGAGGTACATTAGTACTGCTTATCAAGTCTTCTTACAAACAGCAATTGCGTTAAAATCATATGAAAAGAATGAAATTTCTAAGGAGCACACATATCCAAGTATATCCATTCAAATATGGTTAAATTCCAACAAATCTGTGTTAATTTGTGTGCATATTGTGACTTTGTGGGTTCGTGAAATAAAAAGTCCAATTTCACCACTCAAAAATGTTCTTTATTTCCACCGACTTACAGTTAAACTCTTGCCAATTACACAGTATTACGTGCTGCACACAATTACAATTCACCAGTTCGTCCGTTACAATTTCCTTGTACTCGCGATTACATATACTCCGATGCACATACCAGTTACGTACAGTCTTCCGTTGCACAATCTTCTCGTACATTAACACGTCACTGACTAACTCTTACACCAAGAACTGCGACTGTCTCCTCACTCACTAACTGACCAACTGACTGACTCACTGACTAGCTGCAGCCCTTTTTATAGGCATCTCGCCGTCTTCTGGACGTTTCCAGATGATGAACGATCCCGTAATTTCTGGAACCAGGTGGACAGAAACAGACGGCACAGTCATGTTTTTCCTCCGTCACCACCGCCTTTCACCACTATAAGACAAACGAGGGGAGGGCGTAGCTAACACGGACCCCCCTCGTCTCCCGCTCACAGCTGCTTTCATAGGGTGTTCCAGCGCTCGCGTTACACTGCTCCCTCCTCAAAGCTGTTCGCCCCGAACAGCCCCATCGTAGCGTGCGAGGCGGTCCAGGTGTACCACCAGCATCTGCTCGGAGTCTCAGCCAGAAGTAGCGCTGCCGTAGTTTGTGAATCATTCGGTTCGCTCCCAGGTGTCCTCCTGAAGTACCGGCGTGCACTTCCTCCAAGACTTCCGGGACCTTGCTCCGGGGAAGTACCAACTGTTCTCTCTGCGCCTTCCCATCGGGTGACTTCTATACCCGGAACAGCACGCCCACTCTGGTCTTCAACGAGTCCCATTGGGCCCAGTACGACTTGTAGGTGGCGCTCCTCGGAGCGATGTCCTCCCAGGTTGGCCTCGTCCCTGCCTCCACTTCCCTCAAGAGTGGCCCCAAGTCTGCGTCCGCCAGCTGCTCCCTCCTCAGGCCTGCGCTATCCCAGCCTTCAGCAGACACTGCCACAACTACTCGGACTGCTGCGGCACGCTCCTTCTCTTCCACTCTTGTGCGCTCATGGCCGTCCTGGATCTGCGGTAGGACACCTCCAATGTAATGGTCGCTAGCGTCGGTGTCCACAATGAAGGCGCCACCCGGTTGTGGGAAACCCAAAGTTGGAGCACTGCACAGGGTCCCCTTCGGGTGCTGGAAAGCGTCTTCGGCGTCCTCCGTCCACACATAAGGCCGGTTTTCCTCCGTCAGGCGGGTGAGGGGTTTTGCGATGTTGTCGGCCTTTTCCTCTAAATCATTAAGGCGGTCGTCTACTTGACCCTTCCGTTTGCCCAGGTTCGCGACGTCATCCCTCACGCCGGCCAACCGTTCCTCAAACTTTGCGGCGAGAGCCTCGTTCGCCGCCTTCATTTCCGTTGTCAGTTCGGCCATCTTTGAGGTCATTGTCGTGGCCAAGTTGTTGTTAGCCGTTTCCGTCTTCGCTGTTAATTCGGCCTTCATTTCTTCCATCTTCCCTATGATGTTGTCGTTTGCCGCTTCTGTTTTTGCAGCGAGGTTTTCATTTGCCGTCTTCATTTCTGTCAGTTCCGCCTTCATTTCCATCATCTTCTCCAAAATTTTCTCCAATGCCGCGTCCATGGTTGTAATGTTCGGTGATGTTATCATCCCACTTCTGACACCAGTGTGACTTTGTGGGTTCGTGAAATAAAAAGTCCAATTTCACCACTCAAAAATGTTCTTTATTTCCACCGACTTACAGTTGAACTCTTGCCAATTACACAGTATTACGTGCTGCACACAATTACAATTCACCAGTTCGTCCGTTACAATTTCCTTGTACTCGCGATTACATAAACTCCGATGCACATACCAGTTACGTACAGTCTTCCGTTGCACAATCTTCTCGTACATTAACACGTCACTGACTAACTCTTACACCAAGAACTGCGACTGTCTCCTCACTCACTAACTGACCAACTGACTGACTCACTGACTAGCTGCAGCCCTTTTTATAGGCATCTCGCCGTCTTCTGGACGTTTCCAGATGATGAACGATCCCGTAATTTCTGGAACCAGGTGGACAGAAACAGACGGCACAGTCATGTTTTTCCTCCGTCACCACCGCCTGTCACCACTATAAGACAAACGAGGGGAGGGCGTAGCTAACACGGACCCCCCTCGTCTCCCGCTCACAGCTGCTTTCATAGGGTGTTCCAGCGCTCGCGTTACAATATAAATTGTCCATGTTTCCTAGATGAAAAATGGTCATATTAAACACAGTTTCAAAGATTTTCTTTCTTACACTGCAATATATACTTTTGTCAATCTAACGCTGTATTCACTGAAGCTGCCCTATGTCTTAAATCAGCAGAGAACAATGAAATCTAAGCCTAATCTGAGATACATACTTATAACATGTTTTAACACCTGATAAATAGATACACATAATCCGTCTCAGTATAAGATACTACCTGTGGCGCTATCTCTCGACAGCGATTCCAGTTCGGTTGCTACTTCTCCTCGCGGACAAGCACTATAAGTGTTGTCGACTGCAGACATTACCATCCTCAAAATCCTCCTTATGGTCTTTTAGAGATGCAGCGGTACATTGGCCGCTTCCTTTCATGGCTTCATGGCTGGAAAATCAAAATTAATGGGAACAAATGCCAGCTTACACTTTTTACAAAGCGGCGCCTTTTGGCAATGGACCTAACGGTCTATGGTCAAGCATTGCACTGCCGTAAGCAGGTGAAGTACCTCGGCGTGCCCTTGACACGCACGATGCAGTGGTCTACCCACCTAAGAGATAGCGCCAACAATGAGCGGCAGCGATTAAAGATGTGCACCCCCATATGTAGGAGAAAACAGCTAAAGTTGCGCTCTAAGATTGTGCTTTACAAATCTTTTATTTTATCCGTGGTCCGGTACGCCTGCGTAGTCTGGGCCAACACCTCCAAAACCGCACTAAAACACCTCCAAACCTTACAAAACCTCTCCTTACGTAAAATCCTATCTGTCCCTATCCTCACGACTACTGCCAGCCTTCATCAAGAAAGCCATATCCCCTACAACCCCGAGGCCGTATTAAAACGAGCCTCATCTATGTGGGCACACATACAGCAACTTAGGAATCCAAAAATTAACAACATTGGGAAAGGTGAACCAAAACACCGTAAGCATGCACGCATAAAAATATTCTAATGCCACCGTTACACCACAATGTACGACCAAGTCCTTCCGGCCCAGACCTCTCCCCATTTGCAGAGGCCGCCGCCAAAGCTGCCCAGGAGACAGCAGCACGCTGCCGCACGGAACAGTGTAAATAGTGAAGTATGTGTGTATGTGTAAGTGTTTGTGTGTAAATAAAAGTGCAAAGTAAGTGCGTGTAAATATTATACATAACAAAAAGGACACTGAAAGACACTAACTTAATACAACTCTTCTCGGTGGGCTAAGGAAGGTCACCGTATGGGTTTTATATATACCCACGTAGACAATAAACATTTAATTTCCAAAATATAACCTCAATGAAAATTTTAGTTGTAAGACGGGCCCCTTTGTGCCGGCACCAGGCCATGAAACAGAAAATGAAAACCTGAACCTGAACCCACTAAACGTGTTACTCTGTCACTCCGCCCTAACACTAAGGCTCATTATTCCATCCGCTCCAAATTAAAGGAAAATAACGTACACAGAAGTGTTTCATTAATCATTCTATTGTAGATACAAGAAGGACGTCAAACATCGGGCCAGCTCATCTTAAATTGTAGTGCTTTCCTTACAAAATTACAAGAGTAAATTAGCTTTGTTAAGATATAAAGGGATTAGATTTTGAATAAAAGAACAGAACATGTCAAAATCGTTAATTAAATAAAGTTGTGTTTTTTTAACAAGATTTGTCTTCGAATGAATCTGAGCCTACTTCTAGAATATTACATTTGCACATTCTGATTTTGTATTAAACATTAAATACATTGATCAAAACATTAGAGATAAATAGCAAAATAATATATTCCAAGAAATAAAGAAACGTTTTGAGAACTTATCAACATGCCGTATTCGACATACACCGTTTGTGGCGACTTACTATTGTAAATAATACAGTCCCAGACTTCACCATTTTACTCTTATTATTTAAGTTATTGAATTTATCGGGTTGACTCTGGTTTTCAGGTTTGTGTGAAACTTTAACCTATATTCGGCTAGTGTGACTTGGTAAATAAATACACATAATCCATCTCAGTATAAGATATTACCTGTGGAGCTATCTCTGGACAGCTATTCCAGTTCGGTTGCTATCTCTCCTGGCGCATAATCTCTATAGGGTTAAAAAAAATTGGGCCAGCTCACCTTAAATACCTTGATCAATACATTAGTGATCTGTAAATAAGTAGGTAAATAAATAAATTGGTCAATAAATATATAAATTGCTCTACAAAAGTATGCATTGTACAAATATATATTTGTATAAATAAACAATAGTATAACAATGAACAGTAACCAAAATGTCGAGTCTAAAATATCAGAGTATGCTGTTATGATTTGGATTCATATCCAAATGAGGAAGTGTTGCCTTTTAGAAAATTTGAAGTAATAAGTGTTATTCTTCCAGATATCTTCCCATGATTAACGTTTCATGTCCTTCACTACTGCTTAAAATTGTCAGGACACTTTTTGTAAATATCAATGCTAAAAGAGTATAGGCAGAACAAAGAAGAAACAGAATGAAAACAATATCAAGGAGTCGTTTGTTTTGTAGCACTGCGATTTCTATAAGCTAAACACTTCGTATTATTGACGGCATTTAATTATGAGAATAAACAATTGATGGTCGCGAAAGGAAAGGGTAAAGAAAAAGCAAAGAGGTTGGGACCATTTTGTGGTCGCACAAAGATGTCTGATTGTGTTTAATTTATTTGCATTTCGGGAGATAATAAATAAATATAGAGACGTACAATGTTGCATAGCGTGAACAATGAACTGCAACAAAAATGTGAAATATCAAATAAATATAAAAGTTTACGGCGAAGAGGTTTTGTATACGAATGCAGAGGTAGAGCCCTCTGGAATTAGTTTTGAGTACTACTCCCTGTCCTTCCAGATTGTTACTTTAGAGTACAACATCATGACCATAAAAAACAACAGATAAATAATAAATAAATATATGATATAGCTTAACCTAAAATTAAAGCGAAAAGATACTTTCGAAAATCAAGTAAATATAAAATTTCTCCGCTATGATCTTGTTTCATTTATGTATAGCGAAGTAGCGCCCTCTAGAATTAGTTTTGTGTAATATTCCATATTCTTTCAGATTTCTTCTTCTGAATACTGCTTTTTATGTTTCATTACTGCCTTAAGGTTTTCATGATACTCTTTATTTGTGCTTAAATAAGTATGTCAAAAAGTCGAATAAGGAGAAAAAGCAGACCAAGAAGAAGACTTAAAGTGAAAGAAGGACCGAAAATAGGTTTAGTTGGGAACACTGCAAATACTACGAGCTAAAGGCTTCGTCTCATTACCAAAATTGCCTTGTGAGTAGAAACAGTTGAATATTGCGAAGGCAAATATTAAAAAATATCAAATAGCTGTGTATCATTTGGGGCTCGTAACAAAGAGTTTTGAGTGCATTCCAGTTATTTCTATCTCGAGAGATAACAAGTAAATAAATGAAGAAATAGGTAAATAAGTAAGTAAAGCATACAAAACGTTTAAATATTTAAATACCAAAGTTTACTGCGATGATACTTTTGCGTTTACGAATGGCGAAGTAGCACACTGTAGAATCAGTTTTGAGTAATATTCGTCTTTCTTGCAATTTTTTTCTTTCGATTAATGTTTCATGACCATAATTAGAAAGCAAAAGGGAATTACGCACGTGAATCGTTGTCATCATGAATTAGGTCTAAAATAAATTAGGAATTTTCTTTTAATTGGTTTATTCTCTACCCTTAAGTAGACTTGATATAGATAAAGAAAACTTATACATTCAAGTGCATCTTTAATTGGTAATGGAAAAAATTGTGTATTGGACCAGCGAGTTTTGACGTGTAGTGCCTCAGGCGTTGAAGTGCTTATTCGCTAATAATCCTCAACTTACCTCTCAAACCAGTCAGGAAACACACGGAATATTTATACTGCAAGTTTGTCTCGAATTTCCGTTCGACTGTATTTGAGCGTTAAAATAGTACTTTCTGCAGAGTTTCATTGTAGCAAAAAATTCAATGTCGAAAATCCATTGGAAATGTATAGCTTTGGAACACTTGAATATGGAGAAAATCCTCTCAACGAAACTCAATACCCGAAAGTAGGTTAATTACCAAAGGTGTATATAAGTTTGGCTTCAAGGACGACAAGCAAGAATTTGAAGAAAGTCCCCCAATAACAAACTCCCCTCGTTAATGGTAGGATTTTAGAATATCCCGGTTATATCAAAAATTGGATCTAATGATTTTAATTAATGTATATTTTAAAACACTTCATGACAAATGAAATACATTTGTTTATCTGCTGGGAATGTCGTCAAAATTCCTTTTCATTCTGAATCACTTTCCATAACTGTAAAGTGTAAGAGATAAGAAAATCATGCTACACATAGAATGTAGATCTTATTACAACATATAATTTATCTCTGATACATTTTACGCTTTATTTTGTAAGGACAACCGTTTCAGATTTACTCTTGATTATACTCCAAAATTGTTGTGTTTTCTAAAATTGAAAGTCCTTATTACGTACTTGAATGTGGCAAGTATTGTGTTAATGTCCACAAATTCAACACAGAGTCGTCAGTGGCAATACCTATACGTTTTGATGTTCCCTAAATTAAAGGGTATTTTCAAATAAGACCCGTATGTGTATGAAATGGAAAGAGGCAATCGGGATCTTAGAATGCTGAGACAAGCTCAGTTAAAATAGCAAAAAAGAATTTACAATTGGAATAAAATTACAAAGAGGTCGCCTAGACAACCAGTTAGATACATTTGACCATCACTTAGAGTCTACAGTATTCCCTTATTACTACAATAAGATAATGTTCATCTTAAAGTGGATAGAGAAATAAGTAAGACTTGAAGCTTTTACGGCGAGCATTACTAATCAAGGCTTCGCGAGTGATCAGCTGTGTCAAATTATTAACGTAAAGCTTTCGGCCATTGTCATTTCCATGGCCTTCTTCAGGAACCTGACACGGCTGATCATCTGCGAAGCACAAGGGTAGAAAATGTCCAGTGAGTGTACGACGTCAGAACTATCCCTGCTGTTACAGCTGATAATGAAATTAAAGGTTTATTATACAATCTAAACAATAAATATAATTTTATATTCAAATATTCACGCAATAGCAACATCTCCTACTTGAGTTAATATTCCGACATTATAAGACTTTACTTTCGGATAATAAATAACCAAACAATATTAACTCTCTAAAACAACTAAAATACTTATTAAATGAACTCTAATAATTCTATATATTAGTGATAAAACAAACATTAATACCGAAAATTTAAACAATTTACAGTAACCTTTCGTAATAAATATATATATATATATATATATATATATATATATATATATATATATATATATATACAACAAAGACAAATATATCTTGACCTAACATTAAACATTATAATTCTATTTTGAACTAAAGCGAATTATAAACAAAATTAACAAATTTAATTGTAATCAGTGTAATAGTAGTAAGAAATAATCCCGACCACAACCTGAAAATATACAGTTAGTGTTACTTGAAGCAAACACTGATATACCAGTCCAATAGACAATTAATATATATTGAAATGTTTTGTAATTACTACTAAATACGTAGTAATAATACATAACAGCATCTCCAACATGTAGGAAGTTATAAATGTACAGACATTTTAACTGAATTATCAAATTGTTATTGAAATTAACAAAATAATGAATTAATATTAAAAAGTGGATATGATGTAAGATAAAGTAATGGAAATAAATAACCGTAACGAATTATTAGCCATGATAAGTGATTCTGAGTGACAACTGTATGTTCTTGTTACATTGCGCGATCTAATGGACAAATTTTCTGAGCTAGACCAACAAATAGCTTTCTTACCCGCTGTTCATCACGACTTGTTATAGAAGTAGTAAACGCCCACGACGTATTAATATCCGTAGTAAATTTCGAAATAGTTCAATCCCAGGTGACCTAACCAAACAGGAGAACATTAAAAAGAATTTGAGTTCTGTACTTTGTAACCGTAATAAGGATTACAGCGATCTAAGCTCTATGGAGCCTGCAATCATTTGAGCATCATTTCATTCATAAACCAATATAATGGTTTAAGAGTTTTATGATTTATTTCTTATGTTTTCATAAGAGTTGTGTGGCAAGAATAGAGTACAAATTACACACCTGAGAACGGTACATCCCCCTTCGTCGAATTCAAAGAGTCAGCTGTTCGTAATTGCATCCCGCGTGTTTATTATATGAAGTAGAATATTGTGACTTTGTGGGTTCGTGAAATGAAAAGTCCAATTTCACCACTCAAAAATGTTCTTTATTTCCACCGACTTACAGTTAAACTCTTGCCAATTACACAGAATTACGTAATGCACACAATTACGATTCACCAGTTCGTTCGTTACAATTTCACTTGCACTCGTAATTACGTACAATCTTCCGATGCTCTCACACAGTCTTCTCGTCGTACACTAGCACTGCATTCTTACACCAAGAATTGTGACTGACTGACTTGCCCGACGTGCTACTTATATAGGGCCAGCGGGTCGATCGGAAGGTTCTAGATTAGAGGAAATATCCTGTAAGTTCGAGAACACAGGTGGAACAGAAAGAGACGGCGCCGTGATGTTTTCTGTCCCAGCCAACCCTTCTTAACGCTATAAGACAAACGAGGGGGCGGGGCGAACACCGACCCGTCTGCTGCTTGCCCAGTTTACAGGGTGTTCCGACGCTCGGGTGACACTGCTCCCTCCTCAAAGCTGGTCGACCCGAACAGCACCATCGTAGCGTGCCAGGCGGTCCAGGTGTACCACCAGCATCTGCTCGGAATCTCAGCCAGAAGTAGCGCTGCCGAAGTTTGTCAATCGTTCGGTTCGCTCCCAGGTGTCCTCCTGAAGTACCAGCGTGCACTTCTTCCAAGACTTCCGGTACCTTACTCCGGGGAAGTACCAAATGTTCTCTCTGCGTCTTCCCATCGGGTGATTCCCATACCCGGAACAGCGCGCCATCTCTGGTCTTCAACGAGTCCCATTGGGCCCAGTACGACTTGTAGGTGGCGCCCCTTGTTGCGATGTCCTCCCAGGTTGGTCTTGTCCCTGCCTCCACTTCCCTCAAGAGTGGCCCCAAGTCTGCGTCCGCCAGCTGCTCCCTCCTCAGGCCCGCGCTATCCCAGCCTTCAGCAGGCACTGCCACAACTACTCGGACTGCTGCGGCACGCTCCTTCTCTACCACTCTTGTGCACTGGCCGCACTCTTCTGGACAGGGTCTTTGGGACATTGCGTCAGCGTTACCGTGGCTCTTCCCTCTACGATGTTCCGAGGTGAAGTCGTACTCCTGCAGCCTCTGGACCCAACGTGCTGTCTGGACTTCCAGGTTCTTAAAGCCTAACAGCCAGGTTAGGGCGGAATGGTCAGTTCTCAGGTGGAATGGCTGACCGTACAGGTACTTGTGGAAGTGCTCCAATGTCTTTACTACCGCCAGTAATTCTCGTCGGGTGACGCAGTAGTTCTTCACTGCCTTGGATAGCGTCTTGCTGTAGTAGGCTATCACCGTTCATGGCCGTCCTGGATCTGCGATAGGACACCTCCAATGCAATGGTCGCTAGCGTCGGTGTCCACAATGAAGGCGCAACCCGGCTGTGGGAAACCCAAAATTGGAGCACTGCACAGGGTCTCCTTTAGGTGCTGGAAATCGTCTTCGGCGTCCACCGTCCACACATAAGGTCGGTGTTCCTCTGTCAGGCGTGTGAGGGGTTTGGCGATGTTGTCGGCCTTTTCCTCTAAATCATTAAGGCGGTCGTCTACTTGTCCCATCCGCTTGCCCAGATTCGTGACGTCATCCCTCACCCCGGCCAATCGTTCCTCAAATTTGGCGGCGAGAGCTTCGTTCGCCACCTTCATTTCCGTGGCCAGACGGTTGTTCGCTGCTCTCATTTCTGTGGTTAACTCGGCCTTCATTTCTTCCATCTCCTCGGTGATGTTGTCGTTAGCCGTTTCATTAGTTTCAGTGCCGCGGCCAGGTTGTTATTTGTAGTCTCCAGCTTCGCGGCCAGGCTGTTATTTGCCGCTTCCGTTTTTGTTGTTAATTCGGCCTTCATTTCTTTCATCTTCTCGGTGATGTTGCCGTTGGCCGTCTTCATTTGTCTCAGTTCCGCCTTCATTTCCATAATCTTCTCCAAAATCTTTTCCAATGCCGCGTCCATGGCTGTAATGTTCGGTGCTGTGGTCTTCCCGCTTCCTGACACCAGTGTGACTTTGTGGGTTCGTGAAATGAAAAGTCCAATTTCACCACTCAAAAATGTTCTTTATTTCCACCGACTTACAGTTAAACTCTTGCCAATTACACAGAATTACGTAGTGCACACAATTACGATTTACCAGTTCGTCCGTTACAATTTCACTTGCACTCGTAGTTACGTACAATCTTCCGATGCTCTCACACAGTCTTCTCGTCGTACACTAGCACTGCATTCTTACACCAAGAATTGTGACAGACTGACTTGCCCGACGTGCTGCTTATATAGGGCCAGCGGGTCGATCGGAAGGTTCTAGATTAGAGGAAATATCCTGGAAGTTCGAGAACACAGGTGGAACAGAAAGACGCGGCGCCGTGATGTTTTTGGTCCCAGCCATCCCTTCTTAACGCTATAAGACAAACGAGGGGGCGGGGCGAACACCGACCCGTCTGCTGCTTGCCCAGTCTACAGGTTGTTCCGACCATCGGGTGACAATATTAACAACAGTCTTTGGTTCATCTAGATTCTTTTTTCAACCATACAGACTTAATGGAAGCTGGACAACGTGGCGTAGTACTCGGAAATAATAAGAATGGCAACGCCGCTAGATGTAAACGATTGCTTCACAACTTCCTTGTGTTTAAGTAATATATCTTCAATTGTTTTATGTACTGTCATCCAGTTGTTTCACTTTTGTGATCATTCATACGGTTTGTTTACTATAAAACACCCTCGGATGTTCTGCAGTGTAGTCTATTTGGACTCGCTATCTTGACTCTAATTCTAACAGATAATGTTGTTACTGCATAGTTAACTATAAGCTAATGATGAGTTCACTCAAAATTAAAAAAAGTATTTTCATTAATTATACCACACACATTTTAACACCGATTTATTGGGGCGGATATTTGTCTACTTAAAATAAACAATCCCGAGGTTAAAGCTTTCCTCGTGATGTACACAAAATTGGATGTTCCAGACGAATCTACTTCAAGGAAACTCTACCTTCCAAATGGCCAGCAAGAAATATTACGAAGAATTTGTTGTTTATCTTCATTTATATTGCAACCACAAACCTTTTTCTACTCTTCTCAGATAGAAACAAGTCGTGAGCTGTGTATTTCTTGGCTATGCTAAGACAATGGAGATTTAAGGTCATAACATAGCGAGATGCTCTTAAATCATTTCGCTATCACAATAAACATCACGCAGAAGCAACAATAAAACTTTTTATCCGAGTTAAAGCAAGTTTGAGTAAAGAAAGACAATTGAGTGCCTTTTTTTTGGATACAGAGGACTTTATAACGTGTATATCTAATGATATCTCACTGTCGAATTTTTGGGTGGAAAGCAGGACTTTGCTCAAGGTAAATATGATGTGCAGAAGGTAACAAATAAAACTCGAGATATTCGCATCAATATTCCAATGATAATCATACAGTTGTCGCCCTGCTCACAGAGAAATAGGCTCGGAGAGTACAGTATATGGCAGTTGCGTTGAGAGAAATGTGTTTAACAACTTTCGATTTGCACCAAATTTTAACATATGTTTAGAGCAAGAAAGTGAAATAAAACCTCTCCAAAGTTACCTTTAACACTCAAACTTACAGCAAATTTCAAAGACTTCACCGTCCGCTCATTAGCATTTCATGTAGTCATTACGATAAAGATATCACGCGGAGTTGCAACAAAAAGATTTGGCAAGGCAACTTTAATTCTACGCCTAAAATTGCGAAATTCTGCCGAAAACAGAATTTATGAACCCCAAATAAACCCCAAAATATTTATTCAAATGTCCCTTCGAACAAAATGGCACGCTCTGGAAAGTAGCAAGTACACAGCTAGAATCCTCTGAAGATGCTCGTCGGAGATATGAGCGAAACGTCAGGATAACTGTCATCATCTGGACCACGGCAAACTAGCCCGGGAATTACTTTATATTGGATTAAAGCCGACCCTGAAAGCCTAAGCATGTACAAATTAATATGTTGAAAAGAACCGAAAGAAGATAAACTGAAAGTTTTGAGTTTTCCAAAGTAAAGCCCAAATGTGCCTAATGCAAAACCTTCTTCATCACATGATGCGACTTTAGATTTAGATTAAAACATGTCCGAATCGTTAAACAAGTCCGTATAATGCATTACATCTTGATTAGAACATTATTTATTTGAAGCTCATAGGTACCTCTTTGAAAACTCAGTGTACTGGATTTCACAATTTCGTTACGAGTAGTATCTTTGGAAGTTTCAATGCAATAACTTGATATTTTTGTGTTGGTGTAAATGCTCATTTCTTGAGCTAATAGTAATACTTTCGGAAGGAATTATACATTAAATCATTGATGATGTCAGTGGTTAACAATCATATCAGAATTCAAACAGTAGCGCTGGTTAGTAGCAATTTACTCACGTAAGATTTCTTTTACATGGGTGTGAATCCACTGACATGAAGCTGTTGTTTTAGCCAATGTTAAAATCACCACTCTTGGACTCAGTTCAGGTTACAACTTAAACCTGTAAGGCCAGCTCTTAATTACCTAGGCTACACACACTAAGGTGATATATAATAGAGAGAGAGAGAGAGAGAGAGAGAGAGAGAGAGAGAGAGAGAGAGAGAGAGAGAGAGAGAGAGAGAGAGAGAGAGAGAGAGAGAGAGAGAGAGAGAGAGAGAGAGAGAGAGAGAGAGAGAGAGAGAGAGAGCTGGCGGTGTTGCTTCCAACACTGAAATTGCAACTACACACCAATAAATTTTAATGTTTTGTGTAAACGTTTACAGAAATACATTTATAAAAACAGGTACGAGAATTATTTTTACGATGCCTTAATTGCTGTAATTTTGTTTGTAAGAACTGGAAACGCTTACTAAATGTCTGTGCTTTATTATTTACCCATAGGCGACAATGGGGCATTTAGGGCCTTTGTTACTGAAATAAGGATTCTCTAGCTTTGCTTTTAATTAATTTTTGTTCTGTGCTTTGAATCTCTCTGACACTTGTGACATCATCTTATGTGATATTAAGATTGCTATGATGAGGTTTCGAGTTTCTTATCCTTCTAACAATCGCTGGTATTAAGGAGAAACTCCTAGGCAAATTGGTCCAAAGCTTACAGCAATCCCAAAGTTAGTATTTTTGTCTTAAAATCAATATAGACATAGTTCAATAATATAAAGATTGTTCTTATTACGGCACCACAGAGGACGTTTCGTGATAATTTAAATAAACCTACACCTGTATCGTAGCTGCCATTACGTAATTTTAACCACAGATTTCCCAGATTCCATATTTTCTACATTTTCTTAACTTCAAAATGTTCCACATGATGGAGTTTTCTATTAATCTATATGAAATTCTAAACATGTCTGTAAGTTTAACTGCATATTAAGTGTATCCATTTACATTCGTTGTGATTTGTATTCAAAGGGATTATAATGCTTACCTCTTAATGAAAACACTTAGGAAAACAGAAATTGTTAAATTGGTAAGATTATATTTTCCATTCATTGATATGGTGACGACAAATACTTCACATAGGTGCAGGTCACTAGTAGGTTAAAATGTGTGCAGAAACGTACATAACAAGCATTTTTTTTTAAATTACAATATTTGGAACAGTTTGAAAATCGCCTGTAATTTGGACATAAGCAGTTGATTCCCCAGAAACTACTGTAACTAGCAAGCTGTAACTTGGTATTATTCCATTCTTATAAGTTTAAAACATATCTAACAAAATCTTCAGATATTTCAACTTTCACCCTTAAGCCCCACCCCTCCCCCCAAACCACCTCTTTTGCTTTCTGACATAATTACTTCACACCTGTCTACACATTATGGATCTTACTTAGTAAAGTGTATTTATATGTATTTTAGTTATAAGACAGCATCTTTTATTTTAACTTGGTGTGATCCATTTATGAAATTTGGTATAAATGTATAACTATTTCGCCTATGGAAACGTAAAATAGTATGTGTTTAGCGAATTTGTTGGAGCATATGTTGCGATGACTGTCATCCTGGTATAGTACATTTTAATAGCCATTTTACTAAAATTGTTTCTATGTGTTTGATTAGCAGAGTTTTAGTGCTTATTTAAGTGTTTATTTAGCCCATATTAGTGTATTTTTGCCTGCCTATTTAACACACTTTTAGTGCCTATATATCTGCTCCCTAGTTATCATGTCTGGGAACAAACCAGGCAACATACTACTTATCTACACGACACAAATAATGCACATCTGCTTAAAACAAATTTCTTTGAGCTTAGTTCCCTTTGTCATTGACGGTTTTCTTGTATAATGTTCAATACTCTTCTATCTTGATAATGCTAAGATCCATTCTTGAGTCTGCTGTAGCATCGTGCGAATTAGAATGCCGAAACACTACGTCCTACATTTTTAACATTTAGCTATTGCTCCAGACCTGCGCTCAAATATATACAATGACATTTTAATTAAACTACATTTGTAAATATTTAATCTAAAATTTGGAGTAGAGAGAGAAAAGTCCGCTGTAGTAGAGTAGTTTGAGGAAGGAGTATGACATAAGTATATTCATATACCAACATAAACATAGATATATTTGTAATTTTACGTCCTCCAACGGTGTAATATTGGACGGTGACTGAAATGGGTCAAATAATGCGCAAGTATGTCCAGGGTCCATGGAGCTTAGAGACCTGACATTTGTCTTTAAGGATAAGGGAAAGCCCCGGAAAACTCTTATCCAGGTAGCTCACCCTAACCGAGACGAGAACTCGGGACCTCTTGAACGTGAGGCAGATACGCGACCATCTACGCTACAGAGGCGGGCCTACATAAATATATATAGGTATATAAAAGAAAAGGTTCTTTTAAAACTACTCCTGCCCACTAGGAGATGAAGCCGCTCACCCACTGTACAGTGCTGTCCATAGATGGCCCTACCTGTAATATTTAATGCAGTGTTAGAGGATTGTAATTTGTAGTAGCTTTTTACCTAATACTGTAACTGCAGTAAATGAGGTACAGGTTAGGCTTGGCTTTGTATTTAATTAGGAAAAATAAATTATTGCAGTAGTGTAAATTAACGCAATAATGGAAGTACAAATAGTCAGTTTGAGAAAGGAAGTCTAGAATAATGAAGCTATATTTGTACTTATCGCGAATTCTTTTCATTGTTTAATTCCACTCACAAACTCGATACTTACCATTTAAACATTTAAACAATGAAACATTTTACTGAAACATTTTGTTGGAAATTCCATCTGCTTGTAATGAACGAAATTTTTATAGGTGCTTGTTTAAAATGTCACAGATGCTATAGGACGACGGTAAGTCCTCCGAATCCTTTGAGAAAGTTCGAGAGAGGCAAGGCACTTATATAAAAGTTAGTTTGTAATGAATTAGTTTGATATTTGGTCTTGAATCACATAGGTTTCATTGTTCACATATATTGGCATACCCATAAATTTAGTTCTCATCAATTTCTACACATATTCTTGAACACTTACTAAAAGGGTTTGCAAAAATTAGTAACACCTTTATTGGCTTACTTATTCCTTGTTTACTTTTTGTGTATTCTGAATTTTAAAGTAGCTTCTACTACACTGAATGTAGGACAATGCAGTGGACTCTCAGTAGACTTAAGAGTTTAGTCACATATTTTAGGGCCAATCACCATGTGATGAGCCCAAATGACCTTGTTGTCGACGGGCCCTAAAACATCACACTCACTCACCATGTGATGACCTTTACATCGCATTCCCTTTGCTTGGGCAGGACATAACATACTAACCACGTCGCATATGGGAATAAATGATAGCAATAACAATGAGGATGACAATATAGGTAAACTATTAATCATAGGAAGGGTGAGAATAGTTTTTGTAGATTCATGACAGGTGACATACTAAACAAATAAGGAGGATTCCGTTAAAAAATAATTTATATCAACATAGTTCCATAGAAAGCGCACAATTCCTAACAAGGAATGTGGGGGCCCTCAACTAAAAATTCCAGATGCTGTAGAACCGACCAGAATGCTGCACTTGTAGATTCGCCTTTCTGCTTTGTCTATCCTCAGCATGCCTATGAGTTCTTATACATTATTTTATATAGTCCTCTGTGGTCCACATATGTACTCGTGGTCCCTTATTAGTAATAAACGTTGATGCAGCCGCTGTCACATCGGAACACTGAGACGACACATAACTTGATATCAGAAAGATATTAACACAAACAAACAATAAATATAAATAAATGACGAATACCAGAATAGATAAATGCCAGAATGCTAGCATATACTCCAGAGACGGCCACAAGCTACAAAGCCATTCTGCGACTATCAGTTATCTCCCTTTGCAATCCCTGTTAACAAACAACCCTACTCTATTGTCTGTTCTGCCCTCAAGACAAATTTGGTGCCATCCAGTTGGGGACCAAACATTTGTTAAAATCCCATCCGCGCTTCTGACTACAGGCTATAAGATTTTGACCGACGGGCAGAGCGCACGCTTTCTCTAACGTTTCGCGTCTCTGATGTTAAGTCGGAAACTGGAATTTCTGAACACTGATCTAAAGTGGGGATAGTTAGCAGCCAATAGAAAATTGATATTCGTTCATGTGATTTTGCAAATTCCAAAAATTCCTAGAGTGGGGGTAATTCAAAGTGATGGCAGAAAGTAGGTTTTTCTAGTAAGAGCACTTCGTTCCTGAGTTCTACGTGAGACGGAAAAGCATTCGGCGCAGCCTAAATGGTACACTTCCACGCCATGCACTGAAACAACGAACAACATCTAACAATCCCTCCAGTGAGGTTTAGCACAATGAGTAATATATAGACAAGACGATAAATATATCCAATTCCAATTCGCAGTGACAATTCCTTTAATTATGAAATTATTATACATACAAATCCTAGGATATTACATAACATATTTATCGCTTGTTCATACTATGTATCAGATTTAAACTAAAATTCTGAATTGCAATTATATAGCTATATACAGTCAAATAAATGTCTAAGTAAGTAAACTTACTTTTGCACCAAGGTCAGTTTCCGAACAATTCTTTAGCACTGGTTTGTATTTCCAAATGCCTGGTTGATTTTTGTAACTTTAAATTTATTTTATATTTTTTTGTCTTCTCTACCATACATAATAAATAGGGGAGGTATTATATTCCTTCCAAAATTTCGATGCCGATTTATCAACCGATATAGGCCTTTTGAGGCCGCCTCAGTAAAAAGGAGCATTTTAGTAAAAGGACAGAAAGTTAATTTATTGAAGGAAAGTAATATATGGTAGTTAGAAAATATATATCCTACATTCTACTCACTTCAATTCTGAGAGTTCAGCGGAAATACATGCTGTGATTTCCCTGTAACCAAACAATTATTTTTTTGATGTTGCACCGAGTACTTAGCCTTACCCGGGATGGGCCCATGGTGTTTACTCTCTCTGGCCCGGCGCGTTCAGTTTCTGAGCGTACCCTTTATCCGGGACACGCTGGCGGCCGTGAATTGGTTGCCCAGTTGTGGCTGGCTGGGTCAGTTGGACACGAGTGTTGGAGTAGTTGCTGAGCGTGAGCCGGAGGAGAGAGCTGACCTTTTCTGTTGCTTGGTGTACCGGTATTCTTTTTTGGCTCTTCGTGAACCTGGGTAAGTTACGAGTGCCTTGTATGCCTTCCTTGTTGGGCTTACAGTAGTGCAATTTTCAATCATTTTGGTTACGCTTTCCTTATCGTGGGATTTCCTCCGCTTATAGTATACATTAGTTTGACTTAGTTTTCATTCTTCCTTCGATTCTGGAGGCACACGTGTTTATGCATACATTTAACTTTATTTTGAATATGCAGTTCTCGGGTTTCGCTGTGAGCGTTTCATTTAATAAGGGGGAAAGTTAATGCAGTAAGATCTAGCTTCAATGTGTATATACAGTGATATAATTGTGACACAGTTAGGAATTTCGATAATATAACATTTTCTTTCTTTTGTTTTTGCGATGATTGGCTTCATGCAATTACTACTTCTCCATTTTACCTTTTTTATTGGCGCTCCTCTGCTTTCTTATGTCTGTGAGATACACATTCGCTACAAGACCTGTCCCATTTGATTTGCCACAGCAGCTGTCTAATTTTGTTGTTTTTTATTCCTGAATCTGGCTGTTACGTTAATTAACTCTGTACATTTATTTTTATTAATCGATCATTAAAGGGGCTGATGTATAGTATAGTGCATTTTTATTGTAGTTTTCAACAACATTTGTCTCATTGGTTTTGCTTCTTATATTTATAATCTTTTATTTCTTTCTGGATGTATTTTAGCTTTAAGGTTTTAAACTAATAACAGCCAAAACGAAAAGAGACTGCAGTTTCTTATATATGATACGTGCATGATGTTGGCCAAGTTAAAGAAATGCTTGTTGCATCAGGAAACTGGTTGTTCTCCTGTGTTCCTTCTTACAGTGAGAGGATCCTTTTGTTTACTTGCTTACGTCACATGTGATTGTTTTGCTGCTTGTGCAGTCGTACGGAAAAGGTAGGGGCCAAACTTCGTGGATGTTTCTCCTCTCTGTAGTAAACCATTTTCCAGATATCCTGGCTATGTATTTGAATTATTCAATTCCTTTACTTTTCAAAACTGAAGTTATTATTCGAACCATTATTTTACCTCTAGGCAATGCAAAGAGTGAGGCATTTCAAAGCTCTGTGTCCGTGTAGGGACCAGCTCGCTATGGACTTGTTTACCCCTTAAGGACTCGGTACCCACATTTCCCTTTGTATATAACATGTATTTTTTTAATTTAAGTCCACCAACCTTAAGTTATATTTGACAATGAATGAAAT
This sequence comes from Mantis religiosa, assembly GCA_030765055.1. Lineage (NCBI taxonomy): Eukaryota > Metazoa > Arthropoda > Insecta > Mantodea > Mantidae > Mantis > Mantis religiosa. The sequence goes on along the minus strand of CM060950.1, from coordinate 242,346,014 downwards.
GTGGGAAATGATGCTCAAATGAGCATTAACTCTAGAGAGCTTAGTGCTAAATGACATTCGGCTTTCGGATAAGGATAAACCCTGGAAAATTACTTATCGAAATAACTCGCCAGCACCCAGATTCGAACTCGAGATCTCTTGAACTTGAGGCAGCCACGCTACCACCAAGGCTACCGAACTGGGCACACAAAATATTAGGAATGTATTCAGAAATAAGGGGAATATTCATGAAAACGTGAAGAATGCGACGGATTCAATAAAACACTAGACGGCATAACGTGCAGTTCTCCATTTCCTGAGTTTGTATAATAGGTAAAGCAATAGAAATATACAAAAATGATGTCACAATACATTTAGAAATCAGTATTTTAATAAAGTACATTATGAGGTATTAACAGTTTCCACGCTATTATTTACCACTTGTTTGAATTTAAAATTTCTGCTACTGCAAAATTAACTCGACATTTTTACTTTCTCCACTTCATAGTTACACAGGCTCACTATGCACATCAGCCAAAAATAAGCTGTCGAAGTATCTACGGAAATGCACGTTTTGAGGTCATCTGATATCCTGAATATAAATTTTTTAATGTTTGGTAGTCTTTCCCAAAATCTCTCCCTCTCTGTTGATGTGTACGTACATGGTTAACTTTACCAGTATGAGACCAAAAAAGGGGATCTCTATTAATTTCTGTAATAAGTTCAGGAACTTCCCTGGATGCACCACTAAGATCCTGAAGAAAATCTCCTAGTACCGAACTGCCTTTACATCTAACATTTATACAATATTTTGATTTTCTGATAAAATTTTAATAATGTGAACTTAAATAAAATTTGTTAATTTATTTCTTGGCAATTAAAGTGTATATCTTGAAAGTTTGTCATATGTTCTCTTTAGACATCCGTACTCGAAATGACCTATATGACTGGTAAACGGTAAGAGATAGTACCAGTGTTACTGCACAAAAATGTACCTACGTCCCGTGGAAATGAACCGTATAGTGTATCAACCATTTCAGGCATACTCTTACTTTGAATTTCCTAATCCTTATACCTATGCCTCTCAAATCGTATCTAATTGGCATTTTGTTATATAAAGGGAGCGACTATCAAAACCATCGTATAGCAAACAGCTCTGTAATTTTCGGACTATCGCTGCAAGGCTGATAAGTTCTATTTCACTTGCACGTTCAAATAATTAGCAATAATAGAATTTGTACAAATGTTTACGTGGATTGCCCTGAAATCGTTTGGGGAGCAGAGCAACGCACCCAGCTTCCTAGTAAGTCAGCCACGTGCTAGTAGATAAAGAACGATTTGCATTCTATCTAGACGACCATTTCAGATAAATATAAACAATGTGAAGAAAGAAAGAAAGAAAGAAAGGCGGGTAGACGGGAAGGTGGAAAGGCGGGAAGTTTTGAAAAATAACTTGAGTAAAGAATCATCATTCGCGAACCCAGTTCAAACAAACAAATTGAAATTAAAATTGCATTGTCGTGTAATATATCTATTTATAAATTGAATTAGTTGTTAGAAAAACATGAGTTGTGAATAAGGTAAGGTGGAAGTAAGAATGACAATTGACTCGCTGCACTTGTTTCCTAATCTGAAATATAGGAACTGTTGCAGTACGTACAAAATATTACACCATAAATATATCTCAACAGGTAACTGACAAAAAATATTTTGCGTTAAGATACCTTGCATATATGTATGTGAGATAGCAAGCGGCTCTCTCTCTCATTTACTGTCCCTCCATTCCGGTGTGTTTATGTTTGTGTGTGGGAGAGAGAGAGAGAACAACTAAACTGACAAGCGACAAAAATCGTTTGTATTCCACTCACATAATTACCGCTAATCACGTGCAACATATTCTATTGATAATGTCGTGTACCTACATGCCAGGGCAATAAGGAAGTTTAGTAGGCATTATGGGATCATTAAAGGAATTTCAGTCTGGTGGTTTTGTGAGGACTTTGAAATTAATAACCCCAGTAAAAAGAGTTCTTGTATATATTTGTTACAAATAACTGATTACGTGGGCCTAACGGTGTTATCATACGGTCCTCAGAAGCAGAAACACACATTAATGCCAACCCTAATGGGAATGGAACTATGCTTTTACGTGTACCCTGCAGATGGCATTAGGTACGTCTAGTTTGGCTGCATCCGCTCTTCCGTGTAGATGGCGGCCTTATTCGTGGCATATTTCAATTGGAAGTCACACCGTTAGTGTAAAAGTTATTGAGAATGGGTATATACGATGGTAAACCCCGTGATGTTGTTTATTTTATCCCTTAGTTAATAACCTTGTTCAAGTTTTGTTTGACAATGATGTAATTGTGTAAATTGTGTAAAAATGCTGTTGAACGTCCTAAAGAAACGCGTCCTACGAAAACAGCAGAAGTATGTGAGACACTGAGTATTAGTTCGGTTCAAAATTATATTAATTTTGTGATTCACTTGTCCATAAGGACTCATGGGAACATCATTTCCATTAAATTGTTAAAGCTGAAGACCATATGCGTACAAAGGACTTTTAGATTAAGAATATATACATGCAAAGGAGGTTTAAATTCTTCACTCATCTGAAAGATATTTGCTAAAGTGCTTGCTCATGCGTTTAACCTTCTGTTGCACAACAAATATATATTTACTTTCTACTGAGCTGCTCCATATTAACATTTCATATTCCTAAATAGAGTTACAATATAATTAGTATACCAATATAAGTGTATCTACAGAACTTCCATTCACCAGTGCTCGGATACGACAACGGGCAGTGTTGATTTTGTGTAAGAGATGGTTTATGTGATCTTGCTAATCTATATATGTGTGTAACTGAAAGTCCGGAAGTGAGATACAATTTATTTTAATAACATCGTACAAATCCCATCTTCTACTGTGGTACATGGTGTACGAGCATTGTAAATTTAACAGTATTTGTTTAGTCTAAGTACGCAGAGAGTTTAATAGCTTTAAACTGAAAGCTATGTGACAGACAGTTCAAAACATAATTTAATTTAGTTACTCACTCGTTCTCGACTTTTAAAGCAACCTTATAGTTACGTTCAGTGTAAACATTTGACAATCATCACAGGGCTGCTGTTTTATACTTCCCTTGCTCGAACAAAATTATCCATCAGTTAAATTTGAGAGATGTTGACCTAGATTTTCTGAATTCTAAAGACAATAATTTAAGTTTTGTTTCCTTAGTGCCCTCCTGCTTCTATTTAGTCCGAAGCAAGTTAATAATTAATAAACGCACCCTAGTTTTAAACAAGAATGTTTCTGGGGGAGAGGTTTACATTCATTCATAAAAGTAAAGAGTTATTGTTAGAAAAAGTCATATGAATCTAATAAATCACAATGTTTTCAGAGAAAGGAGAATGTTTGAGTGAGAATGCTATATTCATAGAGGAATTGGTATTTGAGACGGGTTTGCTCGCTTGGGTTTTGGGATCTGCATTTAGATAGGGGTACAGGCCCCATATGTGAGAAGGTGTGTTTGAATTTTATAATTATTAAAAGTTTGTCAAAGGGAGGATGTTCCTCTACCTTTTCTCTTTCACTTGAAAATGCAAGGAGATCCAAATAAGAAATTAAAATGGATAGCGTCTAGCCCATATCTCCCCATCGTTTAAAAGCAGCTGTGTTCCAGTATTCGACATTTACACAAAGAAGATCAGTAGCAATAAGGCAATGTCTGGCACCATCTATTTCAGTTGGCAGACGGAAGTAAGAATGGCTTCCCCAACGGCAAAGAAAATCATGAGAGTTCAATGGGCATGTAAAATCAAAACCAATGAATAGTAGTTACAACTTAATCATAAGTATTGGAAATAAAAACCATAAATTTACAATCCAAAAAATCAGATTGCAATTTCAATATTTCGTCTAAACTACTTTGAAGAATTTTTTTTGGTGTAATAATTCACTTATATCTTCTTTAGAGAATGAGGGAAATAACATAGTGGTTTATCTCTACATTAACTTCTTTGATAGCACGGACCACAGAACTTTAAAATATTTTGCACGCTCCTTCACGCAGCGTCGTAACTCCACCGTCGCACTACCTATTTTGCGGTGGACTAACTACCTAACCCCAAACTCTCCCAGCGGCACAAGCACAACTTTTGACGAGACACTCAAGCAGCATCATCGGTAACTCTTCTTTAAGGATGATCCTCACTATGGACATAAGAAGTCAGTGTTGTCATTAACATTATCTAACATGACATTTACCTCCTGGTATATAATACACGTTTTTAGTTCATATTCACATGTAGACTCCCAAATGCCTGGTGATACTAAAATGTTTATGGGTGTCACACAATTCCACGTTGTGGACGCCCATTTGAAGCAAAAATATATGTGGCGACAATGTTCCACTTGACAATACAGTTTGAAGCACTTTTGTTTAGCTCAGGGTAAAACAATGAGGGTTCTCACAGGGTATGCGTGACTGTGTGTGAGAAGGAGATTTTAATGACACTGGAATGCCCGTTTCAAGCTTATTTATGCACTGCTTTTCTTTTTAGAACATCGAAATTAAAGTTGCCGACCAAGGGTTACCAATCTCTGTTCAGAGTTACTGACGGCAGAATGTTTATTACTCGATAAACTTTATTCTTTCCTTATATATATATATATATGAACCGGTAAATATCCAAGACAGAACAAGAAGACTGCCCCTAATCGCCCTCACGCCTCAGACTGTTCTGACCGGTCAATCAGAGCACATGTGAAAAAATTGTTTTTCTTGAAAAATGACATTACATACAATACACTGTATGTGTGTGTGTGTGTTGTTGTTGTTGTTTACACTTTCAGTATTTCACTGAACTAAATAGCCGAAGACTGTTTGAATGACCACAGCTGCGCTTGCGGGTGTCTATGTAACTTTCACTTTCTGAAAGCCCTCTTCATTCCACCAAAAATCTCCTTGTGGCTGTTTCGTCATGCCATTCTGAATGATCCAAAGAATACCCTATTCTCACAAGTCAAGTGAGCCCCTTTAGAAAACTGCTAAGGGCACTGTTTCCTACATTGCTTTTGTTATAACATCTTTCCCCCCAATCAACTGGCCTTGCCCGTTTTGTAATAAAGAACCAACATTCCTTTGACATCCATCATGATTATTTACTAATGGCGAACTTTAATTTCGGTATCACTGGTTATCTTTTGGGAAAAATTGGGAAGGTTACCTAAATAAATACGGAAAAATTGAAAGGTATTCGAGTTCATATTTGTTACGGTAATATGGATTGCAGAGCTCTAAGCTTTATGGAGCCTGGACTCATTTGAGCAGCATTTTATTCATCGTCCAATATGACGGTTTAAGAGCTTTAGTATTACTTATTTACATATTTATTCATCTAAATACTCAAAACCGAAATCGTAAATCAGAGATATCAAAGAGACCAATTCACTGTGTAAGGTAAGGTACTTATTCACTCAGGAACGGGGAGAATATTAACAACATTCAAAAATTAGACAAACGTTGTCAGGAATAGTTAGATGAAACGTCAGTAATAATCATAAAGTAATTGGTCTATTAAAGTACAGAAAATACCTTAACGATAAATTATAAACTGTTTCTTATAATAGGTTTTAATCTTCTTTCCTTCACTACATTCCGGTAGCTAATCCAGTGAGATATAACATACGTTTTCTGTACCGTTCTTCTGGACATCATTCATCTGTCACTTACGCACTCATTGTATTTATAAAAAACCTTTCTTCACACTCTCTCACAGCTGCTTGGTTCTCATTCAGGATTTAAAGCTTAATGATACAATAAAATTATTTGTAAAATGTGTCAAAGTTTTTACCTTAGATTATAAACTGTATGTTACATACCTAGGTACAGCTGAGTCAAGTGGTATGCGTTTAGTGCAATACAATAATTATCTGTTAATAGAGATAATCCCAGGATGGGACATTATTATCTCAGGTTAGATGTTGACTGGGAGTCTCACCTTGTCATTACGTTTTTTTTAACTGATATTATATAAATATATATCTATGTATATACATATATATTTTTTCCTTGGTACCAGTTAAGTAACTAACTTGAACCTAACCACACCAACATTTGATGGTCGACAGCAAATATATAGAAGGCGAAATAACTAAATTTGGAAAGATTGATTTCCTATTGTGAAGTAAGTTTCATCTCCCCACCTGTTTTACGTGCATCCTGTAGAGGTGTTAATTATACTTACCCGAAATGAAGGTTTGCCTCTTGCAATTACTTTTATTAGGTCATTCTGCAAGATAATAGATCAAACAATATTTGGTATTGGAGACAACGTTCTTCGGAATAGTTTCCAGTTTCAATAATTTTGAGTGCGAAACAAGTAGTAAAGTGATACATACAAAATAAATCAAACAAAATTGAAAACTTGCCTCGAAATTTGTGTTAGTGCATGGTACTATGTATGAACAGAAGTTTCCAATTAGTAATTTAAACACATGTACACACATAATGGTTCTAATTCTGCGAATGTTAATTTCCAAAACTATTCTACCGAACTTAGTTATGAAATGCCGAGAATAGGCATTTCATGTGGAAAGACATGGAATAATTTACAAGTTTGGCTAAAATAACTCTAGGTAATGTACTTATAATGTGCTAGAGTTGCTCAGAAATCGTTTCACACATGGAAACAGGAAGTGAGTAGATCCGTGCAAGAAATATGTTGAAACATTTTGACTTATATAACTCTCTGTAGACTTCAGTTCTGAAACACAATGTTTCTTATCTGCCTTATATGAAATATTTTGTGTAAGATATCCCTAAATTATTATACTCAACATTTGCATCCACTTTGAAATTAAAACAAAACAACACTGTTCCAATATGTAGCAAAAGGTGCTTAATAACTAAGTTACATACCTATACATATTGCAATTATAATTCAGCGCCATCTGCAATGTTTTACGTGTACTTTGTGTTGCACGAGATGGTGTGTCGCTGTGATCACAGTCAGTTAGGAAACACGCGGGATATTTAAAGTGCAAGTTTGTACAGGATTTTTCGTTGTTCTGTATTTTAGCGTTAAAATAGCACTCTTTGTAGAATTGCACTGGATCCAAAAATTCAATGTCAAGATTCCTCTGGAAATGGAACACCCGAATATGGAGAAAATCCTCCCAAAATAACCCAGTACACTAAAGTACATTAAATACCAAGGTTTTATATAAGTTTAGCTTCTTAAAGGACGACAAGTAAGACTTTCAAGAAAGTCTCCAAATAACAAACTACCCCTGAAATGGAAGCTTTTCAGAATATATCGATTTTATTGAAAATGGTATATAATCATTTTAATTAAATTATTATATTTTTAAAACATCTTCATGACAAATGAATATGTTTATCTGCTGGGAATGTCCTCAAAATTCCTTTTCACTCTGGATCACTTTAAATAACTGTAATGTTTAAGAGATAAACAAATTTTTACTTTCACATGGAATGTAGATGGTGTTGTTAAATACAATTTATGTCTGATACATTTCATTTTGTAAGACCAGCCGTTTCAGATTTACTCTTGATTATATTCCACAATGCCTCAATAGTTATATTTTCTAAAAGGCAAAGTCCTTCTGCCGTACTTGGGTGTGAAAGTGTTTAGTTAAGGTTCAAAAATTCTTTACAGTGCCCTCCGTAGCATCACCTATACGTTTTGAGGTCCCCTGAATTAACGCTTATCTTCAAATTTGCCCCGGCCGGATATGAAATAAAAAGAGGCAATTTGGATCATAGAACGCTAAGACAGGCAAATGTTAAAACAGAAAAAAATACAATGACAATATAATTTCAAAGACGACCCCAGACAACCATTTAAAAACATCTATTACGTAATGTCTACTGTATCCCCTTGTAACTACAATAAAATGGAAGCTATAAATGTACAGATATTTTAACTGAATGGTCAAATTGTTATTGAAATTATTAAAATAGTGACAAGTTAGCTATCATGTCAGATAAAATAATTGAAATGCATCCCCGCAACGAATTGTTTGCCATGAAAAGTGGTTCTTAGTGACAACTCTATGCTCTTGTAACATTGCGCGATCTAATTGATAAAATTTCTGAGCTAGACCAACAAATAGCTGCCTCATCCGCTGTTCATCACGACTTGTTTTAGAAGTAGTAAACGCCCACGAGGTGATAATATCCGTAGTAAATTCCGAAATAGATCAATCCCAGGTGACGTAACTAAACACGGAAGCGTTAAAAGGTATTTAAGTTCTCTATTTGTAACGGTAATAAGGATGGCAGCGCTCTAAGCTCTGTGGAGCCTGGACTAATTTAAGCATCATTTAATTGTAGTCCAATTTGGCTGCTTGAGGGCTTTATTATTCATTAATTCATTCACTCATTCACTCAATCATTTATTTAGTTCAGATAATTGTTGTAGTATATCCATATAATCTCTTCTTGAGACCTGTAACAATGGAGAAAATGTATTTATTTTCGGTACAATATGCCCTTAACTTTAAACATTACGCAGTTAAATATAATTTTAATTATCGCTAATCTATGAAAGGTAGAAGAATTTCGTTCGAAATAGAATTACAAATGTGAGTATTGGAAATGCATTGGAAAAGAAGAAAGGGAGGTTAAAATGTTTAAGGAATGTATGTGCGAACGTCGAAGAGAGAGAAAATAACGTCAATAACAAAACTATCGATAAATAACTGAGTTTATACTGGAATTATGTGTAAAACCACCTACGTTTCACGTGGCAAAAGTGTTTTTATTTTCCTTTGAAGCTTAAATAACTGTGCGCCGAACTCACTGGTTAGGTATAAGGAAAGTGAATCCTCCTGTTGCAACTAACTGATGCAAGCCCACCTCCCACCCGTAGGTCAGTTTTTCAAGTATCGGAATACATTTTCTCGCGTCTGTACAATAAATCAAGATTGACCACTGCGCCAACTCCTTTTTATACTAAACCTAACCCTACTTTCAGTGCAGTTTATGGCAGAGTTCGCAAGTTGTTTGCAGGTTTCCATAAGAAAATCTGCTCTACTAAATGTGTATAAAAAAATACATATTCATCACACCTGAAAAATAGAGAATCAGTGCAGTTTTCAAAATCTTGTAACGAAAAACCTAGAAAGGAACCCTGAACCATGTGTGTTGCAATATCGCCTGTTTTTGTGGATATCACATATCAGCTTTAGCTCCTATTTTAGCTCCCACGGATTGTCTAAAATGCAAAGGAATAGACTGTAGTATTACAACTAATGATTAAGTAATATAAAGAATTAATTAAAGAATGAGGAGTAAAGATTTACAGCTAATCATTATGTCCATTTTACATGCTTTGCGCACTTGCTGTATCTTTGTTTCCGGTTCTTTTTCTGACGCCATCTTATGTTTCTTATTCAGACAGTTGAAGATCTGGACCAAATTGCGCAGAGCATGCGGTCGGCAATGTACCACAATAAACCAAATAGCGCTGTGTAAACTTACAAAATGGTCCCATAATAATACATACCCTGGACGTTTTCTCCTGTCAAATAAAGATCCTGTACCAATATAACGCAAGGCCTGAATTCTATGTTCAAATGCCGCACTTCATAAACTGTAAACGGTGTGTATGAAAGAAGGATGTTACTTACTCAAATTTGTATATAATATGCAATAATATTAGCAACAACATTAATCACTAAAAATATTGTTGAAGTAAATCTCTTTCGTGGGTTAAGTTTCAAATGTTGGTTAAACATTTAGTCCTTTTATCTTTCTTGTAACAACAAGGAAATGTGTAATAACTTTTATCTTACATTTTTAACAGGTGTAAAAATAAGCCCTTGTGGAAGATTTGATTGAGGAAGTAGTGTGAGTTAAATATATTAACGTTTTGCTATAAATATACGTTATGAATAAGACGATTTTGTTATTTTAAATTGCCCGCCAGGGAGCACCAGTAATGGAGCAACGCGTTCCTCTGCCCAGAGATGGATCTACCTATAAATGTGCATAGTAGAAAATAAAATTTCTAAATATTCGCAAAGATAAGTAACAACTTGGAATTATGTTGTTTAAATATAAAGTATATTTAATTGATTCCTCTGTCTTGGAGACGAGGAGTAAGTTATACCATTAAGTGAAATAAAATCTAAAAAACTAATAACTGTTTATGGGAATGGAAGCCTGCTAAATTGAATATATGTGTAGAGCTTTTTGCTTCCCTTGCTATGATTTCCTTCTAATAATGTTCTACTAATGTAAAAAATATTTAATTGATGCCTATGGCATTGAAAAGAAGAGTAGGTATACCATACATTGAGATAAAATCTAAATACCTAATAATTGTATATGCGAAAAGAAGCCTTCTAAATTGAATGTATGTGTAGAGCTTTTTGCTTCCCTTGCTATGATTTCGGTGTTATGGAAGATGACCTCTGTCCATATGATATTTTGAGTACATAATTTCTAACAAGTATCTCCAGTGTATAGAATGAGCTGGTGATTTATTTGCCATGCTGGTATGTTTACATGGTTAAGACTCAGTGATCCGTGGTTCATATCCAAGCTATGGCTCCGGCTCTAACTTTCCATGGCTACTGTCATAGCATAGTTAATTTCTATATTCCTCTCGCTTACATATATTTTGCTTTAATGTCACTAGATTTTGTGTCCAGAACTGAGATAATACCTAACAAACCAGTTATTGTTTATGACTAAGAAAGGTTACGAAAATATACTTACTGCTTTCTCCTCTTCAACCACATGGGTTTAATGTTACTACAACCTTCTCTATAAATGTAGTGTATACAGCTATAATATTTACACTTGCAGGTGAAATAATCTGTATGATGCCACCCCTGGATGATCAATTTGTTTTCAGTTTTCATTTTCTATCTTAGAAATGTGTAAGCAACATCCTTGTGATTCTCATTCATCTACACGTGAATGCTGAGCGGCTTTCACTTAACTACGTTTGTATGCAATTAGACTTCTCTTCCTAATAATAGTGGTTCTGTGCAATTTATATTCTAGAGATCCGTGGTTCGATTGTCGGTCAGGATCCGCTATCTGTGTAAGGTATTTTTTGCGGGTTTCCCTTATCCTGAAAGATTAATGTACGGTAACTATAATCTTCATGGACCCTGGACACATTTGAGCATCATTGCACACATTTCATTCACCGTCCGATATGACTTAACGTTGGAGGACGTAAAATTTCCAAAACAAAAGAAAAAATCTATCTCGATATGCCAACTGCTATCTAAAATAAAAGACATGGATTGTCATACCAATAACCTTAAACAACCAGCAAACCTACAAATGTGTATTCATATTTCCTTGAGTTGTTTCAAAGTGATGTGATTCTTGGTTGCACTATTACAAAAACAATATCTTCACCCCCTCAAAAGTATTCCGATGTACGCGAGACTGACCTACTTACTATTCATAGTAGAGAAGGTAAAATATAAGATAAATTAAAGTTACAAAGAAGTACCAGCCATTCGAAAATACAAACCAGTACTAAAGAATATTGCGGAAGCTGATAATGGTACAAGAACTAAGTTTACATAGACAACCTATGACACGCGTGGGACACTATCGTTGTGGCTTCCAATCGAAATATGCCGCGGTCTAATCCCGATAGCCTATGAGTCTAGCTGGGTTTCCTTAATTTTAAAGTTCTCACTTTTTAATTAAATGCTACAAAAGTGTCATCGTTGCTCACAAAACTGAAATTCTGATAGAATAATACAACCTGAAGGTCTGCCAGCTAAACGAAAGAGTGGATGTAGCCAAACTAGTCGTACCCAATGCCATCTCATGGGAACACGTAGAAGCACAGTGTCATTCCATTTTAGGTTCCCATTAATAGATGCTTCTGTTTTTGACGGACGTACGTTCACAAAGTTAGGCGAACGTTAATAATTATTTGTAACAAATATATACAAGAACTCCTTTTACTGCGGTTATCGCCTTTAAGGTCATCATAAAGCCAACAGACTGAAATCTTTTACTGACCCCTTAATGTCTACTGAACTTCCTTATTGCCCTTGCATGTAGGTACACGACATTAGCAATAGAATATGTTGCACCTGATGGGCGACAATTATGAGAATGAAACACGTACGTTTTTTTCTAGATTCCACATACGCACACACTCACAAACTTGCCCAGCGTGCATGCGAGGAGAGAGGAAAAGAGACGGACCCACTTCATGTCGCATTACATATGTGAATCTTTCCACAAAATGCATCTTTTACTGTTCAGCTGCCTTCAAAACAATATTTGTCCTGTCATCTTTTAGACGTACAGCAATAGTTTCTATCCAACTGTGCCCCACAGACCGATATGTGGATATCAAATTTTTAGCTGGAATGCAACATTTGCTCTACTTTCATTAGTAGATAGTAGACCACCAAAGACTATTCATACACTATGTAGCATTTGCAGAACGTGGAGTGCGTCAGGGAGAAGATAAGGAAGTCCATCCTTGCCCCATCTGCCTTACTTTTATTACAAGCGGCGTCCAGAAAAACGTTCTGTTTCCATTTATCTCCCCTGCAGCCCTGCGATGGCAGTTCCTCACATGCCCGGTAGATGGTCCGTATCAAGGAGGAAAAACTGCACCATTGTGAGATTGCTGTCGGCCAAGTACACTTTGTTGTGCTTGTTTACAATGTCGATGTTGATTGAAAATCCCGCCGCTTGTGAAAACAGAACTGTGATTCGTTTTCTGAATTCTATGAAAGAGAAAAAAATTGAAATTTATTAGTATATTTGCGATCTCAAAAAGTTTGCTGTTTCTCTACAAGAGCGCACGACCACACACTGAAAACGCGACGAAAAACATCCTACAGGGATTTGGCTGGGACGTTTTTGTACACCCCCCGTACAGCCCTTACCTCGCTCCTAGCGACTTTCATCTGTTTTTGCATCTCAAATCATTCCCTGGCGATCAACACTTCAACAATGACAAAGAGCGGAAAGAAAATGTTTTCAACTGGTTGAAGACACAGGCGGAAAACTTCTATGAAGAAGTTATACAAAAATGTTTGCCTCGTTATGACGAATGCCTGCAAAATTTCGGCAGTTATGTGGAAAATTAGTTTAAGGGTTGAAGAATTTTGAGCAATAAATAAATTTTGTGCATCTGTACACAATTTAGTTGTATTAGCTAACAGAACTTACTTTCTGGACGTACCTCGTATTATCAGTCTGTTGTTAGGAAACGCCGCGACTTAGCGAAATTGCAAATTTGAGATCATCATCCACAATAAGTACTTTGTGACACATTGTACAGCAATTTTTTCAAAGTAAGGAGCTTAAATTAATTACCTGGTTTGTGACATCTATATGAGAGAAAAGAGAAAGTGGAAATAAACACTGATATCAGTTATCAAAAGGAAACATCAAATTGTAAAGTAATAGTAGATGTAGTACTACAAAGTTCAGCGGCAGTGCATTTACTATTTCTCATCTATATGCACGACACATCACTTTCTATAAAGGATATCGCAGGTATACCTTTATCTGCTGACGGAACTAATGTCCTGGTGGTCAGTAAACATTGAAAGTAGTGTGTAATTTATTATAATTATGTTTAAAATTGTGTCATATAGGTTTTTGTTTAAAGCTAATAAATTATATGAGACGTTAGACAAAACAAAGCTTGTTACACTTACAACTCATGATACTTCACGCTCTGCGATAGAAACTGGGATTATTAATGTGTTATTTAAAGAAATTGACAGTCTCATATTTCTGGGCTTTCAATTAGAAGGATATATCGACAGATTGGCAAGTTCACATAAACTATATCTTACACAAAATCAGCTTTGTTCGTTGTCCTACCCGAGCACTAGTGAATAAATATTCTATAGATACACTTATATGAGTACACTGTTGATATTGGAACTCTAGTTTGGAAGATGATATACTATAATGGGACAACTCAGTGGTACTTGACAGGAATGGACTGGACCGGACTGGCCTACTTTACGGAGGGGAATCGGCACGGAGAGTTAGTTGCAGGTTCTTATGCCTATACCCCTAATTGGGAGCACCACCGGGAGGAAGGATGTAGCGAGATAAGGCAAAGGGCAGCCAAGCCAAGGAGACAGGACATTTCAGAGGGCACATTTTAGTACATTTTACTACATGGAAGGTCTCTGGCAGGCCAGGAGAATGTATATCCTACACTTCTGCCATTCGGATACAGCTACACCACAAGACTGAGATCGTAGACCGGTAAACGTCTACCAAGGGAGCAATTTTCTCAGAGCATATTATCCTGCCATGCACCACCAAGAAAACCTTCGGCCACCAGGGCAGAGATGATGTGAAATGATAAAGGTGAGGAATGGAAGCACAAGAGATTCGGTGGATGTGTTTAGCCCACCCGGCATTTGCCTTGTGACCTGAGAAATCTCTCGAAAAAATCTATGGGTCAGATAGATCGGCTAAAGGAATCGAGCCCCGGCCCCTCGCATGCGCGGCATAGACGAAATCTCCTGAGTTATTCTGCTGAGGAAGTAAATAAATATGTCTTATGCCAAAGGAGATTAAACGTATAACTTTCGTTTTACACAGCGGGCACTAGCAAATATCCTTCTGAAGACTGGAGATATTAACCTTTCCTTGAATCTATATATTCGGAATCTGAAATTCCTTTGTAATCATTCACGCTTCAGTTTTAACAATTAATGGGATTCGTAAAATATACAGTAGCCAAAGTTAACATCCATCATCCTGGCCAAAAAATTTGTTAACGCTGGATACCTCCAGGGTCTCAGGCTTCATTGCCATTTATAATGCACTTTTAACTTTTCAAGTGAATAGTACATTTTAATACATTGCGTTTATCTCACCAATGATACATTATTGAAAAATTAACTGGATCAAACAGTACCCTTGTTCTCTGGTGCCAAGCAAGAGAAATGCGTTTTGAAGGAAATTATGACCTCTCGAGTATTTCAAAATTGATTAAACCATTACTTGTGTTGCCACATGGAAACGTGATGTGGAAAGATTGTATACCATAATGACTGACAGTAAATCCAGAAAAGTAATAAACTGAACACTGACCCCCTAATGGTATAATTTGGCATTTAGAACAAAGGGAATTACTGCATCTCATACCCATTAGCTGATGAAGTTGTAAATAAATTTGGAAAATCTATGTTTAATTTGTCAAAAAGTGCTACAACGACAGTGAAATCTTCGGACAGTGACGAATCTTAAACTACTTTAGGCATCCGTTTATAGTACCATGCGCAGCCATTTCTGCACTAACACTGTGGTTTTTAATCCAAATATGCTGCGTTCTAATCCTGAATGACTACAGAATTACCTGCGTTTCTTTTATAGGACATTTCTCACTTTCTTTGTAGATATCACAAACAAACGCTCTTTCATTGTTGTTAATTACATTGTAACAATTCGAACAGCATATATATCAGCGAAGATGCCGCCATCTAGCCTGTAGAGCTGAAATAGCCAGACTGGGTGTAGCTAGCGCTATCTGCTGGCCACATACTGAAGTACAGCGCCATTCGATAAATACATAGACTTTTAAAAGTGCAAATTACTGGGATTATCTGAGAAATATAAACTCCATAAATACGTATTTCACATAAATTGCGTATTATAAGGAGGTGTATACATTTTGTGCAGTAATATTTTGTATATCCCTTACTTTCTGCCTGTTGTGGAACTGTTAGCCAGAACGAAGGTGACTTGCGAGGACGTTCCCAGAAAATTCAAGATATACATTTCGGTTGACATAAAAATGTTTTTAAGTTTTGTTACTTTAATCAAAAGCATTAGAGCTAGCTTTGAGGCATTAGAATTTTTTCAAAAATGTTCCATTCACGTAAATAAATCTGATGTACCTCAACTTCGATTTCAATTGTCAGGATTGTATCAGCACTGTCCCTTAAAACAGACAGTGACCACAGGATTTGAACCCATATCCATGAGACGAACGGTCGAGCGCCTAACTAACTGAGCTACCCGGACCGACATGTCGATATCCAATTTTTGGTTAGAATGCAATACTTGCTCTACTTACGCAGGTAGATAGTAGACCACCAAAGGCAATTTATACGCTCTGTGGCATTTCCAGAAGTTGGAAGGAGTCAGGGAGAGGTTAAGGATATCCATCCTTGTTTCACATTCTTTTGTGTCAATAGTATTTATATCTGTAGCCAGGAATATCCGGCGCATTACGAAATACACAAATTAGGTGACATCGGCTACGGGTGGAAGGTAAATTAAATTCTTGGACTGTATCACATCTACAGGAAAGAAAACGAAATGTTAAAGTATACAGTGATATCGGTTACGAAAGACAAACTTCAAATTGCAGGAAGGTAACATAGAGTGTATTCCAAGGTTCAGTGTTAGTACCCTTGCTACTTCTGATCTATATACGCGATCTCTCACTTCGTACCAATAAACGATGTAGCAAGTAGAGCTCTATTCGAAGATGACACTGGTGTCCTAGTGAACAGTAATGTGCAATTTTGTGTCTAATTAAGTCGAATTACTTTCTTGAAGATTACTTTGTAAATCTAGGAAACTATCTGTGAACGTATACAAAAAAAGGTTGTTATATCTCTAAATCGTCGATAGTCACACGCCTCTAAAGTAATTGTGATTAATAATGTGTGATTAACAGAGCTCTCGTTTTACATATATACATGCTTCATTCCTTAAATGTAAAACGTATAAATGTTAGCAATACATTTGTTGGACATTGTGGGCTACTTCTTACGGAAGTTTTACGGTGCATACATATGAATATTTAAGGGATTAATGCATATTTAAGTAAATTTTGTGCATTTTTGTGCATAGTTTACCTTGTCAGCAATGTCCCCTACGTCTATTTCACCAAGATACTTTAAGAAGAGAAAAATGTGAGATAATTTCTCTTTTATTGTTCATTTTGTGCAGGAATACTAGATATCACGTTTCTAAATTCATAAAAGTCGCCGTAAATGAGTTTGTAGCGTCCAACATTGAGCACTTCCTGATATAAAAATATGCCGCTCAATATTGTTCAACAATCATTTGGTAAATATTTAAACTCCGTTGTGGCCATTACATCATAAAACTTGACATGCTATGTATTAATGTTACAAACGAAGTCGTCTTTCGTAACAATATCTCCAAGAATTAAAAGTTGAACCTTTACATTTGTGCTGCTAATTGTAACTCCTGAAATCTGCGTAATAGGAAATTACAATGTCGAAGCAGAAGAACAATGAAGTTCAGTTACTTCGACAGTGGATTGATGAAAATCTTAGTCTTAACAACAGATGGCAATATAGTACACAGCAAGTGTGTTATCATTAAGGTTTACTTTTTAATTTTCGGAATATTTTAAAATTCAGTGTGATTTTCGGATTGGTAGTTGTTGGTTCTATATCACAAAAGTACACTCATATTATTTTATACCATTTCTGTATATAACCTGCAACAAAAATATTGACGAGGCAACTTATTCAAAACAGCTGCTCATAGAAATGCTAGTCTCCAAGATCTAAAATACCTTAGCAACAACATTTACTGCAAGTACAAGTGGAAATGGTGGCAATGGTAATTTTCTGAGAGATGTAAGCCTTAAAATCATTATTTTCAACTAGAATACCTTTAATTAAGCTAAAATGTATAATTTAAAAATTTCCTGTAAGAAATATTACGAACGAAAATTTTCTGGTGAATAAACACTAAGGAAAAGCCGCCTTGGAAAAGTTTATGAAGAAATAATTTCATGAAATTAATGTATTAAGAACCCCGAGAGCCTTTACAGCAATTTGAGCTTTATAAATGCTTGTCATTTTGTTATAACTTTTAAGTGTATTATACAAAAATATTTTCAAATGCAAGCAAAATTTATATGTCCTGTAGTGCAGCTGATTTGATTAAATTGGTTAAAGATCAACAAACGTTTTTCGTTCTGTTCATTTACCTTGCTCCCCACTAAAGGACGTTCAACATTTTACCCAATAATCTTTACGAATTTTCAATAAAGTAATTCTGTTCAGCTAATACAAGAAATAACAAAAAGTATCAACGACTCAAATTTATAGTTAAATCGTGTTGGAGAATTAATGTCAAATTCGTCGTGGATAAGCAACTGAGTTTGGCCCAGTAATACATCATCTCATTGTCTCGAGGCTACTTACTGAAAATAACAAGCAATTCGGCGATTGCTAGGGTTTATGTTAATGCATTATCTTATTTTGTCACCTGCTATATAAAATGAGGAAAACCTCTTGGTGAGGTTACAGATGCAGCAGAACACATGCCTAAAGCTATTAAAGCTTTACACGTATTTCATTGTAAAGCAGTTCTATGATTTGTTTGGTGCATGTCCTTCACCGGTTGGCACAGGAAATCGAAGCGAATTTTCCCGAAGTAAATACCTTAATTTCGTCTATGAATAAAGTGTTTGTGATATCGCCTTCAAGTGTGATATTATTTATTGATATGGCGCAAGATACTCGTCTATCGCAGCAGACAAACCTCGCTAAATGGGAAACATGGATTGAAGCAGTTGTATATTATGTAGTACAATGAAATAGGTGCTCGACGTGATAGACAAAAATAAACCAGCAAGTGCTTGCATTGAGAATAGTCTCCACAGTAAATTAGTGTTTATTAAAGGTCACTTTATAAAAATCCTTGCTGCAATCACATGTTTGGAATAAAAGGGAATGCCCTTATCTTCTGCCCTACAGATATACAAACAGTTGTCACCGGGACATACCAGGAGAAACAGGAAAGTGTCTTTGTATCTAAATTGAGAAATCCGAAGTCAGGAATCCAGGTTTCATGCTTCTGTGAGATATAAATGTGTTGCTACATAGTGAATCTGAGGAAAAACTTAATACTTATTCTGTAAGTAACAAAGGCTACTTTCGCAAATGCCATGTGGCTTTTGTGAAGCAGTTTGATCTTTCACTTCGTATAAAAACATTTTAAGTGTTAGGAGAAGATCGTTCCATCCAGAAAATTTTGAAATGTATTTACTGGTTTAGGACAGTAAACACAAATAATGCCAAAGTAGACCGAAAGGAGACTAATAAATATTAATATATCTGTTACGGTGTTTAAGAATCCGATATTCGATTACTTCCAGATTGAGAAGTGTGATAAAGTTAAATTAATGCACTTCAGTTTAAATTTGTATCCCACTCTGATCCGATCCAAGCTGGACTACGGGTGCATCGTTTATGCTTCAGCTCGTCCATCTGCGCTGAAGAAACTAGACACAGTCCATAACTCTGGCCTTCGTCTAGCAACGAGAGGTTTCCCAACTAGCCTTGCTGTTAGCCTTTACGCCGAAGCGGCAGAACCACCTCTGCAGTATCGGCGGGACATTTTGCTGGGTAATTATGGCTGGGGAGTTAATAGTTTGCATTTGCATCCGAATTTTGCACCCTTTTTCGACACTGCCTTCGGCGTCCAGTATGAGAACACACGTGTAAAGCATAAGCCTCCGAGTTTTCGCTTCCGCGAGCTTCTTGCGAAGCATGGACTCGTGTTGCCTAGTATGCTCCCTAGAGGCGAAAGACTGTATCCCCCTTGAATGCCTGCAGCAGATCAGGTAGATCGTGGAATGTCGCTGCACAGGAAGTCGACGACGCCTATGATTAGTATCCGCAGATTATTTTTAGAAATTTTATAAGGGCTATCAGAATTTTAACCTCATTTTTACATACGGGTCAAAATGCACTTGCGGTGTTGGATGCGCTTTTGTCCATGGGGCCGAACCCTTTACATTCGGTCTCCATGGCAGCACTTCCATTTACACTGCAGAGCTGAATGCAATATATCGAGCTATTTTATATGTTCGCCGCCGACAGTTGGGTGACTGCCTTATTTTAAGTGATTCCCTCAGCGCACTCCAGAGCCTTCGTGAGCTGTTTAACCACAATCCTCTCGTACAGCGTATCTGGGACACTCTCCACAGTCTACACGCCTCGGGCGTTAGCGTGGTCTGTGCATGGGTTCCTGGTCACCTGGGCTTGCGGGGGAATAAAATGGCGGATGCGGCAGCTAACTTGGCAATTTTAAAATTATTAATATCTGTAAGGGCCTCTACCACAAATAAACTACTGTAAAAATCTTTACGTAAAACATATCCACTAACTAAAATTTCTAATAATGCCCAAATCATTGATCAATTTAAAGTAGACCAATGCTTTAGAAAAAAGAATAGAATCGAAATTATTTAAAATTTGGCACAGTTACCAGTGTAACCATTTCATCTGTGACCGCGGAGGACTTTCGGCTTGTTATGCGTAGGGCGGCGCTCTCGTGCTGGGGCGATGAGTGGTCTGCTCTCCATGACAAGCTCCGAACAGTAAAGGCGCTTCCGAACCACTGGCTGACCTCCTGTCGCCTATCGCGGCGGGAAGAAGTTATTTTGGCTCGGTTGCGTATTGGCCATTGTCATTTTAGACACAGCTTTTTATTAAACCGGACACCGTCTCCACTTTGCCCGCTCTGCGGTGCCCAACTGTCCGTGCGTCATGTATTTTTGGATTGTTTTAGGCTGGCCCGTCTCCGCAGGTCTCCCCAGCTGCCGGCCAGCTTGGCAGAGATACTCGCGGATGACGAGACTGCGGTGGGCAGAGTTTCAGCGTTCGTTTTATTTGCAAATTTTAGGATTTAGACACTAATATTTTGGGTATTTTAACCATTTTATCTCCTCTCTGGTTTTAATGGTTTTAGCCCCTATTTCAGTGTTTACCTCAACGTTGTCTATGAGTTTTATCTTTGTTTTTATTTGGTTTATTGCATTTTAATCTTTTAGGTTTTAGCCATTTAATTGATTTTTAAACCCATTGGTATTTTAACGGCGCTGATGACCCAGTAGTTGAGCGCCCTTAAACACCACCACATCATCATCATCATTATCATCATCATCATCATCATCATCATCAGTTTAAATGAACATTTGTCAGGGTGAGTTACCTGGTTAAGGTTTTTTCCGGGATTTTCCCTTATCCTGCAAGACGAATGTCGGGTAACTCTAAGCTCCATGGACCCCGGATTCATTTGAGCATCATTTCACCAATTTCATTCACCGTCCGATATGACTTAATGTTGGAGGACGTAAATTGAAAAAAAAAAGAAAAAAGGTTTAAATGGATATTTTAAAATTTTTATTGCATACACGCAAGGATATAATCATACTTTATAGTGCATATAAATCTGAGCTCTAGGTATTAGAACAAATTGACTACATCAAATTTCTCGGACCTCAAGTAGACAAACGTAAAGTAATACCTTCCCCAAACTCAGATCTGACTGTCTTGCTGTTGGAACACTGGTAAATGTACGGTCAGACGACATACTAAATTAGAGTTCTAATCATATCTTAACTCTAACTTTGAATATGAAATATTAATATGGGACAACTAAGTAGAAAGCAAACGAGTGTTTCTCATGCAAAAGTAGTTTATAAGAATGATTTCTAAGATATATAACAGGTAAACATGCAGTGTATGCAAGATGGAAATATTAACCCTTCCTTATATGTATATATTCTAGATCTTAAACTCATTTATATGCAATCGAGCTTCAAACAATGAAATTCCTAATATAAACATTAGAAAAATGTCTAATACCCATCATCCGAGCTTAAAGCGTTCTTGTTACCAGCCGACAAAGCCATGAATGAAGATGCTTATGGAGAAGGAATGGTTTATGAGAGAATGCGATATTCTGAAAATTGCTAAAATTTTAGATAAGGTTTCTTGATTTATTCAGGGATGTGCATTTTCATTGGGATATATGTTCCAATCGTGAGAACAAAGAAAGGGCAACCTGTTTTGTGGATAATCTTGTTGTAATATCCAGAGATAATGACTGGAGCAAACACATTTCTATGAGGAAATTGTCTGTAAATCCTTCTGAAAGTTGTTTGTACATAAGGAGGTTATGAGATCACAAAAATTGCCAACTAATGTTAAACTAAACCACCTACCGTCAGTAATAAGGGGAAAGTTATAGTATAACAGATTGAAGCACTAAAATACCAGAGATTAAACAATGCTAGTACATTTAAATGCAGGTATCGTTTAAACAAAACCATTACCTAAAATATTTTAGTTACTGAGACATTTCCGACATACCATTCTTTTGAATTTTCCAATTATTGAAATCCTACCTCTAAAATCAGATTTTATATTTATTTTTTCTTTGGTTAATACAAAGAGAGCGATTTCTAAACTCACCTTATAACGATCTTCAATGTAAATATTTGACTACCACCTCGAGGTTCCTTTCTTATATCTTTATTGCACGGATATGTAATTATATATAATCTGATAGCGAGATATGTTTACCTGGATTCCTTGCAATCTTAGGGGAGTAATTTAAGAATTGTCTCTTTAGTGCCCTTCCGGTCCTATTTAACCAGAAGGAAGTTATTAATTAATAAATATTCCTAAGTTTTAAAACAAGAATGTATTTGGGGCTACGTTTATATTCGCCTATAAAACTAAACAGTAATTTTTAGACAAAGTCATTTGAATCTAACAAATCAAAATGTTTATAGTGAACGTAAGAACTTTCAAGAGAGAAAGCTATATTCAGAAGAGAAAGTTTTGCTAGATTTGCTTTATGAATCTGAATTTTAATCGTGGTACACGCCTCATATGTGAGAATAAAGAACAGGCAACATATCTTATAGAAAGTGTCTAATAACTATGCATGGAAATATTCCAAAAATGTGTGCATAATTGAACAGTTTAGAAAATTTTACAAAGTTCTAACAAATTTTAAAATAAACCACTTATCTGTAGTACTAACGGAATATATATAGTATGAATTTGTGGTTTCGTAGAATTAAAATCAAGGTTGCTGACATTCAAAATGTTCTTTATTTCCGTACATATAAACTTTGGTCAACACTTACAGTAGCAGAGTTACGTAAGACACACAAATATAATGCTCAAAGTCGCTGACCACAAACAAAGCTGCACGCGGGCGATTCTCAAATTTCATTTCCACTCTGTTTGCAACTCGCGTGGCGACTGTCCACTCAACTCACCGCGGCTCGTTCATTATATATTTAGACGTCTGTGGAATGTTCTGTAAGACGGCACCAGAATAAACACGGACTTTATAGTCATCTATCTGTCTCGGCAAGTCTTTTATCTCCGCCTTGCACTATCTGTATCTTATCTCCGCGCTGCACTGTCTTCTTGTGCGCGGCGCCGTCAGTCTCGACAATAGTATAACAGGACGAGGCACGAAGAATACGATTGATTTAGTACAACAGTAGTCACACAGAGCGTGTGAGGTTCTTCTTTCAGTGAATTTCTATTACAGATAAATACATTCAAAGATACAAATATTACTTCACAAATAATTCAGAGCTGTCTAAATGTGTAACACATCTTCCTTAACTCTTTTCAGTTCTCGCAGTATTCCGTAGCACTGGTTTCTATTTTCAAATGCCTGGTACTTTTCTGTAATTTCATATTTTATTTTTACCTTCTCTACTATATACAGTAAATAGGGGAGATATGGTAATCCGTCCAAATGGTCCATGTCGAGATGTCAATCGATATACCCCATATGTGGTCTCCTGAATAAAAAGAGCATTTTAGGAAAGGGTCATGAAGATAGGAGTAGTAAATATAGTGGCTAAAGATGTATGACATTGTACTTAATTCGATTGTGAGAGTTCAGTTGATTTACAAGTTCTGGATTCGCCTGATAATACACCAGAATTTTTTAAAAAGTACTGTGAGTGTATGAGAGTGTGTCTTAGTGTATGTGTGTGCGTTTCATTTTTGTTGAGTAAAGCAGTTCCTAGATATTCCTTGTTATATGTTTAAGTTTTTAAGTTGGGACAGGAATTCTAATCGTAGTTAACTTCTCTCCATCTTCATCAGCTACACGTTCGGGGACAATTTGGTGCGGGATTTCTATGTTTGAGATGGGATGCATGTTGGCTTTTCGAAGACCCACGTCGAGAAGCCAGATATAAAAGGGTAAATTCGTTGTATTTTGAGCTGTTTCTTGATGATTGTGTTTGATTAAATAAGAGTCATGGGAATCTAATTTTCAGGCGTGTTTCGGAATAAAGTTTCGGATAGGTCAAGTTTTGTAACAATTTAATTGTATTATTTGGATTACGTTTTACTTGAACTTCCTCTCCCTGTCACTTGCAGGTTAATTCCAACATATCGATAAATTCTTAATTTGTTATATTTGAACAGTTCCAACTATTACATAAAAGTTCTTGATCCTGCACCACTATACATCACGCTCACCATTACAAAACATCTCTGTACTAAGATTATTGATTTTTCGTAACTATCGTTACTCCTATCTTAATTTTGTGTTTGGCCCATTTAATTCCACGTCACAACATTACGTCTTACAATTATTACTATGACCAATCACAAAATTACATATATTTTTAATTATTTAAGTTATTAAAGCACAATCACTTTTTTTACAAATTTACAAACTTCATAACTTTTCTGAATGTAACTAAAAACTACTGTTACAAATTCTTTGACTTATACCTCTTAATCCGAAAATAATATTGAATATTTTTGTCTCTGTGCAATAAAAGAGAGAGAACTGTTAAATTTGTTGTATAGGTACCAGTTTTATATTTATTTGGCTCTCGCTTAAAAGCAGTAATATATATTCTCCTTACACATACAAATAATTAGCAATAAGAGATTTATTCAAATGTTTATCTCCAGTGAGCTCAAATGGACAGAGGAACAGCGTTTGTTACAAGAGTAGAGAAACAGGCGTGAGTGAGCACATCCAACTTTCTCTTGTCTACCACATCATAGTAGGTAGAGGAGTCAGTGCACTGTATCCAATAAGTCGAGACGAAGCTTTTCTAGAAAGATACCTTTTTAGCGTCCATGTAAAAGAAAAATGTTTTTAGAAAAAGTTAATTTTTGTTTGTCTGTCTGCAGCATAATTCATAATTCAAAAATATAACGTTGTTTAATGCTTCTGTTTAGTATATAAATTTTTCATAAAAAAAAAGCTAGGCATGGCATTGATTTGGTTTCCACAGAAATGTATCTAATGTTTGATTAATAAACTGCAGCCCGCTTCGGTAGCGTAGATGGCGTGTCTGCCTCACTTTCAAAAGATCCCGAGTTCGAATATCCATCAGGGTGAGTTATCTGGATAAGGTTTTTTCCAGGGTTTTCCCTTATCCTTAAAGACGAATGTAGGGTAACTATAAGCTCCATGGACCCTGGATACCTTTGAGCATCATTTTACCCATTCCATTCACCGTCCGATATGACTTAACGTTTGAGGAAGTAAAATTACAAAAAACAAAATTACAAAAAAAGTGCTTGGTGGCATGTGATTGCCTCTTGTACTACTGTCTGCTTTTGCAAACAAGAAACCAACATCAGGACCATGATTAATGAGCTGTTAGCGACAGTGCTGCCTGAGTTTCTAATTAACGCTTGTGCCTCTAGGAGCGTTGCAGTAAGAAAGTTAATACACCGCATAATAGATGGCGGAATGGTAGAACTATGTCGCTGGAGGAAAGGGGTGTAAAATATTCTAAGGCCCTCTGGTACATGATATCAGCCCATTTGAAGACGAAACAAACTATCAAGATGCTTTATTTTTCTAAATAAGGTATAATTCGGAACTGTTACACCTAAAAAATAAATTGCCTTCCGTAGTTTATTTTCTCTGGCACAAATGCCCAAAGATTACTTAGTTCTAGGCACTTCCTTTCTTATACACAATTATTTGTCCGTTCAGTATTCTCTCATTATACATTACAGATGCTCTTTACCTTTAAGCCACAAGCTGCAATTAAATCTAAGACATAAAAAATAACATAATTATAATTTGATACAGAATCTTATATGTAACAACAAAGATCCATTAGGCTATAAGATATTACAAGTGGAGCCACCTACGGCGACTGCGGCTGATAGATCAAAACATTGTACATCTGCCCGGGCAATCCATGTAACTAACAGAGGGCCTGTTTTATACATTTTGATTAACAATGAGTGTATTATATTCATCATACACCCTCAACTCATTTTTCTCAAAAGGTTTCAGTACTCTGAAGTGTGCTGCTGCACGGCTATGACTTATATTGTTCATGTACACGAAAACACATAAGTAGCAGTTTTTCTAAATTCCATTTGTGGCACCACAGTGTAGCAAAAGGTGCCCTTTCAAAAATTTGGTTGGCTGACAGCACCTTCTTAGACTTCTGTCGTTTTCATAAAAATCGCGAGAAGAATATTTGTAAATTCGTGTTATTTCAAAGCTTTTCATTTAGAAAGGAGAGAATTTGCAAGTTTTCTATAGCTGAAATAAGAAGCCAATTATTATGCGGTTCTCTTTGCATTTCATGGGTCAGAGGGCACGTGGGGAATGCCGGAAGTGAACGTAAAGATGAGCTTACAAAGGGAGCTGCGACTTCAAGTGTTCCAGAGACTTACAGTCCATGCCCCATTTCTTATTTGAGGCAAACATTAGAGGAGATTAACATCAACGAGTGGAATAAATACTACCTAAAAAGTGATTGTGGTGCCTTGACTAAGGATACCTATTTCTCAACAACTTCTGACAGACATAAATATAAATTCGTTAATCCTATCTATGTTCTCAATCACTTATTAACTGGATATGCCGTTTTTCTGTTTTGAAAGATACGAACTTGAATTATCGCTTCAATCCTAAGCTTACACTTTCTCAAAAGTTATTAATATTTCATGGCTTCCTTAAACAAAATATTTCTTAAGCTAAATGATGCATCTTTATATTTACTGTTTCTCAGCTTGATATGGAACTTTGTTATATGTTTTTAAATTGTATTATATTAATAAATTTGTAAATTATATTCCAAAAATACCTTTGGGTAAAATAGGAATCAAAAACGAAATTGGATAATAAATAAATGAACTAACAATCCACTTGTAGATGTGTCATGGTTTGCCGGTTTTAAATTTCAACAACCATTGAGAATGAAGCGGAAACCACAGTCTATCGGCAGGAAATTGCAGATATATTTTTCGTTTGTCGTGTACATATTAAAGTACTGCATTTTGATTAAACCTTTAAGGTATATTTCAGGAAAAAGCAATTACCAACTTTAACTGTTTCATTGAGATGATATAGTTTTTGGAGTTTGGCTGGTAGACTTCCTCAACGACAGTGAACCGATATGACCGCTATTTAGTATTTATTCGAAACCTTGGTTTTGAGTCATATTGTCCGCAGGCAACAACACATCAAAAAAGAATCCTCTAAATAATATTTTTGGCATTAGATGGGCACTAGAACTTTATTTGGTATACATTCTCGCAGCCACATCTGATTAAAGTTTCCCTAAAACTCCCAAATAACAAAATAGCGTTTTAATGGACACTTAATACTCATATTTGTAATCCGTTTGTACCCCGCCTGTAGTTTCAATGGAATTTAACTGAAGATATACGTAAAACTGGTTGAAACTATTATACATAAACCAGCTTCAGGAGACTTACCCTCTGAAACACAATACTCATTGCTTCCGTTTATTAACTTTTGCCTGCAACCTGGCCCCAGTTTATTATCATTACATTCATAATTAACTTTAAACCCGACAGAAGCATTATCATTCTTATATTTTTAAAATAGTTCCATATAACTAAGACATATTCATATATACGAAGTAATTAGAACTTTGGCGTCATCTATAACTTGCTACGTGCACTTCCTGTTTCATGGGACTACCACCATGTGCCCTGCAGTCGCACTCACTACACACGAGGGAAATTGCAACTACAGTTTTGTATGTCTGCTTTATCTTAATGTTATCTTGTTTTATTTTCTGTAAACCTACATACATTGCATGTGTATTAGGAGTTGCAATCTAACCAGACATTTACTGACGTATTGTGCTGCAGATATATATTTGAGGATAACCTGAATTTAAAACAAAACCATATATTTCAGGAATAGCTTAAAATTGGGATTTCGGCTATACCAAACTTATACAACATTTACACGCCATGAAGTTAAAGATAACCCCGCAATGGTGCTCTACTAGATAAATGGAAACGGTTCTTATATTTTTCCCAAAAGTAGCTCAAATACTTACATGAAATAGCATATGATTGAAATATGTTTATGCCAAATGAAATGGATATGTTAAAATTGCAGAGAATGTCCTCAGATGTCCTTTCCATTCTAATTCTCTTAAAGGGGAGACTACTTGAGATTTCATCTTACAAATCATTTCAGATTTACACTTGGTTATTTTTCTCACTTTCCCGACAGCTATATTTTTCAAAAATGATAAGTCGTTATTACTTTCTATTACCTAATTGCTCAAGTTGCATTGCCGTCCAATAATTCAACAGGGCGGTTTCGGTCGCAACACACCTTTTGAAGTCCCCGATTTAGAACTTATTTACAGATCTGTCACGTCCGTGCACGAAATACAGGGATCCAAAGAACATTTAAGAAAGCTATGAGAGATCTATATGAATATAAAAATGAGATCTTTTATATTCTGTTGGAGAAGCGAATTTCCAAGTTATTCCCTATTTAAGCACTTTAAAATTATTTGACTCTAACTGTAAATTTACAATGTTCGTTCTCTTCACGACATTATAGTCAGAAATGTTACTGTAATATATCTGAAGATGGTATATTCATATTAAGTATCCATGAATTAACTAACTTGAAGCTAAACACAAGAAAGAATCATTTCTTATTGTGAAGTATAATTAATATACCGAATATTGCTAGGTAAATCCTGTAGAGGCGCTGCCGCTAGTTATATTAAACCTATTTATAAGTTTTGCTCTTCCGCTTCTCTTTCCTTGTGGAACATTATAGAGAATACTAAAAAAAACAAAAGGTTACTGTAAACAAAAACAAAAATATAGCGGCAAGTTTCAAACTTCAATTAATTTCTTGTACCAATAAGTGTGAATGAGGACAGAGATATGCAACATTACTCGAAAAAATTGTGATGAACTTGTCAAAAACATGCGCGTGTTGGTACTACTACAGTCGCGAGTAGACATTCAGCCTAAAACTGAACATTGTTCTACCATGAAGGTGTGCTCAAGTTTCTTTAAATTATTTTTCTTTGACCAGCATTCAGATGTACTGTCTTATGTCTTCGAGCAGGCTTCACAGAGAGACTACTTGAGATTTCCTCTTGCACATTGCTCTGTGAACGGTTGTTTCTTCTGATTATTACCACTTCTCTGCTGATATATGTTAACACCGGCATAGAGTGCTTTTTGCTTTAATTTTTGTATTTTTATCTGGCTCCATTTGCTTCCAATATTCTAATTTTTAGGTTTCCAATACTGAGTAGCTCATCAATTGGTTCAGTAGCAATGTAAATCAGATAAACGATTTTCAAATGACTACAGGGTACATAGAACTTCTAGTTACCGGATACTCTTCTTTTAGGATAAGAGAAAACCTCCAACGTTAAGTCATGTCGGTCGAAGGATGAAATGATATTAATATGAGTACAGGCTACATAGAGCTTAATTACCAGTTATTCATCTACCAGGGAAAGCGTCCAAATTTAAGTGATAAATTGGGAAGAATGACGATGCTCAAATGAGTCCAAGACTCACTTAGCTCAGAGCTTTCAGACATTCCTCTTTTAAGGATAAGGGGAAACCTTATCACAGAGTTTCGACTTCGGAGCTCATTGACAGGTTACCAAAGCCCTATATTCGTGGACACAGCAGCATGTAGTGTGGTGTGTAACAGAGACATAAAGAACCATCTGCACTGACTGGTTTTCTCTGTGTATATCTGCCAAATCAATTGAGTACAATATTGTCAAAACAGATAAAGATGTGAAAAATCCATATTAATGTACACAGCTCAGCATCTGTTTTGGAAAGTGGTGGATTTTCTCTAAGAAATGTTTCATTTGATTTATATCATAACCACGTGTTCAAAATTTGTAGAATGTTGTGGTTCTTAATAAATATTTCTGTTGCATGCGTTATCCGACCTGTCCATTGCCTTTGGTAGAGGTTAAGCACCTAACATGTATCTAAGCACACCAACATTTGAGAGCAAATGTAATTAGATCACGAAAGAATAATTTCTTATTGTGAAGTAAGTTTGATCTCGCGACTATTGCTGGTTAGGCTCTGTGGATGCGCTGATGCCGATTACACTAACCTTAATAGGATGTTGTCTCCGCTTCTTTCGTTCTAATGGAACATTATGCATAATGTCTACGTCAGTCAAATCGTTTTCTTGAAACGATATTACAGAGACAAGTTTCGATTTTCCATTAATTGCAATGTGATTGAAGAGAAAGCTGTAACGAATGTATTTCATGGACCTTTCTAAATATTTTTGTCAATAATACATTTCAATAGGAATATAAAATGGACTTTAATGTACACTGCTCTTACCCTTGACATCTGATAAGGAAATTCCTAGATTAGTTAACAAACTTTTCAGGAACATTCACAAAAAATACGGAACAATAATGTAATGAGCAATGAAATAAGCACGGTTGGGTCTTTAACTTATATATGCTTTTGGAGACATTTCTTCACAAAAAGAATACATGTACGAGCCAATTATAGCTTTTATATATCAAATAACACCTTCTTGCTATTTAGGATGTGTCTTTTGACAAAACGGCACAAAGTGTCACTATTCTAGTGTTATGAAAAACTAATAACTAAGACATAATGATCTACACATAGCAATTACGACCTGCACGACATCTGTATATTCTAAGTGTACTTGGTGTTTCATGCCACTGCCACCGCGTGTCGCTGTGCTCGTAGTCACTCGGTAAACACGCGGGACATCCGATCTGCAGGTGTGTGCCGACTATTTACCTTGATTTTTGTTTTAGATTTCAATATTTTCTGTACCACGAAATTGCATAGCAGGTAGATGAAGAATTAAATTATATCATAAAGCTCCATGTCAAGATTGAACTGGGATTTCATGTTTTGGAGGAAGAGATTTTATAAGAACCTCGTTTTGGTGCGTGTGTATGTGTGTTGTAGTGTTTAACGTCCGCTCTTACTACATGCGGCACCGCAGATGGTGGCAATTATGATACATAAAATGAAGATGGAGTACCGAGGGGGTTAAATGGTGAGAGAACTAGGAGGAAACCCGACCCTACACTGCTTTGTCTACCACAGATCTCTCATGCGGTCTTCTGGGACCTGGACCGCGTTAGTGAGTGTCGAGTGGTATAAGCACTCGTCCACGGTGCGGGTGGTGTGTGAGTGTGTGTGTATGTGTGTGCAAACCCGACCCTACACTGCTTTGTCTACCACAGATCTCTCATGCGGTGTTCTGGGACCTGGACCGCTTTAGTGAGTGTCGAGTGTTATAAGCACTCGACCACGGTGCGGCTGGTGTGTGAGTGTGTGTGTTTATGTATGTGCAAAGCTCATATCTGGAAATTAGGTAAACACCTAAACCTGTAAAATGCGTATTACGTAGATCGTTATAATGGTTTGGGGAAAAAAATTATTTTAAAAAATGAACATCGCGTAATGAATTTTGAAATACCAGTATTTGATTCTGCTTCTAGGTGTGTTTCATTTCTCAGATTTTGGTAATGCTGAAAAACATAAGAACGGGTATCCGGAATCCTTGGCTACTAAGCTTATTGATGGAATGACGATGAAAACAATCTGCTTTTGAAATCGATGTCCATTACAAAGAAGAATTTACACAATTATCTTAACATAAGTGTAGTTTTCTGTTACAAATATTTATATTTCTGTAAAATCCTTGTTTCACTGTTTTCAAGGACAAATAATGAGAGCATCCAAAAAATTCTACAACAGCACAACTTTAGATGGAATGTTTTTCAAACATCTTCACTTCATCAAGAATGGCTTTAAAGATTTGTTATAGCTATTATATGCTTATGGTGTTTAAGTAATTAATTAAATGCATATCATCAATTTTCTGTAAATTTGTCATTAGATTAAGACAACGTGAGCCAGGTTGTCTTATATGTTTAATTTTATTTTCTTAGTATAAATGCCACAGATAATTTCGTCATTAAAACATTAGTTATGTGAAGTTACTAAAATCTTGTAGAGTTCCAGATGTTATAGGATTTGAACGATAATTTCAATGCCAAATTTGCATCTAAACTTAACTATTTTGACAGTTTTCGGTGCCTTCTGAAAAAAAACCAATCAATATTCCCAAACAGGACTGCGAAATTAAAGTAGGACTCAACAATAAAAGATACGTATTACCACTAATACGGTGATGTAATGTACTTTTCTTAAAATTTATACCAATGCTCGGTACTACATACGCAAGCGAACAGAGGTTTACAGTTATGATGCTACGAATATCCACTGGCAAGTCTATTGTACCGTGTAATGGTAAACAGAACAAGTTCAACTTAAAAGTTCTGCCGTACTGAGCTCAGCGTATTATTTGGAATGTTTTCCTTCATAAGCAACATTGGTTGTTTAATTAGATTTGTATGACGGGCTGTCGGATAAGAAAACACAACAATAACAGTAGAGAAAGATAACATTTCCCTGAATCATGCTGAATGTTGCACCACAATAATGCGCGGCCGCATATTGCCAAAATTGTTGCTGAATTGCTTACAAAAATCAACGTGAAGGGTATCCCTCATGATTCCTATAGTACGGATTTAGCCCGTGGTGATTTTGTTCTCTTCCCTAACTTGAAGAAACCCCTTCGTGGGAGGCACTATCCATCATCAGAAGCAGTGGTGAAGCCTGCGGAGATGATTCTGAAGGATCTCTCAAAATGGTTTCCATCATGTTTCTGAAGACTGGCAGAAACGCTGGGACAAGTGCATCGCATTCAGGGGAGACTATTTTGATAAGGACCATCGAAATTATGAGGACGAGTAAGGCTTCGTTGTCAAAAATATTGTGATCATTCTTTATAGAACAGCTCTCGTAGCTACAGCTTTGTATCGATCACATGCAGGATATGTTGTAATATTAGACCTATCTTCGGCAGAATACTCAGAAATTTACTCTTATTTCTTGTCTTCTTTGTCAATAGTACACTTCAAGTCTGAGGCAGAGTAAAGAATAGCGATTAAAATATACATTAGCCTCCAAGTACAAAATTGAATCGAGAAGATATTGACACATAGCTTCACTCACACTGTTTATTCACAGGACATGTTTCAAGAGCTCTTGCTCCTATCATCAGCTGATCCTCGACTAGTGCAAGTTGTAGTGGTTTCCTCTTTCTCCGTTTTGTCAATAGATGGCGTGATGTACATGTCAAAGATGTCCGGTGGTGGAGTTTCAAAATTCATGAATCTATGAAGATTTTTGTTGTTGAAGATTCTTTCCCATACGGAAAGGTCTACGGGGTGATTAACATATTTTATTAGAGATGTTTCCAAGTTGATGTCATGTCTAGTATACAAAAAATGAAAAGCCCCTGCTGATTTTTCTGTTTCACCATTTTTAATGTTTCTTAGATTTCCTTTAGTTCTGATGTTAATATTTCTTTTTGTTTTTCCTATATGAATGTTAGGGCAAGTTTCACATTTGATCTCTTAGATTCCAGGTTTTTCTTTGGTAGTGATTGAATTTTTGGGAATGCCTTTTAACAAATTTCTGATATTAAAAATATTTTGAGGTGCAAGAGTTATGTTGTGTTTTGAGAAGATTTTTTGGAATTCGTTATAGGCTGATGGGTGGAAGGTGAATTTTTTAAAAACTTTTTTCTCTTTTTCTCCTGTAGGTTCTAGGTTGGTGGTTTCTTTTATTTTCTTAGCTTTGTTGAGTCTGTTAACTCTTTTGTCTACTAAATTTGGGTTGAAACCGTTGGATATAGCTACTTTTTTATGTGTAGGTATTCTTCTTGATAATCTTCTCTGTTTAGTGGAAAGTTGATCATCCGAAATATTAAACTGTTGAAAATGGCATGTTGGTGTTGTTTTAGGTTGAAACTGTTGTTATTGATGTAATTTCCTGTGTGTGTCGGTTTCCTGTAAATATCAAAAGGTGAGTTTGTTGTTCATTTGTTTGATTTTGATGTCCAAAAAGGGGAGCACACCATCCTCGTCTGTTTCCAATGTAAATTTTATAGCTGGATTGTGTATATTCAAAAGTTTAAGACCATCTTGTATGAGTTTTTTAGGTACTATTGCAAACATATCGTCAACATAGCGATACCATACTTTGAAATAATTTGGAACAGCTTTTGTGATATGTGTTTCAAAATCACTCATAAATAAATCTGCCAAGAAGGGATACAATGGGTTGCCCATAGCTAGGCCGGTTTTTTGTTTATAGATCTGTCCATTAAAGCTGAAAACATTTTGATTGATACAAATTTCTGTAAGTTGTGAAAGTTCTTCTATTTCTTCAGATGTTATTTGTATTGATTCCAGCCATTTTTTGAGAAGTGCAATAACCTCATTGGTAGGTATACTTGGATATAAAGAAATGACGTCAAAGGAAACTAAAGCATCTGTAGAGTTGGTCTTTGTGTCCTTCAGGAGATTTAACAATTCAAACAATTTTTTGATACTTAAATTTTCAAATTTTGTGAAGTATCTGAAGATATGAACCAGCCATTTTGATAGTTGGTAGGTGGGTGCATAAATGTTATTAATTATTGGTCTGAGGGTAATTTCAGGTTTATGTATATTGGGTAAACCATATATGTATGGTGTTTTTGGATTGTCTATTTTATTGTTCAATTTATCTCTTTTAGTCATGATTTTACTGTTTTTAATGGCTAATTCCACAGATTTGCATGCTTTCTTTAATGGATTGTTTTCTAATTTAGCAAATTCTTTACCGTTTAAAAGGTTGTCCATTTTTTTGCGATAGTCTTCTTCCTCCAGTATTTCTATTTTGTTACCCTTGTCTGCTTTTGTTAATATTACCGGTTTTTCATTTAAATTTTTTATTTATTTTTTATAGGAATAACTTTTTGAATTGCATTTTGAATATGATCTAGAGTTTCTATGCACTGTGTTCTGATCGTAGAGTTTATATTATCGGGGAAATTATTAATCGCTATTTCAATGTCCGCGATATAGTTTTCAATGTTTTTGTGTAATCTGCACATGCTTTTAGGCCTTTGTTTAGAACATCAATTTCTTTCTCTGTGAAGTTGTATGTGGATAGATTCGTTACATTGTTAGGTTTTTGAGATGAGAGTAATAAATCTTGCTTTTTATGTGGATTTGGTTCTTGCTTCTTTTGAAGATTCATGAATTTTTTTTTCAAAACGGCTGTTTTCTTATGAATTTTCAAATTAAGAATTGACAGCATATTACTTTCTAAGTTAGACCACATGTCAGGAGTAGATCTTTATGGCTCAGTACCAAACCAGAGTTTTGATGACATCTCATTTGCGGAGATCTGCGTATAGGTTTTACATCACATTTACACTCACATTGTACAGCTTGATTGAAATGAATGTATAGACAAAACTGGTTAAATCTGTTGTATATAAACCAGCTTATGGAGACATTCCATCCGAAACACAGTAGTTATTGCTTGTCTATATTGACTTTTGTACACAACATGGCTCCAGTTGATTATTATTCACATTTCGAATTACCTTTCAACGTAAAAGAAACATTAATAGTCTTTCATTTTTTAAAGCATTCTTAATAACTAAGACATATTCATACATAAGGAGCAATTTGAAACTTAGCGCCATCTATAAATTGCAATTTGTACTTGATCTTTCCGGAGACTTCTGCTATGTGCGCTGTAGTCGCACTCACTAGACACGAGGGACATTTCAACTGGTTTTCTGCCCAGTTACGTTTTTCGACTTTTGTGTTACTGTAATCTTGCTTTATCTTATGTACCAAAAACATACATAGCAGGTAGAGGAGGAGTTGCCTTCTAACCAGACATTTAATAACGATATTGTACTGGTGACATGTAGAGATAGGTTAGTGATAGTTTAGTGATATAGTGATACATGTGATAGTTTAGTATCACCTGAATCTAAAACCAAAACAGATTTTTTCAGCGAAGCTCAAAACAGCAAAATCAGTTATATACCAAACTTTTACAACATTTACACGCCTAGAGTTAAAGACACAACCCGCCATATAGCACCACCAACTAACCGAAAATATTTCTTACATTAGTTTTGTCAAAAATAACTAATACTTTCATTGAAGTAGTATATGATTGAAATATATTTGTGACAAATGACATTGATATGCTAAATTTGCACGGAATGTCCTCAGAAGTGGCACCATCCTGGATCGATTTATATAACTATAAACTGTAAGATATAGCAATATCTTACTACACCTATAATGTAGATCTTGTTGTAACATTCATTTTATGTCTGATACATTTTATTTTCTAGAGTCAAACATTTTAGATCTACTCTTGGTTATATTTCACAATTTCCCAATAATTATACATTTCTAAAACAGAATTCTATGTTAGTTTCTACATTACGGACCTACTCGGATTGGAAAGCCGTGCATTACCGTCCAATAATTCAATACCGAGGTTTCATTAACAACATATGTTTCGAAGTCCCTCGAATTAAAACGTATTTACGAATATGTCACATTAGTGCACGAAATGCAGAGGCCCAGTTTCGATCTATGAAAGGTTTGAGAGAATTATATAAATATAAGAATGAGATCTTTTATTTCCTGTTGTAGATACAACTACAAGGGAATTTAAAAATCCATCCCCTAGTTAAGTACTATTAAAACACTGGACTGTCACTTAAAATATACTGTCTCCAGTTTCTTCACGACGCAGTCTTACGACACGTATTCTCTGTATAGCTCTGATTAAATTAAAGTTTACAGATTTACCCAAACATAAATGTACTTGCCTTCAAACTTATGTAAATGTTTGATACCAAATACAAATGTTTAGAAAATGGCAAAATAAGGTCACAAATGCATAGAACTTTTGTGTTTATCTGATCTGGCAAGTGCTGGTTTATTTCACAATGTTCGTTGCTCAGTCGTATTAATGTGACAACCATCTATAATGATTCAGAAATACGACATATCAAAAGTGGTATTGAAATGAAGAGACAGAGAATGCTTAAGTCTTAAGGCTATTTTTTGTAACTTATTTGCCTGGTGCCGGTACATTGGACCTGGCTTACAGGCTCTAAATTTACATGGGTTTATAATTCTGGTTATGGTTCTTTATTGTCTTTGTGGTTCCTTTAAAACCCATACGGCGACCTGTTCTGAGGCTGCCGTGAACCAGTTTTATCTCGTTATTTATCTCTGTCTTTCTTTTTCTTGTATTTATGTTTACATATTTAAACTGCGCTTATTTGCTCGCGCGCGTGCACACACACACACCAACACACACCTGGGCATACCACGTACGTCCCAAAATAACAGGCACTACACTGTACAGAGTTGGCTATGAACAATATTTACAATGATCGCAGTAAGGCTGTTCGGCAGCGGGGAGCGTGGCCTGGGCCAGTAAGGGTTGGGCGCGCATAATTTTGCAGTCGTATTGCTTTTTTATTTTCGTTTTTCTTCAATGTGCTTTGATTCTGGCGTGTTTTCGGTGCTTGGGTTCGCCTTTCATAATATTCTGTATGGTGGGGTTTTGATGGTGTCGGATGTGCGTCCAGATGGAAGAGGCATGTTTGTTGATATCCTCGTTGATATAAGGGACGTGGGTTTCTTGGTGAATGGTGGCAGTTGTTGTTCGGATAGGAGCAGACAGGATTATGCGTAGGGATACGTTTTGTAGGATTTGGAGATACTTTAGAGCGGTTTTGGAGGTGTTGGCCCAGACCACACAGGCGTAGAGGACCACGGATAAAATAAAGGATCTATATAGGATGAAGTACGAGCGCAGCTTTAGCTGTTTGCTCCTAAATATGGGGGCGCACATATTTAATCGCTGCCGCCCATTATTGGCGCTATCTCTATGGTGGGTGGTCCAATGCATCGTATCTGCCAAAGTCACGCCGATGTACTTGACCTACTGATGACACTGCAATATTTTACCATCGACTGTTAGGTCCATTGCCAAAGGGTGCCGCTTTGTTAAATGTATAAGCTGGCATTTTTTCGCATTAATTTTGATTTTCCAGTCATGAAGCCATAAAAAGAAGCGGTCAATATACCGCTGCATACCTAAAAGTCCATAACGAGGATTTTTATGATGGTTGTATATTGCATTTTCGTAAGTATATATTGCAACTTTGCATCTGGCGTCAACGGGGAGGTCGTTGGTGAAGAGTATATACAGGAAAGGTGACATAATAGCCCCTTGTTGTAAGCCAGCCTGCATCACTCTCTCCTTTGAGGGGGAGCGATCCACATGGACGTAGAAGGGCCTGTTTTTTTAAAAAATTATGCAGCAATGGCAGTGAATTTTGGAAGCCCGGAAACTCTCGATGCCAGCACCGATCAAACGCCGCTTCTATCTCCATAAATAGCACCAACGTTGAAGCCCCATTGTTAAATTGCTCGGGGACATCACGTACAAGGCTTAAATGTTGAAGGTCTGTTGAGTGTCCTTTTCTAAAGCCAAATTTTGAATTCGAAGTGTCAATCGCGGCAATTTGTTTTTGGAGTCGAAATTGAATTATGTTCTCCAGCAATTTACCAGTAGTAGACAGGAGACTAATGCGGCGGTAATTTTGATTTTACCTGGTGCTTTTCCTATGCTTAGGGAGCATTATTACCTTGGCTCATTTCCATGTGTTAGGGAAATAATTTTGCTGCAAACAAGCGTTGAAAATTTTTGTAAGTTGCTCCAGGGATTTTCTCGGGAGATGCTTATTTCCTCATTAGTCACCCTGCCGGGTCGGCGGCTATCCCATAAAGTAGCTTCCCAATGAGCTTGTACACTTCCTGCGGCGTTGTGTGGGGTAAGTGTTGCTCATGCATCTGTGTCACCCAGCATTGTACCCAAGTCTGGACATCACGTCCTAACTGGGGGTTCGTCGCTGAGTTATCTGTAAATCTTGTTTCCAGACAGTCTGCAAAGACCTCGGCTTTCTCCTCAGAGGAGAAGTGCAGGCCGAGGCGAGTGTGTAGCGCCTCAGGGACAGAGTTAGCGCTCGAGGGGTCTTTAAATGCCTTTAATAAGTACCATAAAGAATTGCCCGAATGTGTGGTATTTTATATTTTCTGCTCCTACTGCTTAAGTTTTTTAATTTAATTTGTTGCCGAATGACGTATGCATAGGCATAGTTCAAGGCAGAATTGAAATGAAGATATACATAAAACTGGTTGAATCTGTTATACATAAACCAGGTTCAGATGACTTACCCTCCGAAACCTAATACTCATTGCTTCCCATTATTGACTTTTGTTTGCAACTTGGCTCCAGTTTATTTACCCTTACATTCATAATTACCTTTATACCTGAAAGAAGCATTACCATTCTTATATTTTTAAAATAGTTCCTAATAACTAAGACATATAGATACATACGAAGTAATTACAACTTTTGCCTCATCTATAGTCTGCTACGTGCACTTCCTTATTCATGAGACTTCCACCATGTGCGATGCAGTCGCACTCACTGCGCAAGAAGGAAATTACTGCTGCAGGTTTGTTTGTGTGCCTTATCTTAGTGTTATCTTGTTTTATTTTCTGTAAACCAACATGCATAGCATGTGGAGTAGCAGTTGCATTCTAACCAGACATTTACTGACGTAGTGCGCTGCAGATATATATTTGAGGATAACCTTAATCTAAAACAAAACCAGATTTTTCAAGAATAGCTTAAAACTGGGATTTCGGTTATATACCTAACTTATACGACATTTTCACGCCAAGAAGTTAAAGATAACCCCGCAATAGTGCGCTACTCAATAAATGGAAACGATTCTTATATTTCTCCCAACTGTAGCTCTAATACTTTAATTAAAATAGCCTATGATTGAAATATGTTTATGCCAAATGAAATGCATATGCTAAAATTTCAGGGAATGTCCTCAGAGGTCCTTTCCATTCTAATTTCCTTAAAAGGGAGATTACTTGAGATTTCATCTTACAAATCATTCAAGATTTACCCTTGGTTATTTTTCTCACTTTCCCGATATTTATATTTTTCCAAAATGATAATTCGTTATTACTTTCAATTACCTAATGGCACAAGTTAATTGCAATGTGATTGAAGAGAGCTGTAACGAATGTATTTCATGGAGTTGTCTTAATATTTTTGCCAATAATAAATTTCTATAACAATATAAGCAGGTTTTCCCTGAACCTAGGAATGTTTACTGCCAGATCTAAAATTGGTAAAGGACAACACGTCAAAAATGGACTTTATTGTACACTGCTCTTACCCTCGACATCTGATAAGGAGATTCCTAGATTAGTTAACAAACTTCTCAGGAACATTCACAAAAAATAGGAAACAATAATGGAATGAGCAATAAAATAAGCACAGTTGTTTGTTTAACTTATATATGCTTTTGGAGACATTTCTTCCGAAAAAGAATACTTGTACGGGCCAATTATAGTTGTTATATATCAAATAACTCATTTTGCTACTTTTGCTATTTAGGATATGTATTTTGACAAAACC
Source organism: Mantis religiosa (assembly GCA_030765055.1). Lineage (NCBI taxonomy): Eukaryota > Metazoa > Arthropoda > Insecta > Mantodea > Mantidae > Mantis > Mantis religiosa. The sequence goes on along the minus strand of CM060950.1, from coordinate 242,305,481 downwards.
ACACAAAGTGTCACTATTCTAATGTTATTGAAAACTAATAACTAAGACATAATGCTCTACACATAGCAATTACGACCTATGTCTTAAAAGTTGAAGGTCTGTTGAGTGCCCTTTTCTAAAGCCAAATCTTTGATTTGAAATGTCAATTGCCGCAATTTGTTTTTGGAGTCGAAATTGAATTATGTTCTCGAGCAACTTACCAGTAGTAGACAAGAGACTAATGGGGCGGTAATTATGAGGTTACCTGGTGCTTTTTCCATGCTTAGGGAGCATTATTACCTTGGCTCGTTTCCAAGTGTCAGGGAAATAATTTTGCTGCAAACAAGAGTTGAAAAATTTTGTAAATTGCACCAGGGCTTTTCTCGGGAGATGCCTGAGATCCTCATTATTCACCCAGTCCGGACTGGCAGCTTTCTCGTTAGGTAGCTTCCCAATGAGGTTGTACACTTCCTGCGGCGTTGTGTGGGGCAAGTTTTGCTCATGCCTCTGTGTCACCCAGCTTTGTCTGTGTCATCCCGTTCTAACTCGGGGTTCGTCGCTAAGTTTTCTGTAAATCTTGTTTCCAGAGAGTCTGCAAAGACCTCGGCTTACTCCTCAGAGGAGAAGTGCAGGCCGAGGCGAGTGCGTAGCGCCTCAGCGCCTGAGTTAGCTCTCGAGGGACTTTAAATGCCTTTAATAATTTCCATTAACAATTGCCCGAATTTATGGCATTTAATATTTTCTGCTTCTACTGCTTAATTTTGTTTCATTTAATTTGTTGCCGAATGACATATTCATAGGCATTGTGCCAAGGAAGAACTGAAATGAAGATATACATAAAACTGGTTGAATCTGTTATACATAAGACAGCATCAGATGACTTACCCTCCGAAACCTAATACTCATTGCTTCCCATTATTGAATTTGTTTGCAACATAGCTCCAGTTTAATATCCCTTACATTCATAATTACCTTTATAACTGAAAGAAGCATTACTATTCTTATATTTTTAAAATAGTTCCTAATAACTAAGACTAAGAGATACATACGAAGTAATTACAACTTTGACGTCATCTATAGTCTGCTTCGTGCACTTCCTGTTTCATGAGACTTCCACCATGTGCGCTGCAGTCGCACTCACTACACACGAAGGAAATTACAGCTGCAGGTTTGTTTGTGTGCCTTATCTTAGTGTTATCTTGTTTTATATTCTTTAAAACCACATACATAGCACGTGGAGTAGCAGTTGCATTCCAACCAGACATTTACTGACGTAGTGTGCCGCAGATATATATTTGAGGATAACCTTAATCTAAAACAAAACCAGATTTTCCAAGAATAGCTTAAAACTGGGATTTCGGTTATATACCTAACTTACACGACATTTACACGCCAAGAAGTTAAAGATAACCCCGCAATAGTGCGCTACTAAATAAATGGAAACGATTCTTATATTTTTCCCAAATGTAGCTCTAATACTTTAATTAAAATAGCCTATGATTGAAATATGTTTATGCCAAATGAAATGCATATGCTAAAATTTTAGGGAATGTCCTCAGAGGTCCTTTCCATTCTAATTTCCTTAAAAGGGAGATTACTTGAGATTTCATCTCGCAAATCATTCAAGATTTACCCTTGGTTATTTTTCTCACTTTCCCGATATATATATATTTTACAAAACGATAAGTCGTTATTACTTTCGATTACCTAATTGCACAAGTTGCATTGCATTCCAATAATTCACCAGGGCGGTTTCGGTAGAAACACACGTTTCGAAATCCCCGATTTAGAACGTATATACAAATATGTGACGTCCGTGCACGAAATACAGGGACCCAAAGACGATTTAAGAAAGCTGTGAGAAAGCTATATGAATGTAAAAATGAGAACTTTTATTTTCTGTTAGAGAAACGAATTTCTAAGTTATTCCGTAGTTAAGCACTTTAAAATTTTTTGACTGTAACTTAAAATTTACACTGTTTCTTCTCTTCACGACTTTATAGGCAGAAATGTTACTACAATATATCTGAAGTTTGTATATTGATATTAATTATAAATGAATTAACTAACTTGAAGCTAAACACAAGAATGAATCATTTCTTATTGTGAAGTATGCTTAATGTTCAGAATATTGCTAGGTAAATCCTGTAGAGGCGCTGCCGTCAGTTATATTAAACCTATTTAAAAGTTTTGCTCTTCCGCTTCTATTTCCTTGTGCAACATTATAGGAAATACTAGAGCAACCAAAAAAGTTACTGTAAACAAAAATATAGCCACAAGTTTCAAACTCCCATCAATTTGAATGAGGACAGAGATATGCAACATAACTCGAACAAAATTTATGAACTTGTCAAATGCATGCGAGTTTTGGTACTATTACAGTCGCAAGTAGATATTCAGCCTCAAACTTATCATTGCTCTTCCATGAAGGTGTGCTCAGGTTTCTTTAAATTATTTTTCTTTGACCACCATTCAGATGTACTGTCATTTGCCTTCGAGCAGACTTCACAGAGACACTACCTGAGATTGCCTCTTGCACATTGCTCTGTGAACGGTTGTTTCTTCTGATTATTACCACTTCTCTCCTGATATATGCTATTACCGGCATATTGTGCTTTTTGCTTTAATTGTTGCCTTTTTATCTGGCTCCATTTGCTTCCAAAATTTTAATTTTTAGGTTTCCAAAACTAAGTATCTTATCAATTGGTTCAGTGGCAATGAAAATCAGATAAATAATTTTCAAATGATTACAGGGTACATGGAGCTTCTAGTTACCGGATACTCATCTTTTAGGATAAGAGAAAACCTCCAACGTTAAGTCATATCGGACGAAGGATGAAATTATGTTAAAATGAGTAAAGGCTACATAGAGCTTAGTTACCAGATATTCATCTATCAGGATAAGGGAAAGCGTCCAAAGAGAAGTGATAAATTAGGAAGAATGAAACGATGCTCAAATAAGTGCAAGACTCACGGAGCTCAGAGCTTTTAGATATTCTTCTTTTAAGGATAAGGGGAAACCTTATCACAGTTTCGATTTCGGGACTCATTGACAGGCTAACAAAACCCCATATAAGTGAACACAGCAGCACGTGGTGTTTTGTGTATCAGAGACGTAAAGCAACAGCTGCACTGACTTGTTTTCTCTGTGTATATCTGCCAAATCAGTTTTATACAATATTGTCAAAACAGATACATATACATATTAATGTACTCAGCTCAGCATCTGTTTTGCAAAGTGGTGGACTTTTTCATAAGAAATATCTAATTGGATTTATATCATAACCACGTGTTCAAAATTTGTAGAATGTTGTAGTTCTTAATAAATATTTCAGTTACATGCATCATCCGACCTGTCCATTGCCTTTGGTAGAGGTTAAGTACCTATCATGTAGCTAACCACACCAACATTTGAGAGCAAATGTAATTAGATCACATTAATTGCAATGTGATTGGATAGAGCTGTAACCAATGTATTTCATGGACCTGCGACAGCACGTCAAAAATGGACTTTAATGTACACTGCTCTTACACTCGACATGTGATAATTGCTTCTGGTTAAATACAACCAGGAGGGCACAATACTTAAATTAATTGTTCTTATATGGTATGCGTACAAATGACTTTTAGATTAAGAATATATACATACAAGGAAGGTTTAATGCATTCAGTCTTCTGAAAGATATTTGCTAAAGTACTTGCTTTGTGTGTTAGAAATCATGAGTTTAACCTGCTGTTGCACAAGAAATATTTATTTACTTTCTACTAACCTGCTCCATACTAGTATTTCATATTCCCAAATACTTACAATATCATTAGTATACCAATATAAGTGTATCTACAGAACTTCCATTCACCAGTGCTCGGATACGACAACGGGCAGTGTTGATTTTGTGTAAGAGATGGTTTATGTGATCTTGCTAATCTATATATGTGTGTAACTGAAAGTCCGGAAGTGAGATACAATTTATTTTAATAACATCGTACAAATCCCATCTTCTACTGTGGTACATGGTGTACGAGCATTGTAAATTTAACAGTATTTGTTTAGTCTAAGTACGCAGAGAGTTTAATAGCTTTAAACTGAAAGCGATGTGACAGACAGTTCAAAACATAACTTTATTTAATTACTCAATCGTTCCACACTTTCAAGGCAACCTTATAACGACCTTCCATGTAGACATTTGACAATTGCCACAGGCCTGCTCTTTTATACTTCCCTCGCTCGAACGAAGTTAGCCATAAGTTAAATTTGAGAGATGTCGACCTCGATTTTCTGTATTCTACGGACAATTAATTTAAGTATTGTTTCCTTAATGCCCTCCTGGTTCTATTTAACCAGAAGCAAGCTATTAATTAATAAACGCAGCCTAGTTTTTAACAAGAACGTATTGGGGTAAGTTTTACATTCATCCATAAAAGTAAACAATTATTTGTTAGACAAAGCTATATGAATCAAATAAATAACAATACTTACAGTGAAAGTAAAAATGTTTGAATTAGAACGCTATATTCACAAATGAATTGGAAAATGAGAGGGCTTTTCTCGCTTTGGTTTTCGGATCTGCATTTACATAGGGGTACAAGCCCCATATGTGAGAAAGTGTGTTTGAACCTTATAATTATTAAAACAATTTTGTCAAATGGGAGGACGTTCGTCTGTCTTTTTTCTTTCACTGGCCAATGCATAGAGATCCAAATAAGGAAGTGAAATGGAAGACGTGTAGCTCTTAAGTATCTCCCCATCGATTAAAAGCAGCTGTGTTCCAATATTCCACATTTACACAAATAAGATCGGTGGCAATTAGGCAATGTCTGGCACCATCTCTCTCAGTTGGCATGACGGAAGTAAGAATGGCTTCCACAACGGCAAAGAAAATCATGTGAGTACAATGATCACATAAAGCCAATACCAAACAATAGTTGTCAAACACCAATCATAAGTATTGGAAATGAAAAAAAAGAAACATAAATTAACAATCCAAAGGATCAGATTGCAACTCCAAGCAAGCAAGCAGCAGCTGGCGGCTGACTGAGGTTCGGATGATGAGGCAAACTCGCGTAGAACTTTGTGGCCCGGCCCCTAATGACATCTTCCACATATTGGATAGATGAGGCTTCATTAAGTTATTTTGCGGGAAACCACCAGCCCACAGAGCACAAGGCCCTAAGGCATATATTCTGTACACCCTGGAGTTGTAGCAGATTGGTTCCTGTGACCATGCCTCCGACCTCGCACCCTTAAAACTTTATTGGCAGAAACAAAGACTAAAAAGGGCGCAACGTAAGGGTTTTGGACATCCCTGACCGTATCATGGGGTATAACGAAGGGGAAGCCCCGAATGCCCGATGCGCAATTTCAATATACCGTTTAAACTACTTTGAAGAACTTATAATTATGATGGCGCACTCCTGCTCCAACCTCTGAACACAAATTTCTTATATGTAATAATTCACAATTATATCTTCTTTAGAGAATGAGGAGGATAACTTAGTGGTCTGTTTCCACTTTAAATTGGTTGATAGCACGGACCACAGGGCTTTAAAGTATTTGCACACTCCTTCCAGCAGCGTCGTAGCATTATCTATTTTACGGTGGGATATCTTACGCTCCAAGAGGCACAAGCACAAGTGATGACTAGACACTCAAGCAGCACCATCAGTATCTCTGCATTATGGATGGTCCTCTCTAAGGACATAAGAAGTCAGTGCTGCCAATAATACTACCTTATATGAAATTTACCTCATTGTGTATAATACGCGTTTTTAGTCCTTATTCATATTTAGACTCCCATATTTTTTGTTTTCCTTTCGGCAAAACTGGGAAGGTGGCCTAAATAAACACGGAAACATTAAAAAGTATTTGAGTTCTATATTTTGTAACGGTTATATGGATGGAGGCGCTCTGAGATCTGTGGAGCCTGGACTCCTTTGAGCATCATTTTATTCGTCGTGAAATAAGAAGTTTTGAGAGATTTATTATCATTTATTTACTTATTTATTTATCTAAATACTCAAAACCGAAATCGTAAATCAGAGAGATAACAGAGAGCACAATCCACTGTGTAAGGTGAGGTACATATTGACTGAGGAACGGGGATAATAATAACATTCAGAACTTAGGCAAATGTTGTCAGTAATAGTTAGATGATATAGTAATTGGTTGATAAAATTACAGAGAATGTCTGAACGAAAAATTATAAACTGTTTCATATATTAGTTTTGAATGTTCTTTCCTTCAATACATTCCGGTCGCAAATCAACTGAGACATAAACGTTTTCTGTACCGTCCTTCAGGACATCATTCCTCTGTCACTTAGCCACTCATTGTATCTATGAAAATACTTTTTTTCAGATCTTTCACGGCTGCTTGGCTCTCATTCAGGACTTTAAGGATTAATTATATAATAAGATTATTTGTAAAAGGTGTCAAAGTTGTTACCTTAGATTATAAACATTATGTTACATACCTAGGTACACCTGAGTCACGTGGTATGCGTTTAGTACAATATAATACTGAATTGTTTATAGAGATACTCCCAGAATTTGACAACATTGTTATCTCAGGTTAGATGTTAATTGGGAGTCTGACCTCACCATGACCTTTGGTTGTGGTTAAGTAATGAACTTGAATCTAGCGAAACCAGCATTTGGTATTCGACAGCAAATATATGACAGGACAAATAATTAGATTTGGAAAGATTGATTTCTTATTGTGAAGTAAGTTTCATCTCCATACCTGCTGTTGCGTAAGTCCTGTAGAGGTGTTGCTGTCAATTATATTAACCCGAATTGACGGTTTGCCTCTTGCAATTAGTGTTACTGGGCCATTGTGGTAAATAACAGATCAATCAATATTTGGTATTGAAGACAACGTTGTTGGGAGAAGTTTCCAGTTTCAGTAATTTTGAGTGCGAAACAAGTAATAAAGACAGACATAGAAAATAAATCGAACAAAACTGATATACCTGCCTCAACATTTATGTGAGCGGATGGTACTATATATGAAAAGAAGTTTCCAATTATTAATTTAAATACAAGTACACGCATAATGGTTCTAATTCTGCGAATGTTAATTTCCAAACTATTCTACCGAAAGTAGATATGAAATGCAGAGAATAGGCATCTCATGTGGAAATACATGGAATAATCTATAAGTTTGGTTTATATAACTCTACGCAGTGTACTTATAATGTGCTAGAGCTGTTCACAAAACTTCCTAAATATGGTAAATAAAGGTGAATAAGCTCATGAAAGAAATAGGTGAAATTATTTACTTATACAAATGTCTGTAGCCTTCAAATCTGAAACATGATGTTTCTTTTCCGCCTAATGAAACATTTTGTGTAAAGTACCTCTAACTTATTACAGTTTACATTTACACCTACTTTGCAGTTAAAACAAAACATCACTGTTCCAATATGTTGCAAAAGGTGCTTTATAACTAAGTTACACACCTATACACATTGAAATTATAACGGGAGCGCCATCTGCAATGTTTTACGTATACATTGTGTTGCATAAGACTGCGTGTCGCTGTGCTCGCAGTCATTCAGGATATTTGAACTGCAAGTTTGTACCGGTTTTTTGGTTGGTCTCTACTTTAGTGTTAAAATAGTACTTTCTGTAGAATTTCATCATAACCAAAAATTCAATGTCCTGATTCCTTTAGAAATGGAATACCCAAATGTGGAATAAATTCCCACAGCATAACACAATACACGAAAGAATGTTAAATGCCGAAGTTTTATATAGGTTTCGCTTCTTAAAGGACGACAGACAAGAATTTCAAGAAAATCTCCCCCTTTAATGGAAACTTTTTAGAATATCTCGATTTTATCGAAAATGGGATAATGATTTGGCATGCCATTTAAATTTTTCAAAAGAAGATCTGATCTTCTGGGAAGCAGACTACAACAATGGAAGTCATTGCATCTGGAACAAAAATTACAGATTTGCGAAATAGACACTTTAAAACTTCGGAAATTATGTTTCAATGGAAGAAAATATGTTTCTCTCGGGATATCAATGTTTTATTTAGTGAGCAAGGAAATTATCATGATCCATATAACGGAAGGCTGTTTATAGATTTATTAATGTTCAGTCCGAAAGCTGTTTTACTTCATAATGTTAACGAAGCTTCATCTGTTTCACTTTTCCATTCGGTAGGTGTTTAAGGAGGTTACGAAAGTACGGCCAAAACTTAACGTGTTTTAAAATATGAGGAGCTTCACTGTTAGCAAATGAGTGATGACACAAAAATAAATCGTTTGCTGCTTTAATTAGAACGGAGGTTTAAAAATAAATTTATTTTTGTTGTGTGTGTGTGTGTGTGAGAGAGAGAGAGAGAGAGAGAGAGAGAGAGAGAGAGAGAGATAGAGAGAGAGATAGAGAGAGAGATAGAGAGAGATAGAGAGAGAGATAGAGAGAGAGTAGACAGCAGTGATATGCGAGAACCTTATGTGCCACAACAAACAGGCAAGCGTCAGGAATATGTCCCATGGTACAGTGAAGTGTAAGAAACATTGGTTCAGCCTGATAATGTTCCTCTCCCTCCCTTAGGTATAAAACTTGGGCTGGTGAGGAATTTTGTTAAGGCACTCAACTAAGATTGTTGTGGATTTGCATATTTGTTTGGCAAGCAAGCTTACGGGAAGTTGATAGAAGAAATACTTTTTGGAGCTCAAATCCGAATAATCGTGATCACGAAGACTTTGTAAGAACGTTATAAACGGTGGAATTAGCAGCTATGCAATCATTTAGAAGGACTGCACGGGGCTTAGTTGAAAACACAAAGGAAGAAACTATAAAACTTAGGTCGGAAATTTGTTCAAATATCACAAAGATATAGGATATAGAATGTCCTTGAAAATTCATTTCCTTCATTTTGATTTAGAATTTATCCCCAGAAAAACTTGGTGATGTTCTTTATGACCAAGGGCGATGGTATTATCAGGGCACTTCCATCGTGGAGACTGAGGTACCAAAGTCGTAAGTACCCGGTAATGATCGGTGGTAATTGTCGGTTTCTTGTGAGGGAAAGCAGAAAGTAGTACAAGAGGCAATCACATGCTACCAAGCACTTTCAAGCAGAGTTTCAAGTACTTCGCATTAAATATGTGTTCTTATTATTATTACGCGCCTTAAAACCAACATTTTAGTTAATATTAATTCACCATAATGTATATTATATACTGTACCATATACCATTATGTAACAAAAATAGATGTAACATAATATAGGATCTAAAACCTCGTAGGTGAGAGCCTAGTGTCTTCACATGTTTTACCCTGACCCGAGGAGATTTCTGGGGAGAGGTACAAAGTCAGCACACATTTTCCTTAAGCATTACCTATTATTAGAGTGCAGGTATCAGAAACTTTTATTTTGGGCAGTGTAATTGAACTCTTTGTTATTTGCATATTTATAGATTCTCTCTTTAGTGCCCTGAGAATCTATTTAACTAGAAGTGAGTTATTTGTTAAGGTTCCTCAGGCTTAACACAAGAATGTATTTGGGGCTAGGTTTACATTCCTCTATAAAAGTAAACTAATTGTTACACAAAGTTATCTGAATGAAACATATTCCATGGTTTACAGAGACAGAAGCACTTTTGGGAGAGAATGCTATATTTAGAAAAAAAATTAAAATTTAAGTGTGATTGTATTCGAGTTCTTTTATGAACCTGGATTTTGATAGGGTTACGCGCTTCGTATGTGAGAAAGGTAACATATCCTATAGAAAATGACTAACGAAAATGCTTTGAAGTATTCCAGAAGTGTTTTCATACATGATCAAGCTGGTAAATCTGACAAAGCTCTTACATAGTTAAAACTAAACCAGTAATATTCCGTAATAAGATAAAAGATATAGTATAACAGGACGAGGCACGAAGTATATGAGAGATTTAGTGTAATAGTAGTCACAGAGAGCGTGTGAGGTCTTCTCTTTTGTCAATTTCTATAATAGATATAGCCATTCAGATATATAAAGATTTCTTAGAAATATGTACATAAATGTATGTTTTTAAAATGCCTCACTATGCAAATTTCTTGTACCATTGTAAGTTTCCGCATTATTCTTTAGCGCTGTTTTTTATTCTGAAAGCCTGGTACTTTTTTGTAACTTCCAAATTTATCTGATTCTTCATCTTCTATAATATATACAGTAATTAGGGGAGGTATTAAGTGATGTGAGCGGGCTGTGATATAAATAACCATGGCTGTATTTCGAACTCGACACCTCTAAAGCGTGCCGCAGACATGCTGCCATTTACCCAAAGGAGTATGAGATCGCTATGATAATTATCGGATACAGGTAATATATATAAACAAACAGAAAAATGTGTGTGATTACAACAAATCCATGGCTCAGGATCGCGAAAAGCGTTTATACATACCGGACAAGCAGTACTTCCATTCTGTAATGCAGTTATTTGTTCTTCTGACGTTACGTTTTGAATAAGTTCTACGTACCCTTGATTTTCAGACAGGGAAGTACACTTAAATATACACCAGAACTAAAGGACCAGGTTAACTCTCATACTAAGTTTTGTAATGTTATTATTATTCAACTTGGCAGCTATAAGATATTACAGGTAGAGCCGTCTATGTTGGGCAGCGAAAGGCTGTGTAGGGCGTATGATGTTTCTAAAGATAAACGTTTTTCTTGGAGTAACGCTACGGCTAAAATATTTTCACGTGTGTAACGTATGTTTTTATGTAATATTTTGAATATTATAATCAAACTACAGTTTTAACCCATCGTCAGAAAATGTAATATTTCCATATTTTCCAAATGACATATATGCGTATGCAGAAGTAGTTTCATAGCCCACATTGATGTAGGAAAATTGAAACCAAACTAAAGAGAAATGAAATATCTTTAGCGGGTTTAATAAATTTATATAATCCATGCTCCGTTACACGATCTGTTTTATTATAAGTTGAAAGTTGGAAAATGTCTTACAAAATGCGTTGAGAATTCAAAGCTCTTCTGGGAGACCTACCTGAAAATTCAAAGTTGTTTGCGTAGACCTCTGTGTGCGTGTGTTTGAATTTGTGCGAAGTGTGAGTAGCATAACACAAAAATGAAAAAAACTCGTATATAAGAAGAACATCTTCCAAGGATGCAACGTCAAATTTTAGAAAACTTTGAAATTTTCAAAAATAGCAATAGAGGTTTTTATTGGATCGCAGGATTTTAAGGTGTTATCGTGATAAGTAAAAGGTTCCGCTTGATTTTTTTCAGAATGTCATTAGATATGAGTTTTGAATAACTATTAAAACGCAACCGAAAAAGGATAACTTGGAACAGCATTTATTCGTTGTATAGATGTTTCAAAATTTGGGAAGCCATATGTAGCATGACGAAAATATCTTTCACCTCCTTTGCTGTTCGAGCTTCGTCTTTCTGTCAGCCGTCCAGGATATCGTCGACAATTCGACAACTAGTTGTTAATACTTCTATTCCATCTGTTTAAATACAAGTGATTAGATCTCTTCTCTACAACCGTGGTTCTCAAAACATGTTTCAAATAACTTTTTTTCTTAAAAAAGAACGCATTACTTAAGAGTCGGTATCTATAATAGGTTGAGGAGGTATGGCTTTCTACCCACAACTTCGACATAGTAATATTAGTGTGTTTTGACGTCCAGTGAATAAAAAGGTCTTTTTTTTTAAGAAAATGGTCCGTGTAAATTTCTAGGTATCCGCGTGTGTCTTTTTATGTCCAAGTGTTACTGTTGGTGGTGCGTGTATTAGGCTCTGGTCATGTAAAAAGAACAGAATGTCAAAGTATCACAGATCGACCAGCTTTTAAAGGATTTAATATACAGATTTTTCTTCACTTTGTTAATGACGCACGACGTAATAAAATACATTCGACGTAGCACAGACACCGTCTGTGAATGAAACACAAGAGCCTTTTTATCTTTATTATCATATTATCTGTCTGATCTTGATGTGATTTCAAGAATGCTCTAATGGGAAACTTTCAGAACTTGCTTATTTCTACTGGAATGTTTGGCTCTGTATTACCGGGTGAGGATTTCCCTGTATAATTGGGTCATAGTCGCTGTTGAAATATGAAAATATGATATATTACAGTTAATACGTCATAGATATAGCATGTGTTATGACCTACAGCGATTTATACAAACTAATCGGTAGGGAAATATATTTACATAATTATCACAATAATTATATTGCCTACAAATAGTGTGGCTCTTGTGTTCAATATCCAAGTTTATGTGCTAAAACGTTGTACATTTGTATGAGATGTTCAACAAAGTACTTTGTGGCTGTTAGTAGAGGAACCAAACGCAAATCATTGAGTCAGGGAATAAAAGACGTCGAATAAATGTTTCTCTTGCATCGTCAGATATATACGTATTAAGGAATGGAAATAGTTGTAGACAAACAAGCGGTATGAACAGAGTAACGTGGATGGAAGAATGATGTTTTACTCTCTGTCGTATATGCTTAAAAGAAATAACGGAATAATTACAAGACACCCAAAAACTTAAACCAGAAATATATGTTTTGAAGCAACCTAAACAATAACAAAACAATTTTCTGGAAAAATCCGCCTATATTTGTGAAAAAATATACTTGTCTGTGTGTGGATGGGTGTGAGATGTGCGGGCAGGCGCGCGCGCCTGAAAAATATAACAAAACCGAGAAAAAACAACTTAAGAAGTTAACTCACATAACTTTTACTAATGGTGTGCAAAATACTATTAAAAAGGTTTATCACTTTTCCTTCATGTAATAGACAGGCGTTATTATATTGCAAATGTTGTGTAGGTACATACAAGGGCAATGTGAGACTTTAGTAAGTATTAGCGGATCATCAAACCTATTTAAATCTGGTTGCTCTGTGATGACTTTGTAATGGATAACCTCAGTAAAAGCAGTTCTTTTATATCCTTCCTCTTGTAGTACTTCATGGTACAACAGTTTACTGATGAACCATTTACATTGGCATAAAGGAGTGTACTTAGGAACCTCTAAAGCAAACAGTTGCTTTTGTTTCCATGAGTGGGAACTTTGATTTTACATTTGCCCAGCAGATGGCACTATATCGGTTTTCACATCATGAAGTCACAATGGGCTCTTATGGACCATGCTTTTCTTATGGAAGAATCAAGTCCTTCGTTTGCACACTCCTTCCCGCAACGTCGTAACCCTACCGTAGCGCAATCTACTTTGCGGTGGACTAACTACCTAACCCAAAACGCTCCCAGAGGCACAAGCACAAGTGTTGACTAGACACTCAAGCAGCATCATTTGTAACTCTTCATTATGAATGGTCCTCTCTAAGGATTAAACAAGTCAGTGCAGCCAATAACGCTATCTAACATGAAATTCATCTCCCTGTATATAATACGCGTTTTTAGTCCATATTCACATGTAGACTCCAAATTCTTGGTTTGCTTTTCGGAAAAATAGGGAAGGAGACCTAAATAAATACGGAAACAATAAAAAGTATTTGAGTGCTATATTTTATAACGGTAATAAGAATTACAGCGCTCTAAGCTTTATGGAGCATGGACTCATTTGAGCATCATTTTATTGATTGTCCAATATGACGATTTGAGAGCTTTAATACTATTTACTTAATGATTTAATTATCCAAATACTCAAAACCGAAATCATAAGTCAGAGAGATATCCGAAAGAACAATCCACTGTGTAAGATGAGGTACTTATTCACTCAGGAACGGGGAGAATATTAAAAACATTCAAAACTTACACAAGCGTTGTCAGGAATAGTTATATAAAACGACTCTAATATCGATATAGTAATTGGTATATTAAAATACAGAAAATAACTGAACGAAAAATTGTAAACTGTTTCACATATTAGTTTTGAATCTTCTTTCCTTCACTACATTCCGGTAGCTAATCCACTGAGACATAACAAACGTCTTCTGTACCGCTCTTCGCGACTTAGCCACTCGTTATATCTACGAAAAGCCCTTTTCTAGAACACTTTCACAGCTGCTTGGTTCTAATTCAGGACTTTAAGGATGAATGATACAATAAAATTACTTGTAAAAGGTGTCAAAGTTGTTACCTTAGATTATAAACTGTATATTACATACCTAGGATCAGCTGAGTCACGTGGTATGCGTTTAGTACAATATAATACTGAACAGTTAATAGAGATAATCCCAGGATTGGACGGTATTGCTATCTCAGGTTAGATGTTGACTGGGTGTCTGACCTCACCATGACCTTTGGTTGTGGTTAAGTAACGAACTTGAATCTAGCCAAACCAACATTTCGTAGTCGACAGCAAATGTATGACAGCAGAAATAATTATATTTTGAAAGATTGATTTCTTATTGTGAAGTAAGTTTCATCTTCCCACCTGTTTTTACGTAAGTCCTGTAGAGTAGTTGCTGTCAATTATACTAACCCGAATTGAAGGTTTGCCTCTTACAATTAGTTTTAATGGGCCATTGTGGAAAATAACAGATCAATCAATATTTGTTATTCAAGACAAAGTTGTTGGGAGAAATTTTGAGTTTCAATAATTTTGAGTGCGAAACAAGTAATAAAGTGATACATACTAAATAAATCGAACAAAATTGATATACTTGCCACAAAATTTATGTGAGCGCATGGTACTATATATGAACAGAAGTTTCCAATTATTAATTTAAATACAAGTACACGCATAGTGGTTCTAATTCTGCGAATGTTAATTCCCAAAAACATTCTACCGAACTTAGTTATGAAATGCCGAAAACAGCCATTTCATGTGGAAAGACTTGGAATAATGTATAAGTTGGTTTATGTAACTCCAAGCAATGTACTTATACTGTGCTAGAGTTGTTCACAAAACTTTTAAGATATGATAAATGCAGGTCAATAAGTAATAAGTCCATGCACGAAATGCCATGCCATGCCATGTGGTGCTGGCTGGCTGTATAAAGCCAGAAGGTTTTCGCTGCGTGCCCACCCGTTTTTAAGGGTTTTACCGCAGGTAAGGTAAATATCGGGATATTGTAGGGTGAAATGTTGATTTTTAAGATGATGAATTTTTCTGAGGTTACTAGTATGTACCTGGGTGTTGAAGGACAGGATGCAACACCTTGCACCCTGGTGTTTTATTTATTTAAATTTAGGGTTTATAATGTTGATGCCAAGCAGCTTGGTAGGATTATGTGGAGCTCAGCTTTAGCCGCTGTTCGGATTAGCTCCTTGGTTATCTCGGATGCCCGCAAGCCATGCGGGGAACCGGTGCTGACTAAGCGACGTCTAGTGTTTAAAATTTATTTATTATACAACTCTCTGTAGACTTCAGTTCTGAAACACAGTTTTTCATTTCCGCCTAAATGAAATACTTTGTGTAATGTACCTCTAAATTATTATAGTTTACATTTGCATCTACTTTGCAGAAAAACAAAACATAACAGTTCCAATAAGTCGCAAAAGGTGCTTAATAACTAAGTTATTATCCTATACACATAACAATTTCTATTTCGGCGCCATCTACAATGTTCTACGTGTACCCTGTGTTGCACGAGACGGCGTGTCACTGTGATCACAGTCAATCAGGAAACACGCGGGATATTTAAACTGCCACTTTGTACCGGTTTTTTCGTTGGGCTGTACTTTAGCGTTAAATTAGTACTTTCTGCAGAATTACATTGGACCCAAAGATTCAATGTCGAGATTCCTTTGGGAATGGAACACCCAAATATGGAAAAAATCCTCATAACATAACGCAATACACAAAAGTAGTTTAAATATCAGTTTTTATAACTTTCGCTTCTTAAAGGACGACAGGCAAGACTTTCAAGAAAGTCTCCGAATAAAAAACTACCTGTTAAATGGAAACTTTTTAGAATATCTAGATTTTATCGAAAGTGGGATCTAATAATTTAATTTAAATTATTATATTTTTAAAACATCTTCATGACAAATGAAATACATATGTTTATCTGCTGGGAATGTCCTCAAAATTCCTTTTCACTCTGGACCATTTTAAATAATTGTAAAGTGTAAGAGATAAACAAAACGTTACTTCACATGGAGTGTAGATCTTGTTGTAAAATACAATTTCTCTCTGATACATTTTATTTTATAAAGCCAGCCGTTTCAGATTTACCCTTGATTATATTCCACAATTCCACAATAGTTATATTTTGTAAAAGGGAAAGTCCTTCTGTCGTACTTGGGTGTGGAAAGTATTTCCTTAAGGTCCAAAAATTCAATACAGTGCCTTCAGTGGTAACACCTATACGTTTTGATACCCCCTGAATTAAAGCGTATTTTCAAGTAAGCCCCTTCCGGGTATGAAATGGTGAGGGGCAATTTGGATCTTAGAACGCAAAGACAAGCTAACGTTAAAAGAGTAAAGTAACTTACAATGATAATATAATTTCAAATACGTCCCCTAAATAACCGGTCAAGACATATGACTATCACTTAAAGTCTACTGTATTCCCTTGTAACTACAATAAGATATTTATCTTGAAGTCTAGAGAGAAATAAATATTTGTACAAGAGTAGAGAAAGTCATGTGAGTGTGCTACATCAGTACTTTTCCTGCTAGTACAGCTGATAATTAACTTAAAGATTTATTATACAATCTATACAATCAATATAATTTTATATTCAAATATTCACACAATAGCTTCAGCTCCTACATGAGTTAATATTCGGACATTATAAGACTTAACACTAGGATAATAAGTAACCAAGCAATATGAAAGCTATAAAACAAATAAAATACTGATTAAATGATGACTAATAATTCAAAATATTAGTGATAGGACAAATACTAATATGGAAAATAAAAACAATTTACAGTAACTATTCCTGATATATAACACAAAGACAAATATATCTTGAACTAACACTGAACAGAATAATTCTAATTTGAACTAAAGCAAAGTTAAAACAAAGTTAACAAATTTAAAAGTAATGAATGTAATATTATTAAGAGAGAATCCCTAACATAACCTAAAAATAAACAGCTAAAATGATACTTGAAGTAAACACCACTTGAAGTAAACCAGTCCAATAGACAATTAATATATATAACGTGTTGTAATTACTATTAAATACTCAGTGATAATACATATCAACAGCTCCAAAATGTCGGAAGTTATAAATGTACAGATATTTTAACTGAAAGGTCAAATTATTATTGAAATTATTAAAATAATGAATTATTATTAAAAATTGGATATAATGTAAGATAAAGTAATTGAAATGAATCCCCGTTACGAATTGTTTGCCATGAAAAGTCATCCTTAGTGACAACTTTTTGTTATTGTTACATTGCGCGATCTAATGGACAAAATTTCTGAACTAGACGAACAAATAGCTGCCATTTCCGCTGTTCATCACGACTTGTCATAGAAGTAGTGAAGGCCCACGAGGTGATAATATCGTAAATTCCGAAATAGATCTATCCCAGGTGACCTAACTAAACACGGAAACATTAAAATGTTTTGGAGTTCCTTATTTTGTAACGGTAATAAGGATTGCAGCGCTCTAAGATCTATGGAGCCTGGACTAATTTAAGCATCATTTCATTCATCGTAAAATGGGGTAGTTTTACAGCTTTATTATTTATTTATTCGTTCGTTCATTTATTCATTAAGCCAATAAGTCATTCATTTATTCATTTATTCATTCATTCCTTCCGGAGTCTGTCGCGCCGGAGGATAAATTAAACGTGAAATGTATCATATAAGTTTTACTGACATTTCAAGAACTCTTTCGTGAAACCTCCTACATACCGGTAACGCTAATGGCATTTTGTGTATGAACTGTCATTGTCAAACAAAATAATTATTTTATTTATTTAGTTGGTCGTTAAGTCATTTAGGTGAGAAGTCTTTTGGTGACTTAGTGGATATATTAATTGTAGTTTTATGTCCATATAACTTGTTACGGAGAACTGTAACAAAGGAAATAATGTATATATTTTCGGAACAAAACACACTTAATTTCAAATACGACGCAGTTTAATATCATTTTAATTATTTCTAATCTGTGAAAGGTAGGAGTATTTCGTTCCAGATAAAACTACAAGAGTGAGTGTTGGAAATACATTTAAATAGAAGAAGGGGAGGTTAAATGGTTGAGGAATGTATGTGCGAGAGACGAAGAGAGAGAAAACAACGTCAATAAGAAAACGATCGATAAATACTTGAGTTGTTACTGGAGAGTTGTATCAAACCACCTACGCTTCATGTGGAAAAGTGTTTTTTCTTTTTCTTTGAGGCTTAACTAACCGTGCGCCGCACTCGCTGGTTAAGTATAAGTAAACTGAAACGACCTGGCGCAGCTAACTGATGCAAACCCACCTCCCTCCCATAGGTCAGTCCTCCAAGCATCGGAATCCATTTTCTCGCGTCTGCACCATAAATTAAGACTGACCACTGTGCCAACTCCTCTCAATTGTAAACCTAACCCTACTTGCAGTGAAGTTTAAGGCATAGTTCGCTAGCTGTTTGTAAGTTTCCATAAGAAAGTCTGCCCTACTAAATATATATAAAATAATTACGTAAATGTCACAACTGAAAAATAGCGAATCAGCGCAGTTTTCAAAACCTTGTAACGAAAGTCCTAGAAAGGAACCCTGGAACACGAAAGTTGCAATATTCCCTGTTTTTATGTATATCACAACTCAGCTTTATCTCCTAATTTAGCTTCCTAGGAATGTCTAAAATGTAAAGTAATAGACTGTAGAATTACAAGTAATTAAATTACTTAAAGAATTAATTAAAGATTTACAAATAAATGTTTACAGATAATCATTATGTCCCTTTTACATTATTTGCCCACTTGCTTTATTTTTGTTTCTGGTTCTTTTTCTGGCGCCATCTTAGGTTTCTTATTCATACACTTGAAGACCTGGAGCAAATTGCGCAGAGCATGTGGTCGGCAATGTAGCACAATAAACCTAATAATGCTGTCTAAACTTGCAAAGTGGTTCGGTAATAATACATACCCTGAACGTTCTCTCGTGTCAAATAAAGATCACGTACCCATGTTACGCAAATCAATATTTCTTTTTCAAATGCTGCACTTCATAAATTCTTCTTACTCACATTTGTATATGACATACAACAGTGGTAGCAACAACATTATTCACTAAAGGTATTGTTGGAGCAAATCTCCTTCTTGGGTTATGGTTCAAATGTTGGTTAAACACCTAGACCCCTCATCTTTCTTGAAACAACAAGGAAACGTGTAATAACTTTTATCTAACATTTTGAGCAGGTGGAAAAATAAGCCTTTGTAGGAAAGTGGATTGAGAAAGTAATGTGAGTGAAATATATTATCGTTTTGTTATAAATATACGTTATGAATAAGACGATTTTGTTGTTATTTTAAATTGCCCCTCCAGGGAAGACCAGTAATGGAGCAGGATTAGCTTAGATTGAAGTGGTGTTTATTACCAGAACAGGAGAAGTATCTGGAATGTACAGAAACACAATAACAAAGGAACATTTAGTTTCGCGGCCGAAAGGAAGTATCCCGAAATCAGTATATACAAACGGACTTCGCTATCTTGGAACATTGCTTCATGTCCATTACAACATCCGCTTTTTTGTTCTTGTTAACAGTTGAATTCTATTGTTAGCATTATTAAACAAAATGCACAATAATTGTCTGTGATGTACAATGAAATAGTTTTGAGTTTTGTTTGAACTTTAATTCGATTATAAACATTATTATGCAAAATGTACAAAACGTGTACGTGATTTAAAATAACATTCGCCTGATTTCCTTTAGGTGGACGACATTGATTCTAAGGTAAAAACGAAATAACAGGTTGTAAGGGGAATCCAAGTAATTTTAGAACTATTTAGCGTTTGTGCGATGAGATGTAAAGCAATTTCAAATAAGCCTTATGTTTCAGAGGAACTCGTTTAAGGTAACTCAGGTTATGTAATTAATTCACTCATAATTAGAGAGGGCAATATAAAATAGTTCCTCAGATTCTTTCACTACCAAGGGGCTCAATTTTCCAACATTAAATCAGTCGACACGATTACGGTCGACTTTACACAAAGTTCGGTACATGGCACACGTCTGAATAAGCAGGTGCAAGGGACTTAAGATTAAGTATCATGTTACATCATGACATGGGACCGTTGTTTACAAAAATACTAAGAAAAAATTATCTGAATATAACTGTGTTAAATATTATGGTCCTTCTAATAATTGGTACCGAGTAGCCAGATCGTCAAGATTACTAAATTTCGTCAGTCATATTTGCACATCAATTCAGATATTTAAATATGTATTAACTCTCTACCTTCTGCATTTCTGTACTCATTGTTACACATTATTTTTACGCAGATTTTTATTTTCCTTATTAACCTTAATCTAGGTATTTGCAGATACAACATGTGGCCCACATACACCGCCGTTCATCAAAATGTCCCCTGGTGCATTAAATCAGTTACAGAATTTAACGGGGAAAATTGCACGGCAATCACGCAAGCGATTTGTATTCTACTCCGAGAGACTAGAGCTGTTTTCGAGGTTATGCACTCTCATGTGTACTCCGTGATAATCGAGCACTGCGGTATATCCAACCGTTAGGATTTTGGAATATTTTCCGTGTATGTTAGAGAATCCCTATTGCAGAGATTACACACACACTCTTCGGGTTGGCAGTAGGTTGAGCAATATTTATTCAACTTATCTGTACACTTAGGCATTCATAGCTGACTTCACTTACTATATTACGTGTTTACAGTGAGTAGAAAAAACTATTTTAGTAGGCGCTACTGTTATAATTACATTTTTTAGAAGAAGTGCAGGTCAATAAATGTAATATAAGCGGAATAAGTGTCTTCGAAAATGGAAGTGCCCAAAATCGAAAATATGCCAGCGCTTTTCTCTGTCCTGAAATAAGGGTTCATTGTTAATTTCAGGTTATGATCAGAGATGCCTATCTCTCTGGCACTTGACTACATTTATACTTATCACTACCTATATCCCTGCCCAATTCCTTTGCGTTGCTGGAAGCGTGGCTGACTCACGTTCTAGATAACTCTAGATTGAAACTCCGTCAAGATGAGCTGTAGGATAGGGCTTTATGTCGAATTTTCCGTTATTGTGAAAGATAAAATAAACATCGTGTGCACTTTAGGCCCATGTGAAAATCATTTCATGATTTGATCCATTTGTCCCATGTGATTTACGGATGGAGATTACAAAAGCAATGTGAAAAAATAAAATCAAAATGTACTTTTGAGAAATGAGCCAATGATTTAGGTAATGTGGTGTTGGCCGGAAGAGTCTGTAAACTAATTTCCAGTTAGCTTACATTTGAGAGGATCTGATTGATGGAAACTCAGTTAATGTAGTTAGTGCACTAACTATTATTTATAAAATATGTTAAGCACCACCCTTATGATTGTAGTGGTCATAAATGAATGGTTGCCAAGACTTGTTTTCTGCCCAAAACGAGCTATGTTGCTACAATACGATTGGCTAATACAATTGTTACACGAAAGGTTTCTAGAGAACAGATTTACTAAGTGCATGCAACGCGCCTACAATCTTCACCGATTTGTCTAGTGCTAAGCAAGGCGGAAATTGTATATACTAGAATACGTATATAATTAGTTATGTAGATATTATTTTCTAAAATTCCAGGGTGAGCTATTTTTATATATTTTGTTATATTTTAGATAGAGTTATTTTATTTGCTTATTCTTAAAGGTGAATGCAGTGTGTCTGATACATCTGTGGACTCTTGCCAAATTAGCATACATTTTAGCAAAAAGGTACTGCAGTCGATACGACTTAAACTTGCAAGAAATAAATTCAAAGTAATTAATCAGTTCTGACTAGCGAAACAAGCGATTTTAAAGGAATGTAACGTTCGCGGAAAGACTCCGAAAGCATAAACAAAGCAATTTCTGCTTGGGAGGAATTCGTTTTTTGAAACTTGGTAATCTCTTTTGTGTACTCATAATTATTCATAAAGATGTTTTTAAGCTGCTCTGTTTTCAGTGCTACTAGTGGATAGGCGGATACAAGAATTAAATTTCGCACAGAACACACGCACGCACTGATAAACACGCGCGCGCGGACACGCATACACATATACATAATATGTATTACGCATTTCCTAAAAGGTGCAAGCAGTACTTTGGGATACTTTGGGATCCTTTGTTGTTCATCAATATATTTGAAAATAATCAAAATTTGTATTTTTAATGTTTTTGCAGAAGATCTCAGAAATACTTTACGTTTTTAAAATATTCTGTAAGGCTTACTCCAAGCGTCAAATGATAATAACTAAGCAAAATTTTGTTGAAGTGGTTCTTGTTAATAAAATGTAATTTATTGAAACTTACCTTAATCCATCAAATATTTTGAAGCTTTTCTTTGTCTTTAAACTCGATTTTTCATAATGGATACGTACATAAAAAAGGCGTCACCGTTCCTCTCTCTCATACGATTTCATAGAAATAGCATGACGTTTTAAACACGGCTCGATGTGACCAAAAAAATCGAAATGGGCTACGTATCCACTTCTGTAAACGCATTCATGACATTTGGAAATTATGGAAGGATATGTCGTTGCGGAGGAGTGGCTTGATAATATGGTGTGATAATAATACATTAAGTTATTATTTAAATGATATATTTTATAATTACTGAGTAATATATTTTAGTAATAGAGATTTTACTTCAGAAACGCTTATCGGCTTAGAGGCATGATGAGCTAAAAGAAGTGCCCGCTGCTGTCCATAGGTGTCTCTTCTTGTAATAACTTATACCGTGTATGAGAAGTGGAAATAAATCACCCAACTTTGTATGGAATATAGGTAAGTCCTTTAAGGTTAGCTTAGATTAATTAGGCTTTCTTACCAGAAAAGTAAAATTATCTGAACTGTACACAAAACAAAATTAAAAACAACAAATAATTTTGCGGCAGATAGGAAGTACTCCAAAGTGAATATATACCAACTGATTTCGGCCTTTTGGAACATAGGTTCATGATCATTACCTGAGTTTTCTTGTTTTGCTGGAACTTGAATTTTATTGTAAGCAAATAAAATCTGCACCAGTTGTACGTGATATACAACAACAATCGTCCGTTTCAATAATGGAGAAGTACATTGATTCTAAGGTAAAAACTAAATGACCGGTTGTATGTGGTATACAATTCTTATAGTTGTATTTGGCTTTTGTGCGATAAGTTAAAATACATTTACAAACTCTGATATACCTTATATTTTCAAAATACTTCGAAAAAAGTCCTACAAATGGCAACTCATAATAAATAAGAATTACCCTTTCAAAGTGGTTCTTGTGCTCGGCAGCTGCGCGAGCGAAATTTGTTCTACTCAGAACGACTAGAGCTGTATTCGATGTTTGCTTTCTCATGTGTACGTCGTGATAGTAGACAAGTGCGTTATAAACACCCGTTAGGCTCTTGGAGTGTTTTTCATGGATACTACAGAGTTTTTATTTCCGAGAGAGGAAACTCGCTTTTTATATTGGTAGTTTATTGAGCAATATCCTTTTGAACTGTGTGCATCCTTAGCCATCCATAGCTGACTTTAATTTCTCTATTACTTGGTTACAGTAAATAGAAACCTCTATTGAAATAGGAACAACAGTTACAATTCCCCTTTATAGAAAACTTTCAGGTACGTAAACGTAATATAAGAGGAACAAATAAGTGCTTCTGAAAATATAAAGTGCCCAAATGTGAATATAAGCCAACGCTTTTCTCTATCCCGAAATATAGGTTCAGTGTTAATTTCAACATATGATCAGAGATACTTATCTCTCTGGCACTTCAATCCGATATTTATAAATATCTCTAACTCTCCCTAACTAGTTTGCTTAGCTAGAAGTGTGGCTGCCTCACGTTTAAGATAACCTTGGTTATAATCTCCGTCAGGTAGAGTTGTAGGATACGTCTTTATAGCGCGGCTACCATTATTGTGAAAGATAAAATAAATATTGTGTGACTAAACACTGTGAGCTTTGGGCTCATTTGAATATCACTTTCTGACTTGATAAATCTGTGCCATATGACTTAAGGATGGAGATTATAAAAGCAAGAGAAGGAATAAAATCAAAATGCAGCTCTGAGAGATCAGCCAAAGATTTTTGTAATGTGGTGTTTGACGGAAGATTTTGTAAGTTAATTTCCAGTTAGCCAAATTTTGAGAGCAAGGTGTTTATGGAAACTCAGTTAATGTAGTTAATTCTTTTATTGTTATTTATAAAATATATAAGGCAGCAGTGAAGCGCTCATAAATGAAAAGTTGCTAGGATATTTTCTCCCCAAAACGAGCCATATTGCTGCTATACTATTGGATAATACGGTTGTTACACAAAGGTTGCTATAGAACAGTTTTCAATAAAATGGCTGCAAGGCGCCTAAATTTTTCACCCAGTTGCCTAGTATTAAACGAGGGGTTTAATCTGTGTTTTTGTGTGTATGTGTGTGTTTTGAGGTATTATTTCTTAAATGTGCAAGTAAAATTTTGAGGAACAGGAGGTTGTGAATGATCTGTAAACTTTATTGTGTTGGTCGCTAAGTCATGGCCTTTAATTTCCGTTTGTGTGGCGGACCGACAAAACAAACTTTGTGTACAAGTACTGTAAAATTAAAGCAACTACCTTGTAATATTTATGAAATAGTGCCTCTATAATTAATTAGAGTTGCCATCATCATGGTTCTTAATGGAATATACAACTTCATTTGTATTTTGTTCTCCCATTCTGTTACGTTTTAATAGTTATTCAGGACTCATTACTAATATTTATATAATAATACTAATTTTATTCAGAATGTCATTGATGTATACTCCTCAAATTCTCGAAGAGGTGATGATTAAACAGTACCATGTGTTTTTGCAGAAAATCTTAACAGAGAACATGCATAGTCTTGTAAATTACACAATTTATAAATGCTTATTAAAGTTAAAACAAAAGTTTCTTTCATAGAGGTCGCAGTCTGTTGATATATACCTACTTCGGCGTACTTCCTCTGTGACCATAATCTCATTATTCCTTTGTTATTGTGCTTCTGTACACTGCAGATGATTTTACATTTCTGTTTCTAAAGCTAATTATAATTCTAAGCTGAATCTAAAGGACTTCCTTATATGATATACAAAGCTGAGCATATTATTGTCATTACTTACCCTGTGCATAGGATATAACAGGTGGCGCTATCTGTGGAGTGCAGCAAGAACTTTTGGAACTGATGTGGCCTCTAAGCCAATAAGCGTTTCTGGAGTAAAATCAGTATAACTAAAATAGATTCCCCTGCAATAATAAAATATATCACTTAAATAATAACTTATTACTATTATCACACGACATTTTCGAGCTACTCTTCCACAAAGGCATATCCATCTATCACATCCAAATATTATGTACAAGTATACAGAAGTGGTTGCGAGGCCCATTTCGATTATGTTGGCGAAATCTTAGTGTTTTCAGCCTTATGCTATTTCTATGAAATTGCCTGAGCGATTAGAACGGTGACTACTGTTTTTAACATATATCGATAATGAAAGTTCGAATTTAAAAACAACGGAAAGCCCCAAATTATGTGATAGGGTAAGGTAAGTTTCATTAAATTACCTTCTTTTACAAAAACCATTTTAACAATTTTTGGATTATTTATTATAACATGCCACTTGGCCAAATTCATGCAAAATATTTTAAAAACATAAGGCATTTTTGAGATCTTGTGCAAAAATTTTCGAGCTACAAATCTTTATTGTTTGCAAATATATTGATGAACACCAAAGTTCGCTGTATACCAAAGTACTGCTTGACCTTTTAGGAAATGCGTAATGTTTATTGTGTATATATGTATGTGTGACCATTCGCAAGCGCGCGCGTGTGTATGCGTGTAAGCGTGTGTGTGCTTTGTGTGAAATACAGCTCCTGTGAGGGTCCTCCCACTAGTTGCACTGATATCAGAGCAGATTCAGAATTTTTATTAATAATTATGAGTAAACAAACTATATCGACCGAGTTTCAAGAAACGAAGCCCTCGCAAACCGGAACTACTTTGGTAATGCGCAGGCACTCTATCCGCGGACGCCACATTCCTTTGAAATCGCATGGTTCGCCAGTCGGACCTGATAGTTTATTTTGAAGAAAATTCCTGCAACAACACGTTATATTGATGAACGTGTTTTATCCCTGAAATTGTATACAAATGTTCCTAGAGTCTACAGAGCTTACAGACAAACAACATTTACCCTTAACAATAAACTAAGGA
Organism: Mantis religiosa; assembly: GCA_030765055.1. NCBI lineage: Eukaryota > Metazoa > Arthropoda > Insecta > Mantodea > Mantidae > Mantis > Mantis religiosa. The sequence continues at coordinate 242,279,240 of CM060950.1, read as the reverse complement.
GCTACTAAAAGCTAACAAAGTAACCCAGCCTAACCGGGATTCCCAAGCGGCACCCCTTGAAGGTCAGAAAAATCTAATAGATCCCTTAAGATTAAGTATCGTTAAATTAAAAAACCAAATTCAGTATCCTTTTAGCCAAGGTTGCTTGGGTAGGCTTCTGTGTGCGCGTATTTGAATTTGTGGGAAGGTTGAGTAACTGAAATCAAAAATGAAAGCAAACCATGAATATGCCCGGCTCGGTAGCGCAGATAGTAGCATGTCTGCCTCGCGTTCATGAGGTCCCGAGTTCGAATCTCGATCAGGGTGAGTTACCTGGATAGGTTTTTCCGGGTTTTCCCCTTATCCTTCAAGACGAATGTCGGGTAACTATAAGCTCCATGGACCCCGGACTCAGTTGAGCACCATTTTACCCCATTCCTTCACCGTCCGATATAACTTAACGTTGGGGCGAACGTAAATTACAAAAAAAAACATGTATATAAGTTAAACATCTTCCAAGCATGCGAATACGGGAAGTTAGAAAATTCTGGAATTCTCAAAAATGGCAATAGAGATTTTCTGTGCTCAGCATACATTTAAGTTGTTTCCGTGATAACACAAATTTTTTGTTGATTTTTTTCAGAATGTCATTAGTAATATATTTTGGATACCTATAAAAACGTAACGGAATAGCAGAACATAATACACACCAAGTTGTATATCTCACAGTTAAGGCAAGTTTTATTATTTATGTAGACACCATTTCATAATTATTACTAGATATTTGTATTAATTGTACAGTACTTGTTCACAAAGTTTATTTTGTCGGGCCGCCATCCAAACGAATATTAAAGGTCATGAAGTAGAGACCAGCACAATAAAGTTCTGGTGACCATTTAGAACCTACTGTTCTTCGAGTTTCTATTTGTACATTTTATAAAAAAGAAGACATAACTAACGTATGCTTGTATATATATTCACCTCGGTTAACACTAGGCAACTAGATAAAAATTGTGGGTGCCTTGCAGCCAATTTATTGAAAACTGTTCTATGGCAACCTTTGTGCAACAACCATATCATCCAATGATATGGGAGCGATATGGCTCGTATTTTGGATAAAATATATTTGCAACCCTTCATCTGTTAGCTCTACACTCATAAGAGTGCTGCTTGATATATTTTATAAATAATAATCAACGCGTCAGTTACATTATCTGAGTTTCCATAAACAAGTTTCTCTCAAACATTAGCTATCTGGAACTTAACTTACAAACTCTTCTGGCCAACACCACTTTACATAAAGCGTTGTCTCGTTTCTCAAACCTGCATTTTGATTTTATTTTTTCTAGTACTTTTATAATTGGTATCCTTATATTACATGGGACGAATGGATCAAATCATGAAATGATATTCAAATAAGCCTAAAGTCCACAGTGCTTATTCGCACCATATTTATTTTACCTTTCACAATAATGGAAATAGGGCATAAATTCCCTATCCCACAATGCCACCTGACGGAGATTCGAACTAGGGTTATCTAGAACGTGAATCAGAAACGCATCCAGCTACACAAAGGTGGTGGGCAGAGATATTTAGAATAATAAGTATTATCTGATTTAGGTGCCAGATAGTTATCTCTGATCATATGTTGAAATTAACACTTAACCCATATATCAGTTCAGAGAAAAGTTTGGTATATATTCGCTTTGGGCACTTCCATTTTGAAACACTACATATACTTAGCTGAACTTTTTCTATAAAGGGGAATTATAACAGTAGCACCTACTAAACTAGTTTGTTCTAATCACTGTAAACATGTAATATAGTAAGTTAAGTCAGCTGTGTATGCCTAAGAGTACAGACAATTCTAATAAATATTGCTCAACCAACTGCCAACCTGAAAAGTGAGTATATGCTCTTTGTAATAAAGATTCTGTAACACACATGGAGAACTTTCCAGGACCCTATCCGTTTGATATGCCGCAGTTGTCTATTAGCACGGAGTACACATGAGAATGCAAACATCGAAAACAGCTCTAGTCCCTCGGAGTAGAATAAATATCGCTTTCGTGATTGTTGTGCCATTTTCCCCGTTAAATGCTCAACTGTTTTAATGCAGCAAGGGACATTTTGATGAAAGTCGATGGTTGTGCACCAGCTGGTGTATCTACAGATATCTAGATTAAAGTAAATATGGTAAATGAAAACGTGCTTAAGAGTACTGTGTACAACAATGAGTACAGAAAGGCAGAGAGTAAAGAGTTACTAAATATTCGAATACTTTAATTTCTGTTCAAAAAACTCTGCAGGAAATATATTTATCTTGACCATCTGAAAACATATTTACCTATCAGTTTACTCGGTAGCAATTATTTGAAGGACCATAAAGCTTAACACAGTTATATCCGGATAATATTTTCTTAGTACTTTTATATCCAACGGTCCATTGTCATGATGTAACATGATATTAATGTCATGTCGTTTGCACGTGCTTATTCAGACGTGTGCAATAAACCGACGTTTGTGTAAAGTCGGCCGGAATTGTGTCGATTGAATTTAAAGTAGCAAATTGAGCCCCTTTGTAAAGAAAAAAATTGGAGCTTATGATCAGAGATGCCTATATCTCTGGAACTTGAGTACATTTATACTTATCACTACCTATATCATTGCCCAATTTCTTTGCGTTGCTGGAAGCGGGGCTGACTCACGTTCTAGATTACTCCAGTTCAAAACTCCGTCAAGTTGAGTAGTAGGATATGGCTTTATGTCGAACTTTCCGCTATTGCGAAAGATGAAACAGATAACGTGTGCACTTTAGGCTCATTTGAATATCATTTCATGATTTGATCTATTTGTCCCATGTGCTTTACGGATGGAGATTACAAAACAATAGAAGAAATAAAATCAAAATGCAGGTCTGAGAAATGAGCCAAAGATTTTTGTAAAGTGGTGTTGGCCGGAAGATTCTGTAAGCTAATTTTCAGTTAGCTTATATTTGAGAGGAACTGGTTGATGGAACTGACCATCAGTCAGCAGCCAGCTATTTGAATGAGTGATTAATTGATTGATTGATTTTGGAACATACGTCCATGATCATTATATGAATTTTGTTGATTTGTTGGAACTTGAATTTCACTGTAAATAAATAAAAGCTGCACCAGTTTTAAGTGGTATAAAACAACAATCGTCCGGTTTAATTATGGAGGAGTACATTGATTCTAAGGTAAAAGCGAAATAACCGGTTGTACGGGGTATACAATTTTTTAGCTTCAATTTGGCGTTTATGCAATAAGTTAAAATACATTTACAAACTCTGAAGCACCTTATATTTTAGAAATACTTCGTGAAACATCCTACCAATGGCAACTCATAATAAATAAGCAAACTCTTTTTAAAGTGGTGATTGTGCACAGCAGCCGCGGAAGCGAAATTTGTTCTACTCCGAGCGACTAGAGCTGTGTTCGATGATTGCTTTCTCATGTGTACCTCGTGATAGTAGACAAGTGCGTTATAAACACCCGTTAGGATCTTGGAAAGTTTTCCATGGATATTACAGTATTTTTATTTCCGAAAGAGGAAACTAACTTTTTATTTTGGCAGTTTATTGAGTGATATTTCTTGAATGGTGGGTATCCTTAGTCATCCGTAGCTGACTTTACTTCCTCTATTACTTGGTTACAGTAAACAGAAACCTCTATTGTAATAGGACCAACAGTTACAGTTCCCCTTTTTAGAAAACTTTTGGGTAAGTAAACTTAATATAAGAGGAACAAGTAAGTGTTTCTGAGAATATAAAGGGCCCAAATGTGAATAAAAGCCACAGCTTTCCTCTGTCCTGAAATATGGGTTCAGTGTTAATTTCAACATATGATCAGAGATACATATCTCTCTGGCTGTTAAATCCGATATTTATAAATATCGCTAACTCTCGCCACCTAGTTTGCGTAGCTAGAAGTGTGGCTGCTTCACGTTTAAGATAACTTTGCTTATTGTATCCGTCAGGTAGAGTTGTAGGATACGTCTTTATAGCGCGTTTCCATTATTGTGAAAGAAATTGTATATATTGTGTAACCACACACTGACAGCTTTCAACTCATTTGAATATCACTTCATGACTTGATGCATTTGTCGCATATGACTTAAGGATGGAGATTATAAAAGCAACAGAAGGAATAAAATGAAAATGCTACACTGAGAGATGAACCAAAGATTTATGTAATGTGCCGTTTGACGGAAGGGTTTGTAAGTTAATTTCCAGTTAGCTATAGTTTTAAAGGAACTGGTATATCGACACAAAGCTAACGTAATCAATGTTTTCATTATTATTTGTAAAATAAGTAAGTCAGCAGTGTAGCTCATAAACGAAAAGTTGCCAGGATATTTTCTCCCCAAAACGAGCCATTCTGCTGCTATACTATTGGATAATACGGTTGTTACACAAAGGTTGCTATAGAACAGTTTTCAATAAATTGGCTGCAAGGCGCCAAAACTTTTTACCCAGTTGCCCCGTATTGACCGAGGTATATATATCTGTGCGTGTGTGTGTCTGTGTGTGTGTTGGTGTGTTTGTATATGTGTGTGTGTGTGTTGAGTTATTATTTATGAAATGTTGAAGTAGAAATTCGAAGAACAGGAGGTTCTGAATTATCTTCAAACTTTATTGTGCTGGTCGCTACGTCATGGCCTTTAATTTTCGTTGGGATAGCGGTCTGACAAAACAAACTTTGTGTACAAGTACTGTAAAATTAAAACAAATACCTTATAATATTTATGAAATGGTGCCTCTATAAATAATTAATGTTTCCTTAATTATGGTCCTTAATGGGATATAAAGCTTCATGTGATTTTTGTTCTCCCTCTCTGTTACCTTTTAATGGTTAATTAGGACTCAATACTATTATTTTTTAATAATAATACTTATTATTTCAGAATGTCATTCATGTATACTCCCCAGAGGCTCGAAGAGGTGATGATGAAACAGTACCTTGTATGTTTAGCAGAAAATCCCTTCGGATCATCTGAATATGTTTAAATTGATAAAAATCAAAGTCTATTCAGAAAGCATGCATAACCTGGTTAAGTTCACAATTTATAAATGCTGATAAAAGTTCCAACAAAAATCTCTTTCAACAATATTATTCTACATAATTGACAAGGAACTCATGTTTCAAGAGGTCGAACTCTGTTGATATATACTCATTTCGGCGTACTTCCTCTCTGACCAAATTATAATAGTTCCTTTGTTATTGAGTTTCTGTACATTGCAGATGATCTTACATTTCTGTATTTAAAGCTAATTATAATTCTAATCTGAATCTAAAGGACTTCCTTATATGATATACATGGCTGAGCATATTATTGTCATTACTTACCCTGTGCATAAGATATAACAGGTAGCGGTATCTGTGGAGAGGAGCAAGAACTTTTGGAACTGATGTGGCCTCTAAACCAATAAGCGTTTCTGGAGTAAAATCGGTATAACTACAATATAATTCCCTGCAATAATAAAATATATCACTTAAATAATAACTTAATACTATTATCACATGAGATTTTCGAGCTACTCTTCCACAACGGCATATCCATCTATCACTGCCAAATAGTATGTATAGGTTTACAGAAGTGGTTGCGTGGCCCATTTCGATTATGCTGGCGAAATCTTACCCTGTTTCAAGCCTTATGCTATTTCTATAATATTTCCTGAGAGATCCGAACGGTGACTATTCTTTTTAACATTTATCGATACTGAAAGTTCGAATTTAAAAACAACGGTAGGCTCCAAAATCTGTGATAGGTTAACGTTAGTTTCATAAAATTACCTTCTTTAAAAAGAACCACCTTAACATGATTTAGATTATTTATTATGACTTGCTACTTGGCCAAAGTCATGCAAAATATTTTTAAAAAATAAGGCATTTTCAAGATCTTATGCAAAAATGTTCGAGCTACATATCCTGATTGTTTTGCAAATATATTGATGAACATCAAAGATCGCTGTATACCAAAGTACTACTTGCACCTTTTAGGCAATGCGTAATATTTATTATGTATACAAGTATGTGTGTCCACTCGCACGCGCGCGCGTGTGTATGCGTGTAAGCGTGAGTGTGCTCTGTGTGAAATACAACTCTTGTGACGGTCCTCCCAATAGTTGCACTGATAACAGAGCAGATTCAGAGTCTTTATTAATAATTATGAGTAAACAAATTCTATCGACCGAGTTTTAAGAAACGCAGTCCTCGCAACCCGGAACTGCTTTGGTATTGCGTACGCTTTCTTCCCGCGGACGCCACATTCCTTTAAAATCTCATGGTTCGCCAGTCAGACCTGGTAGTTTATTTTTGAAGAAAATTCCGCCAGCTCGATCTTATATTGAAGAATGTGTTTTATCGCTGAAATTGTATACAAATGTTGCTAGAGTCCACAGAGCTTACAAACAACATTTACCCTTAACAATAAACTAAGGACCTATTAAAGCTAAGAAAGTAACCCAACTTGACCGGTATTTCAAATCGCCCCCCCCCCCCAACTTGAAGGCCAGAAAAAGTTAAAAAGATCAATTTAAGATTAAGTTCCCTTATATTTAAAACTCAAATTCAGTATCCTTTTAGCCAAAGTTGCTTGGGCAGTCTTCTGTGTGCGCGTCTTTGAATTTGTCGGAAGGTTGAGTAACTTAATTAAAAAATGAAAACAAACCAGGTATATAAGTTAAACATCTTCCAAGCATGCGACTAAGGGAATTTAGAACTTTTGGGAATTGTCAAAAATGGCAATAGGGATTTTATTTACACAGCAAACATTTAAGTTATTTCCGGGATGATACAACGTTTTTGTCGATTTCTTTTTCAGAATGTCATTAGTAATATGTTTTGAATAACAATTAAAACGTAACGGAAAAGTAGAACATAATACACATGAAATTGTATATCTCATAAAGGACCATAGTTCAGCAAGGCTAATTATTTATGAAGACAGCATTTCATAAATATTACAAGATATTTGTTTAAATTTTAAAGTATTTGTTCACAAAGTTTATTTCGTCGGGCCGCCATCCAAACAAACGTTATAGGCCATAACGTAGCGAACAGCACAATACAGTTTTGGTGACCATTCAGAACCTCCTGTTCTTCGAATTTCTACTTGTACATTTTAGAAAAATGCGACAGAAGTGACGTATACGTATAAATACCATGCCATTAATATATATATTAACCTCGGTTAACACTAGGCAACCGGATAAAAATTGTGGGTGCCTTGCAGCCAATTTATTGAAAACGGTTCTACGGCAACCAGTTAGCTCTACACTCATAAGAGTGCTGCTTGATATATTTTATAAATAATAATCAGCGCGTCAATTATGTTATCTGAGTTCCCATAAACAAGTTTCTCTCAAACATTAGCTATCTGGTACTTAACTTACAGACTCTTCTGGCCAATACCACATTACACGAAGCGTTGGCTCACTTCTGAGACCTGCATTTTGATTTTATTTTTTCTACTGTTTTTATAATCGGTATCCTCCTATTACATGGGACGAATGGATCAAATCATGAAATGATATTCGAATAAGCCTAAACTCCACAGTGTTTATTCGCACCATATTTATTTTACCTTTCACAATAATGGAAATAGGGCATAAATTCCCTATCCCACAATGCCACCTGACGGAGATTCGAGCTAGGGTTATGTAGAACGTGAATCCGACACGCATCCAGCTACGCAAAGTGGTGGGCTGAGATATTGATAATAATAAGTATTATCTGATTTAGGTGCCAGATAGATATCTCTGATCATATGTTTAAATTAACACTGAACCCATATATCAGTACACAGAAAAGCTTGGCATACATTCGCTTTGGGCACTTCCATTTTGAAACACAGTCATTTGTTCCTCTTATATTACATATACTTAGCTGAACTTTTCTATAAAGGGGAATTATAACAGTAGCACCTACTAAAATAGTTTGTTCTAGTCACTGTAAACACGTAATATAGTAACGAGTTACTAAATATTCGAATACTTGAGTTCATGTTCAAAGCGACTGCAGTAAATATATTTATCTTGACCACCTGAAAACAAATTTACCTGTCAGTTTACTGGGTAGCAAATATTAGAAGGAGCATAATGCTTAACACAGTTATATCCAGATAATCTTTTTTTAGTATTTTTATATCCAACGGTCCATTGTCATGATGTAACATGATATTTAATCTCATGTCCTTTGCACGTGCTTATTCAGACCTGTGCAATGAACCGACGTTTGTGTAAAGTCGGCCGTAATTGTGTCGACTGAATTTATAGTAGCAAATTGAGCCCCTTTGTAGAGAAAAAATCTGAGCTTATGGTCAGAGATGCCTATATCTTTGGAACCTGACTACATTTATGCTTATCACTACCTATATCACTGCCCAATGTCTTTGAGTTGCTGGAAGCGCGGCTGACTCACGTTCCAGATAACTCTAGTTTAAAAATCCGTCAAGTTGAGTAGTAGGATAGGAGTTTATATCAAATTTTCCGTTATTGTGAAAGATAAAACAAATATCGTGTGCACTTTAGGCTAATTTGAATATCATTTCATGATTTTATCTATTTGTCCCATGCGATTTACGGATGGATATTATAAAAGCAATGGAAAAAGTAAAATCAAAATGCACTTTTGAGAAAGGAGCCAAATATTTAGGTAATGTGGTGTTGGCCGGAAAAGTCTGCAAGCTAATTTCCAGTTAGCTTATATATGAGAGGAACTGGTTGATGGAATCTCAGTTAATGTAGTTAGTGCACAGGTTTACTAAATGCATGCAAAGCGCCTACAATTTTCATCCAGTTGTCTAGTGCTATGAATGGGGGAAGTTTGTATATACTAGAATACACATATAATTAGTTATGTAGATATTATTTTCTAAAATTCCATGGTGTGTTATTTTTGAGATATTTTCTTGTATTTTAGATAGTTATTTTGTTTTACTTATTCTTAAAGGTGAATGCAGTGTTTCTGATATATCTGTGGACTCCTGCCAAATTCGTATACATTTTAACAATAAGGCACTGTAGTCGATACGACTTAACCCTGCAAGAAATAATTTCAAAATAAATAATCAGTTCTGACTAGCGAGCCACGCGATTTTAAAGGATTGTGACGTTTGCGGGAAGACTCCGAAATCATAAACGAAACAATTCCTGTTTGCGAGGAATTCGTTTTTGAAACTCTATCGATCTCATTATTTATGAAGATGTTTTAGCTGCTCTGTTGTCAGTGCAACTAGTGGAAAGTCGGTTACAAGAACAGTATCTCGCGCAGTACACACGCACGCACTGACACACTCGCAAGCAGTCACGCATACATATATACATAGTATGTACTACGCATTTCCTGAAAGGTGGAAGCAGTACTTTGGCATACTTTACTGTTCATCAGTATATTTGTAAAACAATCAAAATATGTATACTGAATGTTTTTGCGGACGATCTCAGAAATACGTTACGTTATTAAAATATTTTGTAAGACTTACTGCTAGTAGCAAATGATAATAACTAAACAAAATCTTGTTAAAGGGGTTCTTGTTAAGAAAATGTAATTTATTGAAACTTACCTGACCCCATCATAGAATTTGAAGCTTTTCTTTGTCTTTAAACTCGATTTTTCATAATGGATACGTATATCAAACACGCTAGTCACCGTTCCTGACTCTCATGCGAATTCTATGAATTTTAAACACCGCACGATTTGACCAACATAATCGAAATGTGCTGTGCATCCACTTCTGTAAACGCATACACGACATTTGGAAATTATGGAAGGATATGTCGTTGCGGAGGAGTGGCTTGAGAATATGGTGTGATAATAATACATTAGTTTATTAATTAAATCATATATTTTGAAACTGCTGAGAAATATATTTTAGTTATACAGATTTTATTCCAGAAACGCTTATCGCCTTTGAGGCATTATGAGCTGAAAGAATTTCTCGCTGCTGTGCATAGATGGCTCTACTTGTAATATCTTATACCGTGAATGAGAAGTGGCAATAAAATACCCCACTTCGTGTGGCATGTAGGTAAGTCCTTTAGGGATAGCTTAGATTTAAGCGGGCTTTCTGACCAGAAAAATAACATCATCTGGTATGTCCACAAAATATAATTAAAAACGACAATTAATTTTGCGGCAGAAAGGAAGTAAAGCGTAAGACAGTAGAGCCGCTCCCGCCGTAGCCCTCTCCGGCCGGCTCTCGGGCGCCCACGCCAGTCTCGCTGATAGCTTCGGCGGACGAGAGCGAGTCGCCTGACGGGGGCACCGACCGATTCTGGGCCAGTCGCTCCCCCCTGACGCCGCACGCTTCGCCTGACGCAGTCGCTCAACGCCAGCTAACACCGCCGCAACTACTCAGCAGCACGCGCGCCACCCAAACGTCCCTCCCGGAACTCACCTCAGCAGCAACCAACGCCGCCGCTGCTGCCGCAACGCAGAGGTCCACAACATCGCCACCCGCCGAGCCTGCTAGGCCGTCGTGGACCGCAACCGTCGTCGTCACAGATGTGCCTCGTGACCTGCCTTGCAGGTTCATTCTCACCGCCGCCCAACAGCAGTGGCCCTCGGCCCTACGGGCCAGCCGCATCACCATACGAGGCCACCCCACATCATTGGTCCGCCTGCAGCTAGAAGACGAAGCCGACATGAGCGCGGCCTTGAGGACGGGCCTGCCCTTGTTAGGGCAGTGTCTCAAATTTTAGGCCAGCC